>VDFB02271358.1:374562352-374900709 GCA_007258455.2 Sequoia sempervirens
GTCTTTCCGCCCTCTGGTGCTCGCTCCCTTGAAGCACACATTAATGTTTATGGTCCAAATGAGCTTCAAATATGAATATCAAGATCTTTTGATAATGCATGGATAGATCTAACAGGGAATTTGTAGGTTTGATTGACATTTTCCTTAACTCGTGTATAAATGCACTTACGACACTTCGTGTTTGTAGGAGTCAAGAAGCCTTCCATAGGTCTATCGAAGAGGCCCATTGAGGGAGTTGTCCTACCCCTTTTTCCATATGATGATGATTTCTAAGGAGCTTTCTGCCCAGATCAAGGGCCACCATTCCATTGATGCCAATCGTCGACATACTCGTTTGATCAAAGGAAGAACGCTGCAAGCACATCAAGCAAAAGACAACTTTCAGGCAGTTTTAGCTACAGTGAAAAGGGCAATCAGTTAAATGACAAAATTGCTACAGTGACTGTCAGTAGATGACAAAACAGAGAAAAGACAAGGAATGTATTTTAAATTGCTAGATAATGAGGGGTAGGTGAAACCCTAATGTAATTGAATATGATCCACTCATTGTAATTGAATCCTATAGCCATTCATTTGGGCTTTGGAAAACTATAAATAGGGGCTTGCCCCTCATTTTACAGGGTTGGAGGTGATGTAAGGAGCGATGCAGCCAGCAATAAAAAGCGACGTACATGATTTATGGGTGTTCCTTTGAGTTTGCTCTTTATGTATGCATGGTTCACTTTCCATGTTAGTTTTAGTGTTAGTTTCTTGAATGGGAGTGGCGATGGTGTTTGCTGTTTTAGTATTTGATGGATTTCCAGCTCATGCTTTTTGTGGTTCATTGATGATGAGTCACTTTGCAAAGCTAGTCTGAGCTCATTACTTCATTGCTGCAACTTAGTTCAATTACATGTGCATGATGTGCATGTACAATTTGAAAATCTGCAGTCCTTAGAAGATTGCACTGGTTTTGTACAACTGTAGGTTTCTCTTGGCCAAGCAAAACCCAGTTTAGGAAGCTTGTCTACTTTAGCAGCCACCATTGTTACTGTTCATTCGTAGCTTAGGATTAGAATAGCTTTCTTAACCTTTCTCCTTTTGTTGTTTCTTTTAATCCTTGGTTAGAGTAGGACCAAAAGCATCACCATGAAGCTAAATCAGATGAATTTGATGAGTTTCAACTTGCTATTTTTAGTGGACAACCACTGTTCATTCACTTTCAGCACTTTGAAACTACATTTGCAAACCCAACTTCCATGTTTTGTAACTCATCCGTAAGTCCGCCTTGTGATTCGAGCAAATCACATCAAACAAGCGAGATATTCAAAAACATCAAGACATTAGAGACAGGATAGTGCACTGTCGATTGTGGAAGATTGTCTTTCAAGAAGAGGTAGTGCACCTACGCGTGCCTATGTTGAAAAGTGCATAAAACATAGAGCTAGGGGAGGTGACACATTGGGAATGCAAAGTTGAAGGTTGGAAGTGATTCATTTTATGCCCTCCTCCTCTAAGCGCCATCAACAGAACTAGCGCTAGAAGGAGAACTTGACATGTTGAGGCTACAAAGTTGAAAGTTGGAAGTTGAGAAAGGAATATTCAGGAAGAAATCGGAGATAGGAGATCTCTTTAATTCAAAAATCAGAAAATTTTGAAGGCAAAAGAAGCTGAGTCGAAATGGAGCAGCATGCACAAATTGACATTACTCAGCTGCATACAAATTTGAACAAAAGACTGAAGAAGCCATTGCAGCAATTTGCGTTGGTAGATAGATGTTGGATCCATTGCACTTGTAGGCATAGTGAATTAGGGTGTCTAACATTTTTGGACAGAATTGAGGTCTTACAAGGAGAAATTCCCTTTTGGGAAATATATCAGCCTTTAGCCCTTGCAGACTCGGAGGAAGAATTGACAACCATGGCAGCCAAGGCATTCAAGGAGTTGATCCAGGAAAATTTGAGCAGCAAGGATGGACCAAGATTGGAGGAAATATTAATGTCTTGTTGGTGCAGATTTCACAATGCACCCCACTCTGAATTCACTTGCTCGTCATGCACAAAAATCATCGCTCAAGCTAGGGGTTGTTCGAACAAGTTGGAGCAGCCAACTCTCAATGAGGAGAAGTTATCCAATGAGGCAGAAGAGTTGTCAACATCCGGAGGACAGCAAAATAAAGATGAACCAAGAAATTTGATACAAGTTGATGTTGGAGCAGCAAACATTGAAGTTGAAAACCAAGAGGAAGAGGCAGGTTTTACAAGGACAGCAAGGTGCCTTGGTGAAAATCTGATTGGAATTAATTTAGAAGGCCTTCCCTTCACCAATCAAGGGCAGTCCTCCACTCCAGAAGAAGAGCAATTGGTAGGTGAAGATGAACCAATGAGATTTGCAACAGCATATGCTAGGATAGCCAACACAGATGCTGAAAATCAAGAAGAGGAGGAGGCTGAAAGCCTTGGGGCAGTAGAAAGATATGACCAGCTCGTCTCCAAATTAGCAAGGGATTGGTCAAAGCTGAAATGCGAAGTGGATTTGGAGGTGCTACTGTTGCCAAATTGGTGCAGGCTCCATGATTCATCGCACTCAGAGTTCACATGTGAACTGTGCCAAGAAGCCATTAAGAAAGTCAAAGAACAAGCAATGAAGCCAAGTGCCCGACCTCCTCTACTTGCTGCCCATATCGAAGAAGAAGACCAAAAGCCCGAATCAACTAATGACTTAGTTGAAGGTAGTCCTCAAGAGGATGTTGGGGCAGCAATAGAAGAAGGACAACAATACAGTTTCAGACTTCCGAGCGATGAAGTAGATCAAGTGGGAATGTTGTCCACCAGTCATCAAGAAGTTCTTCCTCTTGAAGAGCAGTTATGTGCCATGGATGGTGGGCTTTTTGATGAGTCTTTGGAGGAAAATTGTGTAGTAGACTTTGGTCCCCTTGATGAGGTTTCATCAATTGATGACTTCTTTCCATTAGGAGCTGCACTACGGAGGTATGCTCATGTTGAGGAAGAGCACATCTTAGAAGATGGTAGTGATGAATACATACTCCTTGAGCCCTTGAACAATGATGCACTAGAGTTTCTAGATTGGGAGAGGTGCTCCTTCTCCATTTACAGTGATAGTGACCAAGAGGAAACAAGTGGGCGCCATGAGGAGATACATGAACAACAAAAGGAAGAAGATAAAGGTGGAGGTTTTTTGATGGCTGCCAACAAATACTAGCTTGGTCAATTGCAGGCTGCAACTGAGGGTCCTTTCGCCTCAATTCTTGTAGATTTTCCTTCACAACCAGAGAGCTGCAATGAGACAAATTCATGCATGTCATCATCCCATGACATTGAACGTCACAAAAATCAGGTAAACACTTGGGAAGGGAAATGGGACAGCATGATACCTTTTGAAGACAACCAACAAAAGGGCACCAAGATTACAGATGATCGACACGGCGAGGTGTTCCTCCTTCAAGAACAACCAATTGGGACTATGGATCTTGCTCACAGCTTGGAAGAGCTATTTGCTGCCCTGTCCTTCCATCCTTATGCAAGCTTAAGGTCCACAATGCTGCACCCTCCACCACACCTGCCTGAGGCCGCCAATGCAATGATCAAGGATGTTATGCTTGCTCTCGACTATCCAACGCTGCCACCTCTGTGTGATGACATCGAGGTTTTATCCTTCCTTGCCCCTATTATTTCTCATAATTGCACTTATTATTTTGATTATGGGAATGAGAGAAAACAAGCATGTTTATGGATTAACCATGGGTTCAATGAGCCTCCTCAATTGCTGATTGTTCATGATGACATGGTTGAACTTGAGTGCTGCAACATTGAATTTCATTTTTCAAAATATAAAGATAAATTTTCATGGTTAAGAACAATAACGATTACCCGTTTGCTTGTGCATGCATTGCAAAATCTAATGAGTGTTAATGCCAACTCGCCTTGCTTGAACATAGCGTTTTGTAAATATTTTTGTACATAGCCCGTTTTGAGTAGTATAGGTTTCCTATAAATACTCTGCTTTCCTATTTTCCTTAGGTTAGTTGGGTTGTGTAGGTTGCCTACTTTGTTTTCTTTTTGTTTGCTTTCACTTTGTTGCTGCTTTGCTTGGGGTCCATCTGCTTTTAGCTGGGCACATCTATGCACACAACAACCATACTTATTGCCTAGGGTTGTTCTACGTATTTCTTTGTCAAACTCTAATCAAGTCTTCATAGTGGATGGTGAAGGTCTTTTGTTAGTGTCAAGTGATCTAGGTGTTTGATTCAAAGAGGATAAGTTGTTGGTTTAGTCTGACTCTGACGTATTCTAAAATCTTATAGCTCTTAAACATCTTAAGAATTTGACGGTCACTATAGGGCCTTTTGTGAAGTCTAGTTAAGTGAAAAATCTAAAATTTTGCTTCAGTGCCACTGTGATTCTTAGCCTTGAGCGCGAGCTTCAATGCTTGCGGGTTGAAATAAAAGAGTTGAAAAGAGAAAAGAAAGAAAAAAGAAAACATTGAAAATTAGAAAAAAAGAGATAATTCAACTTTTCAGGGGTATCCGAGCAACTCTACTAAGGCTATGGACGCCTGGCCGGCAGTAGAGCAATGTTCGGGAGAATCATAGCGATAACTTCGTCGGGGCTATGGACACCTGACTGGTAGCGAGGCAATGTCCCGGATGCTTTTGGAGTTAGAATTAACTACGTAGCTTAACTGAACGGAGCTTGGGTTCCTGTAGCAATTGAAGAATGGGAATTAACATAATTGCACACACTTAGATTTTTAGCATACTAAAGGTTGTGTTGGCTAATGGTTTTGATCCTTTGGTTGGGCGTCTGGTTTGTTTGCCCTAGCATGAAGGTCGAAACTAGAGATTCTGGGTTCATGATTCCAGTTTGTCATCAAAATGCTCTCGAGCATTTCCCCAGTGAGTTGCCATTTGTTGTGTATGTTTTGCACACACACCCCACCGTAGGTAGGGACCCCCTTTTTTTCACTCCCGACAAGCTGCTTTGCTCCTATCTTGTTTTACGTGCCCCATTTCCAAGCCCAAATTGGTCATGCACCTTCAAATGATCAAATTCCCCTTACCAAATTCACCTACTTAGGGTATTCAAATCTGCAAAAAAATAAAGTCCCCCATCCCCTTTCTGCCTTTTGTCTTGCTTTAGCTGTTTCAGAAACATTCGTGGACCCCTCTCGATCCAGTTTCCACATTTTTGGCTTTGGGGACAACTTTTTGGTGGATTTGGGATGTGTTTGGGGTGTTTCAATGAACTGCCAAGGTTTCATCAAAGTTTGGTTAAGTTTCGATGGTTTCAAAACTTTCCCTCTGGAATTCCCTTCCTCCTTGGTTGTTTGGAAACATCCGTGGACCCCTGTCGCTCCTGTTTCCTCATTTTTGACTTTTGGGTCACTCTTTTTTGGATCTGGGATGTGTTTGAAGTACATAAATGAACTGCCAAGGTTTTGTCAAAGTTTAGTTAAGTTTTTGTGGTTTCGAGGCTTTGCCTCTCTATGGCTATTTTGAAACTTCCGGTGGCCACCTCCCTTCCGACCTCCAGAGCCCGGCCCCTCCATGGCCGTTTCCAGGGCTCCGCCTCTCTATGGTCATTTTGGAACTTCTGGCGGCCACCTCCCTTCTAGCCTCTCCTTGGCTATTTTCAGGGCTCCGCCTCTCCATGGCCGTTTTGGAACTTCCGGAAACCACCTCCCTTCTAGCCTCTGGAGCCCGGCCCCTCCGTGGCCATTTCTAGGACTCCGCCTCTCTGTGCTTGTTTTGGAACTTTTGGCAGCCACCTCCCTTTCGGCCTCTGGATCTTGGCCCCTCCATGGCCATTTCCAAGGCTTCGCCTCTCTGTGGTCATTTTGGAACATCCAGCGGCCACCTCCCTTCCTGCCTCTAGAACCCGGGTCCTTCGTGGTTGTTTCTGAAAGTTCGTCCCTCTTTGGACATTTGGAACATCTAGCGGCCATCTCCTTCCCGCCCTCCAGAACCCGGGCCCTCCGTGGCCATTTCTGGGGGTCCGTCCCTCCTTGGTTGTTTTGAACATCCGAAGCCTGTCTCCTTCCCGGCTATTTTGAACATCCAGGAGCCTCCCTTCTTCCTGGCTGTTTTTAACATCCGGGAGCCTGCCTCCTTCCCAACTATTTTGAACATCCGAGAGCCCACCTTCTTTCTGGCTGTTTTTGAACATCCGGGAGCCCGCCTTCTTCCTGGCTGTTTTGGCTTCCGTCTATTATCTACCTTCTGGCTTTCTTCTGCCATCTTTCTGCCCTCTGGCGCTCGTAGCCTTGAAGCACACATTAATGTTTATGGTCCAAATGAGCTCCAAATATGAATATCAAGATATTTTGATGATGCATGGATAGATCTAACAAGGAATTTGTACGTTTGACTGACATTTTCCTTAACTCATGTATAAATGCACGTAGGACACTTCATGTTTGTAGGAGTCAAGAAGCCTTCCGTAGGTCTATCAAAGAGGCCCATTGAGGGAGTTGTCCTACCCAATTTTCTAGATGATGATGATTTGTAAGGAGCTTTATGCCTGAATTAGGGCCCACCAATCCATTGATTCCAATCATCGATGGACTCATTTTATCAAAGGAAGAACACTACAAGCACATCAAGCAAAAGACAACTTTCAGGCAGTTTTAGCTATAGTGAAAAGGGAAATCAGCTAAATGACAAAATTGCTATAGTGACTGTCACTAGATGAGAAAACAGAGAAAAGACAAGGAATGTATTTTAAATTGCTAGATAATGAGGGGTAGGTGAAGCCCTAACTTGTAATGAATCTGATCCACTCATTGTAATTAAATCCTAGCCATTCATTTGGGCTTTGGAAAACTATAAATAGGGGCTTGCCCCTCATTTGTAAGAGTTGGAGAATTGATGTAAAGACATTCTACAGCAATAGAAAGCAGCATTGCATGATTTATGGGTGTTCCTTTTGAGTTTTCTCTTTATGTATGCATGGTTCACCTTCCATGTTAGTTTTAGTGTTAGTTTCTTGAATGGGAGTGCTGATGGTGTTTGCTGTTTTAGTATTTGATGGATTTCCAACTCATGTTTTTTGTGGTTCATTGATGATGAGTCACTTTGCAAAGCTAGTCTGAGCTCATTACTTCATTGCTGCAACTTAGTTCAATTACATGTGCATGATGTGCATGTTCAATTTGAAAATCTGCAGTCCTTAAAAGATTGCACTAGTTTTTTGCAACTGTAGGTTTCTCTTAGTCAAGCAAAACCCAGTTTAGGAAGTATGTCTAGTTTAACAGCCACCATTGTTATTGTTCATTCATAGCTTAGGATTAGAATAGCTTTCTTAACCCTTCTCCTTTTTCTTTTTTTTAATCCTTGGTTAGAGTTGGACCCAAAGCATCACCATGAAGCTAAATCAAATGAACTTGATGAGTTTCAACTTGTTGTTTTGAGTGGACAGCCACTGTTCATTCACTTCTAGCACTTTAAAACTGCATTTGCAAACCCAACTTCCATGCTTTGTAACTCATCCGTATGACTGCCTTGTGATTCTAGCAAATCACGTAAAACAACTAAGATATTCCAAGCACTATCAAGACTTGACATTAGAGACCTTGGGATAGTGTTCTACAATCTGATTGTGGAAGATTGTCTTTCAAGAGAGGTAGTGCACCTATGCACTGCCTGTGTTGAAAAGTGCATAAAAAACACATCAACAGGGCTCAATTATGAAGTTATGTGTGTTGCTACCTGTAACTATTGGTGAGTGTAGTTATACTATTACTGGCTAAGGAGAAACATTAGCGGCTCTAACTAGAGGACTTTGGCCATGTATGGTTATTCTTGGAGGGGTACATCCAAGACCAAGATTTCTTATAGGTCACTTCTCAGGCATGATTGGTATTAAGAGCCCATTGTCATTTTGCCCCAATCTTTGGTTTCGGTCATAGCCCATCTCAAGCATCATGTGTAGGCCTTTTCTTCTTTCATCCATTGGTAATTCAGGTGTCGGTCTTTCATCTCGGTAAAGCATGTGAGATGGATCTACTTCAATAACCTCTCGTCCAAGGTCTCTCCAGCTTGTGAATTTAGGATAATCCTTAGGATATGTTTGTGATGTGGAAGCTTGATTTTCTTGTGGGCATCCTCGTGATCTAGGAGATTGTGGTAACTCTCCTATCATAAAATCATTGTTAGGGTGCCTATAACTTCCACAACTATCCTCTTGGATGATGAGCTTGATATCGGATATGGTGGGAATGGCGCGTGTCTCTGTCACAAAAGTGGACGTGAGAGTGGCAGGATCGATGTATGATGTGGATGGGCCCTCATCATTTTTTGGAACTTGGGGGATTTTGTAATATTTGGCCTCAATATTTTTACAATATGAAAATGGTTTGGGATCTCCATGAATGCTAACCTCTTGTCCATTATGTGTAAATTTTACACATTGGTGGAAGGTTGATGTTATGACTTTCATTGAATGGATCCATGGGTGACCCAGGAGAATGTTGTATGGTAAGTCGAGGTCCAGGACCTGACAGGTGGTTTCCATGAGCATTGGCCCTACTTGAATAGGGAGTTTAATCGTGCCCTGAGACACTCTTTCTTAGTCATTGTATGCTCTTATTGTGATGCCTTTCCCTTTGTTGATGGAGTCTTCTTCTATTTTCAACTGCTTAATGAGGCTAAGAGAACAAATGTTCAAACCTGCACCTCCATCCACCAAGACCCTTTTGATTTTGCTTTTATTTACGATGGCTTCCAAGTGAAGTGCATGATTATGAGATGGTTGGGCGAGAAAATCTTGGTCAAAAAATGTAAGGAGATTAGGCATTATGATATTTCTGACCATAGCTTGGAATTGCTCCGCATCGAGATCTGCGAGGATGATGGATGAGGCTAATGCTTCCTCAAGGATCTTTTTATGGGCCGATGATATTTTTAACAACTCCATGATGGAGATGTGTGCTAGTGTTCTTTTGAGTTGGTCTACGACATTGTAGCTATATGGAACAGCTCTTGATTTAGGGACTCTATTGGGTTGGGATGACCCTGCAATGGTGACTTTGCTGCCTCTTGTGGTGACTCCACAATCTTTGGCATGGGCCCCCTTGATGGTGATGACCATGCAGTTTTCATTGAGGTTATCAACAACTATTTCGTATACATGATTTAAGTTGCCTTTTCCTTTGTCCTTGTTATTCCCTTTGTTGCCATGATTCGACATCGAATTTGTGTAGATTTTAAGGTCTTGATTCCCTGTAGGTGGTTCCACATTTATGATTCTTTTGTCGATGAGATCTTGTATGATGTTCTTGAGTCTCATGCAATTGTTTGTGGTGTGTCCTTTGATTTTGTGGAACTCACATAGTTGATTTTCATTGTACCAGGGAGTTTTCGTTTGGGATAAGTCTTGCGTTGAGGTGGTCCTCTTTGGTCATTGAGGTTATTGATGGTGGGATTATTGTTGGATTGATGTGTTGTGTGATGAATGTTTTGATTTGGTGTTTGGATTTGTTGTGTGGATGTGTTTTTGCGCAGACCACTAATGACCACCTTGGCGTCTATGACACTATCATTAGTGACATTTTTTTTTCTCGCCCATGTGTGAGGTTTATCATTGTAGTTTGATGATGGGTGGTTGTTTTGTATTTCGTGATATGATGTTGATTCAATGGGTTGAGTCACAAGGGCTCTTTCGATGATAAGTGCCTTGTAGATCAATTGATCATATGTGGTGATACCCTAAACTTTGAGATGGAATGATAGATGACTTTCAAGATTAGCTATGATTGTGTAGACTTGTTCTTCTGGCATGGTCCATTTGCTCCGATTGGCCTTAGATCACCATCATTGAAGGAATGAAGTGAAAGATTCATTCTTTCCTTGTTTCAGAGTGTATAGTTCTTCAAGACTAACATCCATTGTAATGTTACATGTGTAGTTTCTAATGAATTCATCTCTAATTTCCTGGAATGTTCTGATGCCTAAGGGTAAGCGAGAGAACCATTCTATAGTGTTTCCTTCCAAGCTCCTAGGGAATAGCTGCATCAGATAAGTATCGTCATATGCAACCTCCATACAATGAACCTAGAATTCCCTAATGTGATCTTCAGGGTTTCCCGTCCCTCAATATTTGTCAAATTTAGGGATCTCAAATCCCTTAGGGAATGGTTTCATGTCTAGGCTCCTATCACATGGATAGAGACACAAGTTGCTTTGCGTTTTGGTTGTCTGCCCTGATTAAAGGTCAAGCACATGTTACGAGAGCAACCTGAGTTGTGTCATCATATCATTCTGGGGATCAGGGTGTGGGATGAATGTGTTTTGAGGTGTTGCAATCATGGTTTGGATGGATGGGTTGGTTTGTGCATTGTTCAATGGTATCAGTATGTTATGGCAGGCAAAGTAGGCTTCTACTTGCTTTTGGATGAACAATGCTTGTTGTTGCTCTTGTTGTTGTTGTGCTAGGATTTTTGATTGTTGTTGCACTTGTTGCTATTCTAACAATGCTTGTTGTTATGCTTGTTGCTACACTTGTTGATATTCTAACAATGCTTATTGTTCTACTTGTTCTTGTTCCCACAATGCTTGTTGTTGGGCTACCAATTATGTTGCTTCTTGCTGCTCTTGGTATTGCTTTAGTGCTTGCTGATATGCTTGTATTTGCATTGCTTGTGTAAGAATTTGTGCTTGAGCTTGTGCTTGTGCTTGTGCTTGTGCTGCTTGTTGCTGTAATAAAAGTTGTGCTTGAGCAACCCTTTGTGCTTGTAATGCTTGTGTAGCTTGGGTGGCTTGTTGTTGTTGCTGTTGCAATAAAGCTTGGGCTTGTTGTGCTTGTTGTGCTTGTAATGTGGCTTGTGCAGCTTTGGCAGCTTGCTTAGCTTGAGCGGCTTGTTGCACGACTTTTTGTTTCTACACTTGTTGGTATCCTCTTTGAAAAGTGGCTTGTAATGTTGCATCAAATTGGTTTAATGTGGTGAAAGTTGGTGGTGGTGGAGGTGGTGGTGGATTTGGAATGGTGGTAAATGATGATGTGTTGATTATTTGGTTGGTGGATGGTGTTGTCATGTTGATGTGGTGATTGGTGGATGGTGTTGTTGATGTGGTAAGTGGCGTCGTTGATGTGATTGGCCCTTGAGAGACCATGCTTTGCAATTTTTTGGGGGTGTTTGATGATGTTGCCATTGCTTGTGTGTTTGTTGTTTGTTGGTGTGATGTCAACAATAAGTTTTGAGCATTTGGAAAAATGTTTTGATTGATGGTTGGGATGTTGTTTTGATTGATACTCGGTAGAGGGGGAAGCCCTAAACCAAGAAGTGGTATAGATGACAATGGTGTTGGTGGGAGAGGTGGGAATGTAAGGGGGTGAATCCTTGTGAGAGTGTTGTGGTGTTGAAAATGCCCCCTGGTCCGAATATATCTCCCTCCTCTTATGAATTTGTGAGGAGAGGTGTTTGTGGTGCTCCGTAAAAAGATGTTGATGATGGGTCATAATATAAAGTGAGAGGAACATTTTGGTGTAATGGATTATGGAGGATGTTTTGTTCCACTATGGTGTTTCCATCCAAGTTTTGGTTATTCACAAGGGGATGTGATTGAAGTGCATTGGGGAATGTGTTTTCCTTGTTAACATTGGGTTGAGTTGGAGTAAATGATGTGATTTGTGGGATATTTTCTGTGATGTTTTGAGATGGGGGTGTAGATGAAATGGGGATGGTGGATGAGATTGGTGGAAAAGATGTGTCTACTATAGTGCTCACATCAAAATCTGAAGGAAACTTGGCCCCTTGTTTTGCTAGTTCAAACATGTACAACGAAGGGTTAAGTCTCATCATGATGTTGATAATTCTATGGTTGTCCAGATTTTGGAGCATTTCAACTATTTCTTCATGAGACATTCCGAAGGTAAGATCCTCCCCTTGGGTTTCCTCTTGTGGGTTTTGCGATGATGTTGGAAGGCTAATTATGAGATTTCCATCCCCTATGGGATTCATTTCAGGAGTGGTTTGGCTAAGATCACTTGGATTGGGTGTTTCTTTGTTGGCTTCCATGCTCTTCTTGTATTGAGATCTAGTTAGAACCATAAAATAGGGATCAATCTTCGAGAATATGGGAGATGAATCTCTTGATTCTTTAGATTAATCTCTATTTTATGTCCCAAAGTGAAAATTTTTAGGATGCTTTTAGGATCAAATGTGATGATATGATGATGAATGATATGAATGTTTTGGATTTTGATAAATCTTAAATGAGACACTAGGCTTTAGGACTTGTATTTGATTGGATTTGGGATTTGGGATTTTGTCCTTGACTTTGATTTTGACTTTGTTTTGGATTTTGAACAAAAGGAACCCTAAGATGTTTGATAATGATCTAAGGGATGGATTTGTTCAATGGATGACTACTTGAATATGTGTGAAGAGAAGGATGCATCTATCCACACCTATTCAAATAAGATGATAGCTTTTGCTAAGCATATGGAGAAGGATTCATCTACATATACTAAGCGAGGCAAGATGATTTGGATAAATTTGACTAAGGATATGAAAAATGATGCATTTACACATTCCTAGCCAAAGGTGTTTTGATAAATGTTTTCAAGGACTTGGACTCAATGATTTTGGTGTTTGCTTGATTTTTTCATAAAGCCTAGCACTTCAAGGATGATTTCAAGGTTTTTCAAAAGATGATTTGTGTGATGGATTTGATGTTATGAAAGATGGATGAAAGAGGTTTGATTTGTTTTGATCCTTAGGTGAACCTAAAAAGACACTTTGTTTTCCTAGACCTAGGTATTGAAGAGCATGCAAATGTTTCCTAATGACCTTTGTAACCAAGAAATGATTTGAACATTTTGGATTTTAAATCAATGATTTGTGCTTTTGGGATTTGGAGTCTTCAACACACATGAAAGTTCATTTTACTTAGCTTTGCTTAATGTCTTCATTTTACCAAAAACACTCTCTTTGATTAAAGTTTCAAACTAAGATGTCCAATGTCTTAATTTCTTTAAACCCCACAAGATATTTTATGTGGAAATTCAATGAACTTAAGGCAAGGGTTTTCCTATTGTTTACTCAAGAAGACAAATTGAGGTATAATCCAATGCTTAGGAACCTCTAAGGACATGAATCCCAAGGGAAAGCAATAGCATATGGATCGAGTCAATGATATTTGTCTTCAAAAGGGTTTGAAATTTTGAGAATCATGTTGAATGTTTGTTTTCAAAATGTTTTTGAATAAAACATTTTGTTTTCAAATGAAGAACAAGTACAAGCCCTATGGATGTGTAAGACAATATTTGTTGGATTCCCACTTGGACAAGTCTAGCTATGCTTATCTCTAGCGGATGGTTAGATGCCTGACCCCGCTAGCTCCCCTCCATGGCTCATTAACATCAATCGATGCAGCCAAGCATCAACACCCATGAAACTCCCATGGAATGCTTTCCATCTCTACTAGAAGACCATAAAAGTGTGGGGCGGCTTCAGAATGACCGTTCTTGCACCAACAAATAGATCAAGGATTTTGGCAATTTCTAGTACATGGGTTCTAGTAAGGACTTTCCGTTCATGGAGATTGACCCATTTGGCAAGAATCCCCTTTCGAATCCATCTTGTCAGAGCCAACTGCGTGATAATGGCATTTAACCAATACCCACATTTATATCCCAGTTGGAAATACTCTTGGCTTTAGAGTGTTACTGGTTGAGTCATTCCCTTGGGTGAGTACTTTTTCCCCAAGGCAGGCCCTCTAAGATAAACAAAAGCAAGCAAAGACACAATCCATAACTCGATCAATCTTTGATGGCACAAAGAAAGAGAATGTACATGAAAATTCCCCTACTCACACTTGCACAAGATGTTCAATTTTCAAGCCCAAATCAAAGTGTTTCAAAGCAATAAAATGCATTTTTAGTGTTTCTCTTGCACCCTAGATCACATGAAGCACAAGGGGAGAGGATACGCATTCAAAATGCACCCAAGACAAAATCACAATTTAAGCACTTGTTTGTTTTATAGCCTTCAAAGCAATTGTGTGATTCGTTTTAAGCACCAAATGAAATATGAAGATTGCTTGACCAATTTTTAACCCAAAACAAACTCTAGTAAGTGTCTAACCTTGAATTTTAACCTTTTGCAAACGGAAAAAATCAAAATTTTCTTTTTAGACCCAAACAAAAATTAGTTCCCTAGGAGCGAAAGGGTAACAATTTCATAAATAAGTGTTGAACAAACATTTAAAGCGTTAAAAAACACTTTGAGTTTTAAAAAAAAATCCTCCTCCTTTCGTTTTCGTTTGCTAGCCTTCTTTGCTTTGTACATTTTCCTTTCACTTTTCCTTTGTACCTATTCCATCAAAAATACAAATCGTGTGAGATTTAAAACATTAAATGTCTTTTGATTATTAACTCCAAACAATAGCATGATATTAATTGAAAGAAAACCAATGATAATAAAAGAAAGATTTAAAAGTGACTTTTTGTTTTGATAATAATGTCATTGAAAAAATCTCACACTTGTTAGATCCATTTCTTCCCTTATCATAGTCCACATCATTAAAGGTATTGGGCCAAGAAATCAATCACAAAGAATAAGTCCTTTGCCATAAATTTCAAATTTTTACACTATGGTCATAGTGGTGAAAATGATTCACAATAGAAAGCTTAATGAATTATATCAATGAATCAACTCTTCATAACTATTAACTAAATCTTCAAATACTTAAACAACACATTTTGTTATAAAAGCATATATCTGATAGCAAAGTTAGCATTTACAAATTTGTAGCCTTTATTGAAAGAACCGCATGTCTCTTTGATAGAAATATGATTTTGACCATTCAAACAAGTTTGTATTGATGACCTACCGACCCCTATCAATAATTGTAATATGTAATTTTGTGCATGGAGATTTATGTACCAAACCGCCAGCTAAATCATTCTAACTTTTCAAATAAGTTTTCTAATCCTATTATAAAGACTTGATGGCCAGTTAGTGGATAGCTCAATCATGTAGATTTTCTTTCACAGTTAATGCCTGGGAGCGATTTGCTCAGGAAATAGTTACATTATACATACAAAATGTATTTTGAAAAAGGTTTCAACAACTTTCCAGAGAATGCGTCTACCAAATCATGATGAATTTAAATGCTATGCAAGTTGACATATAGTTCGCCTCTATTGGCCACACAGCAACTTTGGAAATAAATCCCTTCTAAGCATTATACGGGAATACCACAAATGTATATAAAACATATGAGCATGGACAAGAAATGTGAGTTTGTTTTGATAGATTCGTTCAGAAAAGAAAGTGACATTAGGGAGTATCAAAACTAGAGAAAGTGACATTATATTGTGAACTAAATTCCATAGAAGATCAACAACCCACCAGGATAGTCAGCCTTGGCGAAAACAACATTAAATTTGGTCATGATTGGTAGAATGAAAATGTCAAACAAGCAGGTGAAGGACGCGAATGGGCTGTGTAGAACACCAACTGAGATCAAAGGTAGAAACATAAAAAAAGAGAGTTGTTGCACGAAATTCTAAGTACAGATTTGGTGTATGAGGCAGTCGCTACAATAAATTCAAAGTGCGAGTAGCTGCCCCATCATGGCTGAAAGGAATCAAGAGGGTATAGACTGCCAATGACCTACAACCCGTAGCTTCTATCAATCTAACATTAAATGACCCAAAAGATCTATGATTTTGAAAAAAGAAAGTCAAGATAAAATATATATATATTTAAGAATGAACATTTGATGCTAAGTTCGACTGGCATCCACCACATTTAGTAATTGCAAAAAAAAGTCCAGGATAGATAAGCATTTACCATTTGTTCCAAAAAGTCAATGAATATCATAGCGTCAGTTTCCAATTCTCAAGCTAAGAATAAAAATAGTAATTATAACTTAAATCAACTACCAAGAAAATGACTTTTATATTTAGATTCAAAAGCTAATGCAACTGCCAGGTTTAAAGTAGAGTAATAAATGTAACCGACAGGCTCAAAACTATGCCATGAATGCATTTCAAAAGCTTAAATACAAATAGTCAATAAGCAATGTACAGGTTGAAGAACATTCACAAATGAGATTTCATCTACTTTCTTTATCCCGCACCATACACACGCAACATGAAATTCATATCAAATGACCATTCTTCAACTATTAATATTCCTGCCAAACCAATGCATTAACTTAAGGTGACAAAGCCTTCAAAGGCACTAACTGTCTATTCCTCGAATCCTTCAACAACCAACTATTATCTGATGCATTCAAATTGTTAGCTATAAATTTGTTTTCTTACCACGACTCAGTCAATTAAAAGAAAACACCGACCTCCCTTTGTACATTACATCAAACTGGTTTGATTTTCTACTTTAGACAGTTTGAAAGCAGTAGCAAAATGACAGTATGCAATTTGAATGGAGGTGGTATAGACAAAGACATATTTCTCCAAGCGATAATACATTTCAAGAAGCTAATGCAACTTTGGCTTGGTACTTGGTTGGAATAATCGCATAGGAGTGGTTGAGATTGGGAATCATGTGACACCTTG
Organism: Sequoia sempervirens; assembly: GCA_007258455.2. NCBI lineage: Eukaryota > Viridiplantae > Streptophyta > Pinopsida > Cupressales > Cupressaceae > Sequoia > Sequoia sempervirens. The sequence continues at coordinate 374,578,876 of VDFB02271358.1, forward strand.
CCCTTTATAGATATGCACAAGCACCTTACCCAATGGAGCTATCAAAGGAAAATGAAGTAGTGTAACCAACTGATTCAAATAGGAGGAACTAGAGGCCACAAAAAGCATTACCAAATTAAAGCAAAGGAGGTGCAGCTAACAAAGGTGAGGGATGCACAAATTGTTTTATGCTGATCCAGATGCACAGAAGTAATAGAACCAATGGAAATAAATAAAAAAGAAGTAGATTGAAAGAGATTCTCTGAGGACAAGAACCAAGTTCTACGATTATAGTGGTTCAGTTCAACCAAAAGAATGTGTGACTAGATTGCTCGTAGTTTTGGTCATTTTGGAGCTATTGCCACAAAACAATTAGATAATATTCCAAGCTTGCCCATGTTCCCACATAGGCATCGCAAAAAAATCAAAAACACAATGTTAGAGATACACAAACAGTTATTAGCAGCTTGCTTCAAAGCTACTAGATACACCGAACAAGCAATAGATCTAGTGATTAATCATATATGATGTCAGTTTCATAATATTGTAAAAGAAAACAAGACACAAGAAGAAATTGAAACAAAATCCCTATTCCCATTATTTTGATAAATCTATGCCCATGGTTTGAGAATACGTCAGAAAATTATGTATTCCAAGGCCCTCCTTCTAGCACCAAATGTGTTGCATACTTTTGAAATCTACAAAACTATACGACATACAAGGTTAGTAAATCACAAATTCCTCAAGAATGACCCTATGAAATACCTTACAAATGCTTCAAAATGCAACAAAGGGTAAAAGAAAACTAAAAGCATCATGAAAACACTTAACAAGTTACCTATTCCATAATGGATTGGTGTCACATGTGCTAGTGACCCTTTCCCAACCCTTGATCAATAGGTAAAATGATGAAGTGCAATGGAGATGAAGAACAAGATTATTTCTCAAACCAAGAGAGTAACCTTGCATAAAAATTGTCGATCCAATGAATGAGGATTAAGCCTTCTTTTATAGATTTTCTTGTGAGAGATTGGCCAAGATGGTGAATGTGGGACAAAAGATCCTCCGATGAGAAGAAGACACTTGTCAAGTGGTGAGTGGTCAATGGTTGTGTAAGATTTGGGAAGAGTGCCCATGAGAGGGAGAATTTGAATTCAAATTTTGCAATAAATTTCGAGAGGGGGACAAGAAAAATAGCAATAAATGCAATGTTGGACTTGTCATGTTGAGGGAAAATGAGGGTTTTTAAATAAATCAATAAAATTGATTTACTTGTGCAAGTGGAGATATCTAGAGAATGGAAGTGGGATGAGATTAGCATTTAATCATGGTTACATTAAATTAATGATGATTAGGTTAGCTTAATGGTGTTTAGATGATTTTGACTTTTAGGATTTAAATATTTGATTTATTTAAATCATAAAAGGATGGAAGATGCATTTTTGATATTTTAATTAAATAAAGTTTGATTTATTTAATTAAACTATGATGTGAGCCTTTCATTTATTTAAATGATAAGAACCCGATTTACCAGGTGAATGGATGTGATGCATTTGATTTATTTATTGAGTAGATGAATATGCATAATGCAAATTTGATGTGTCTACACTTGCAGCAAGAGAAAAAAAAAAAAAAAGTGTGCCCTCCTTCTAGCACCATATTGTAGACACTACGTTTCAAAAAATTGAAACAATGAACCACATTAGTATCGTTAGTCCGTTTAAAGCAAGTAACACTTGCATCTTTATGAAATACTTAACCATTCTAAAATATGTAAACTAAATAGAACAAAGACAACTAAATGCAAGCTCATAAAAACATGACCAAACCCTCTGCCATAGTGGATTGGTGCTTCTTTGTTGTGGAAAGAAGCCCTTTCCCAATCCTTGATAAACTCTTGGATAAAATAATGAAAAAAATTAAAGATGATGAGCAAGATGAAGTGCAAGATGAATGTGTATCAAGTTTCCTAAGATTGTGGAGTTGTGGAGGATTAAATCAATTGAGAGGGTCTCTATTTATAAAATAAAATGAGAGAAGAATGCAATATAGGAGGAATGTGGGATAAAAGATAATCCAATGACATTGTGCCACATGTTAGCATTTCAATGGAGGAAGGTTGTGCACATCTCGGTCAATGTGCCAAACAGGGGGAGATTTGAAATTTGAAAGATGGCTTGTTGGAGGGAGAAGAAAAGTCTTAAATGCCAAGTGGGGGAGATGTAAGAATTAATGTAAGAGGATTTAATGCTATGTTGGAGGACAAGACATGTGAGAGGGATATTTGAAATGGGGGAATATTCCACTTTTATGCTATGTTGAGAGAATATAAAGATTTAATAAATAAATTAAAATAATTTATTTGTGCAAGTGGGAAAAGCTAGAGGATGTGACATGGATTAGATTTAGCCTTAATCATGACTTGATTAACTTAAGTGAAGATTAGGTGATTTGACCTATTTGATTTAGATTTATGGATTAAAATAAATCAAAAGGAGATGGAAAATGATTTAGACTTATTTAAATAAATATTTTGATTTATTTAGCTAAAGGGGATGGTGTTAATGTTAAAGATGAATTTATTTAATTTAAATGGAGGACTTTAGAGATTAATCCAATAATCTTGATTTATTTAATGAATGGACAAATGTGACTTGATTAAATATGAGGAATGCATGATGTCAATTTTGCATGTCTACAATACTAAAATCACTTGCAATCATTTGACTAGCCTATTTTTGAGTGGAGAGATGGGTAACCTCAACATACATATTTCCCTAGGAGGGATCATTCAACAATCAGGATGTGGTTTTAGGTTTTTGACATGTGGCATTCTTTGTATTAATTGAGGAACAATATCCTTACTGGGTAGACTCAAGTCAACCACCTTTTTTTTCTTGGTTAAATATTATTATAACCATGATACGGATGAAGGGGTGGGGACATTACTAGCTCTTGGAGAATAAAATTGAAGTGACCTTTTGAGAGGAGATGTATCAAATACCTCACAAAAAATTTCCAAATTCCTACTTCCTTTAAGGGATCCTCATCATCATCTCCACTACCTCCAGAGGTAGTCTACTTTGTTGTGGATGCCATTTATTGAAGTGATGAAGACCTCCTCTAACTAATCTATGATTTATTTGTAGCTTCTCTAGCTTTCTAAGGGGTGGGATTTTTCATTTTATCCTTATTTTTCATTACCCATTCCTTTATTCACCTAAGTACTATTTCCATCTTAGTCTCAATCACTTATATTTCCTTGAAAATCCAATATATTGGTAGGATAGGTTGGATTTGTATATGCAGTCTATGAAGATGTGATCAACTAGAATAGAGTCAGCATCTTTGATACCCAAGATATCACAATTTAATCTAAAAGTTACAATCTACCTTAGTGACAACCTCATCCATCCTCTTCTCCTTACTTCATATTCCTTTGCACAATCTACCCGATATTCTTCCAAATTTAGAATGTGAGCTTCAAATGAGAACTTATAATTATTTTTTAATGAATTTTTAACAACTTGTCTTGAGGTTGTCGAAACCTTATTAAATTTTTACAGAGGTTTCAAAACCTCTAGAATGTTCCAAAATTAAACTTCAATGCCTTTGATCTTTCTAAACCTTTATAAGAGCTCATGGTGGAACCAAAGTATCAAAATTTGTTGACTCTAGGCTTGGTTGTGGAAACTATGCTGGGTCCTTATGATGGTTGTGAAACCATAAAATCCAAAATAAAATAACTCACCATCCCAAGGATGCAACAACCTTTTAGAGTTTAATGAGGTTTCTAAAACCTTCTGACTCTTAGCAAAGGTTTCAAAACCTTTAATAAGTTCTTAAATGCTTCTTTATTGTCTTTAGTTTCTCCACTTTTGATTGAATGGGTCAACTTTCCCTACTTGTGTTGGCTTTAGAATAGGTTAGGAAAAAATTATCGAAACCCAATGAGGTTATGAAAACCTCATCGAAAGGTAATGATATTATTATAACTTAAGTGATGACTAACACATCGAAAATAATATGAACCTTTAACATTTTTTATGGATAACACATGGTTAGTGAAACATTGTCAAAAATCAACAAGGTTCTAAGAACCTTATCGAAACCGAATGACCCATGATGAACTTCTCCAAATTTTAGCAAGGCTGAAAAGGATTTGATTAAAACTAAGGTAAAAATTGGCTCTAACTAGGGAAAAATATTATAAAGGATGTTAAAGAACCCAGAACACAATATTTATGACTGTCCATGGGTAATATAGTCACTAGTTGTGAAGTCCTAACCTACTATTTATATAGGAATCAACATACGCGCTCCTATTCCCTAAATAGCACGCCCTACTCAACTCTCTTCCACTCTATTGTGCAGTCCTCTCTAATTTCATTGGCATGGATTGTTCAATCATTTTCCTTTTATCTCCTACTCATCAGGCATGGCCTCACTTCTTTGCCACGCCTCCAATTCGTGCAGCCCCCAAAAACTATTAATTCAAATTCTAATGATACCCCCTTATGCGCCCTCTCATTTCTCCTTTTGTGGTGTGACTTCTTCCTCTTGCCAGGCACATTCCTTCCCCTTTCTACCTTCAACATAGCCCTCCTTACTGCATGAATTGGCCCTTTTACCCCATCCTTATTGCAATTTTAATTTCGTTTGCTCATGAAATCATGCATTATTCAAAAATCTTTCAAGATATGTCTATGTATTATTTTGAGGTTGATGCTTCTACCAACATAAGTTGGCCAATTAAAATAAACTTTTAAAATCTTGAATGTTCTTCAAACACTATATCTGGAGACTCTGAAGATATATGATTATATATGTTGTATTGTCAAAAATCACCTACTTTGCAATTTATTGATATTGTTTATGGCATTACATGTCTTCATCTGACAAATTTCAATATTAATATTAAGTTGTTATAATATTAACACTATTGCTAAAATGTACCAAACATAACAAATAAAAACTAGACTATTCTTAAACATTTAGGAAGGAACTGTGCTGCTCTCCAACTCTTGTTTATTTAATTTTTTCTTAGATTAGACTTGTTCACCATAAAAAAATTATGAGACATAAAGATTGGCTTTACTATTTGTGTACTTTTATGACCTAATTTACTTACGTGTACTATATGAACCCTATATATAACCCTAAATGAATTATAACCTTTTTTGAAAACTAAGCTAACTATAATGCTAACCCCAAGCTTTATTGAACATAACCTCTAACCTTAATCATAAGCCTAACCCTTACCTCAGTAACCCTAATGCTAATTGAACCCTAACCATAACCTCAAACAAACACAAAAAAAAACTTATCTTATCTTCTAAAATACTTTAATTAATTGAAAATATTAAATTATCCTTATCTTTAAAAAAATATTATTTTAATATTTCATTATTTTATTATCTAAATTTCATCTCCCATTTAAAATCTAAAATTATTTTTAGAATTTTCAAAAAAGAAATAAAATCCTTTTATATTGATCTTATATTCTGAAAATCATTTATCTTTACTTTGTATTTGTTTATGTTTTATTTTATGTACATGAAATTATCAAATGCTATGTTGTAAGTGATAAATTCCTCATGACATAAAATTATGGGTAATTTTTCTAAATTTAATATTTTTATTAATATAGAAGTTTATTATAAGAGTTATAAAATAGTGGGAAAATGAAAATGATTACTGTAATTATATTTTTATTTAATTTATGATAAAGTAAAAAATATAGTTTGAAAATTAAATATATTTGAAGCATAATTAGATGAAAATGTGTTATATGAAGTACCAATCCTTTATGTATTTTTTTAGAAATTCAACTACTTGAACTTACAAGTATCTTAGGTAATAAAGAATATCATATGCAAATTGAGAGTTTATTAGTGATTCTTTATATTCACATATTTTATCATACGTGGAGAAACTGAGGACATGCCTTTCAATATTTTGTATGGGTAATTAAATGAGATATAGGGAACATAATTATAAAATATCTATATTTTTAGATGTCTTAATTGAGAGAACAAAAAAGTATTAGAGTGAAGCTTTATGTTGAAAATTTCTAAGGAAAGTGTGTTTGAATAGGTTGAGCAACTAAGCCCATAAGGACCTAGTACAACATTGATGAGGGTGGTCAAGCACACTCAATTGATGTAAAATTAATACAAAATCATCCATCTCAATTAGTCATCCTAATCCAAATCATAAACATTATTGATGTAATGTTGAAAATTGCATCCTATGAAATTTCATATTCCATAGCCCCCCTCTTTCAATAATTAAAGACAATAATGCAATATCCCTTTCAATCTAGCTTTAATTTAATTTTTAATTTTCTTAAATTTTTTTCTTCTTAATGTTAAGGTGAATTTATGTTGTGGATGACCATGTGTTGTGCACACATTTCCATGTTTCATGAACATCCCAAAAATTTATTCCCGGTTATAGTAGTTGTTTGGATGTTATACTTTCCGCCTATCTATGAGTGTAATGAATTTGTATCTTGTAGCCACATTGAAACAATAATCTGCATGACTATACCATGTCCAAACTCTTCATTTTGGTATCTCTCACTATCAATCTTGATCAATCTTGCATTCTTTTCTCATTCTCAACATATTTCTCACATTCTAAGCTCTTTCAATCTCTCTTGCATTTTCTCGACCATTTCTTCACCATATCCACTACATTTTTTCTCTCTATGCTAAAGCTTTGGCACTATTGGAACATCATTTTAAATCTTGGAGATTGCATCCTTTCCCTTTTAGCATTCTGACTTGCTAAAGGAGGGTAACTATAGTTTCTTTATTGCATTGTCTCTTTATTTTCTTAACAAGTTATTCTAGCAGTTCTATTTCTTCTTTATCTCATCTATTTCATTTTTATCTTGATCATGTGTAGTTGTGTATGGAGGTGGAAACACCAATGTGGGGTTTTGATTGAGGCAAACCCCTAAACAACCCCAACACTTTTCTTTGTCTTATGTGTGTATGCATTGAATATTTATCATTGTTGGAGGTTTCATTCTTGGACCTCTTATGAGTACTCTCTTTTTCTTTCATTTTATCATTTTATTTTCATCTAGATTAGCCTACTTTATTTTTGTTATTTTCTTCTATTCTGAGATTTCAATTACCATATTTTCAGTAGGTTCTTAATTGTTTCCTATCAAAAACTTAACTTTTAGTCTGAATGAGATGCCAATACGTTGTAGGGACATTTGTGTGTTGCATTGTTGTAATTGGCTGAGATATTTCTAATTAGTCCAAAGGACCTCTACAACTTGCTCTTTTAGTTTGTAAAGCTCTTTGTTTTTAATTCTACATAAAATAAAAAACAATCCATTTTATCATCTTATCTCATCACTTGAGCATTGATCCCTAAAGTAGTCGAGGGTTATTCACCCCTTGGGATCACATCATTTCAAGGGTGTTGAATCTCCTCCTCTACATTTTGGTGAACCTGACATCAACTCATCTTTTCTCTAGAGTCTATCAAAATTTTATTCTTTTTTTAGATCTTTTTTGGAATGATTGTTGTGATATTATTCTAACTTTCAAAACCCAACCTAGAACTTCCAACCATGTAGTTAAAACAAGCATTCCAAACTTAGACATAGGTTCAAGGTGTCAGTTCAATCCAACCTGATGAGCCTAAAATATGCTCATAATTTGATGTTATGATAAACTTTTAAATAACTTTATTTTTGCTATTTCACAGCTGTTTAAAATTTGTTGAAACCTTTTATGGGGATATCCTGAAGCAAGACACTTTTATATTCCTACAGCCTATTATGTTGACTTGATTGCATTTATTGCCCTGTTGACTCCCGAAAATGGCTGGTATATCGTATACTATTTTTGAATGGTAAAGTAGATTTAAAATGTGTGATTAATGAATAGATATCGTATATGTGCCATATGCCTTTTCTTACATGTTGTTACCTTTTGTTTCAGGTTGTTGAAGAATGATCGAGTCAAAGCAACCAATCTCACCTTGCGGTAAAGCCCATTTCAGCGACTTTGAGGAAGCTCGCGAAGACTCTTTGTTGAAACCGATTTGGAAAGATTTTTAATGAAAAGTCAACCTGGAAAGAGTGGCGCACTAGATTCTCTCTGAATCGGGTTGAACACATAAATTCATTTATGAAGTTTGTTCCTTGATTCAGGGATACACTTTACTTCCACGTCTTTCTTTGATGAAGTTAGTTAGTTAGTTGTTCTTCTGTTTTAAAAATAAGATACTCCTCCTACGTGAGAGAGTAGAGGATAAAGAGAATGAGTAATAGATTATTTTTAGGTAAGAAAGAAATAGAGTAGCAGATATCATGTAAGAATTAGTATGATAATGAAAGACAGAATCTGTTTGACCAGAAGCAGAGTTCGTTGTTAGTTTTCACATCAACAAAACAATGTATTTCATTCTGTTTTCATGAATAAGGATCGATGAAGTTCTGAGTTCAGCATCTATGTAATCAGTAGATGCTTGCTAAGGGGGCCCACTTAGTAAGTATCTGTAGTTAATTAGTTAGATGTTCTTTTCTGTTGATATCCAGTTAGCTTTCATCTTTTGAAGTTTTTTTATGCAAAATCAGTCTTACACTGCTCCTGCAGCATAGAGAGTCCATCCCTGTGACTGTTCCTACAGCATAAGGCCAGTTCATGGTTTGTGCTTCAGTCGTAGTTGTTACGGTTTCTGTTTTAATCAAGCATAGTTGAGTTAAAGAATTATGCAATACCATTCTGTAGCTTAGATATAATTTCTTTCTAGTATGTATTTTTGCTAAGATTTGACCAAAACAAATTCCTAGTGCATATATTTTGCTGTGCCATTTAAAGTCTATGTCCCCTGGTTTGACAAGTAAATGAACGTCCATAGAGAGATATTAGTCACTTGTCGAAATGTCCAATTCCCAGGAAAGTTTTATTGTGATATTCATATCCTTTGGTGAGTCAAAAATTTTCAAAATCTTTCAAGCCATTACTCACCGTATTGCATGCATAGAAGAAGAAGAGACGCACTGGGAAGGTTCCTCCCTGAAAATCTGTTTATTTAACTACCATTTGACCCAGCTGATAACGAACCTAACGAAAACCCATTTGCTCTGCTATTCCAGCACCCAGACATGGCAAATAATCCACCTAATAATCCACCTCCTGCATTTGAGTTTCCCATTGTTCCCCAACAAGATACTGACAATCTTAAAAACATCCCCTCTTCCTTGCTTCCAAAGTTTTATGGCCTGGTCACAGAAGACCCAGAAACCTTTCTGTTTGAATTTGATGTCCTCTGTCGCAGTTATGACTACAACACAGATGCTCATAAACTGAAGCTATTTCCTTCCACTTTGAAGGAGGGAGCTCTCAGATGGTTCATGAGTCTGGGAAGAGCCGTTGTAAATAGTTGGGCAGCCATGCGGACGAAATTCTTTGAAAAGTATAAGGAATATTGTAAGAGTGCCAGCAAAGGTGATGACATATTCCAAATTCAGCAGAAGGAGGATGAAAGTCTGGAAGATTATATTTCAAGGTTTTTGTTTTCATTAAATAGAAACTCAAACCATACTCTTAACGAGGACTCTCAGAAATTACTTTTTCTAAGGGGAATCAGTGATGCCTGTATTGATGCCCTGGACCTAATGGGAGGAGGTGATATAACTCAATTGCCTTAGGATGATATACAGAAGATATGCCTTAACTACTCTCGAGCAATAGTTAAGAAAGGTCGAAGTCATCATGCTTCAGTGGGGAAGTCTTCTTCTGGTGGAGTTTCTTGGATGGAGATCACAAATCTGCGATCTGATTTCAAGCAGGACATCATTAATAATATGGCTACACAATTGGATACTATGCAAGCTCAAAAAAAACATGCAGAAGCTGAGGTAGCTTTGGTTGAGTTCTATCCATACTGTAGACAAAAGAAGCGTGATTGCAGATGCAAGATGGTGGCTAATCTGGAAGCCAAACAACTGCCTACTGATTTCAAACCAGTGGAAGGTGATGATGATCAAGTGTTCTTTGTTGCACAAAGGAGACCATGGGCCCAAAGGCAAGGTATGCCTCAAGACCCTTTAACTTTTGGTAATCCCTATTTTGGCTATAATAACTAATGGCAACAAGCATATGGACCACCACCACCATGGAATCCGCCTCAACCAAGTTGGCCTAATTATCAAACCCCATAGTGGCAATCTCCTCAAGGAGGTTGGCAGTAGCCACAAGGTCAATGGACCCCACCTTCAGGAAATTGGCAACAAAATCCTCAATGGAGAGGTCCTCAACAATGGCAAAACCAGTCTCCTGGGTTCTTGTAGCCTCCACAGCCATAACAACAGGCCCTTATGCTGCCTCCTGCAGCAACTACCACAAATCCTGGACCTCCAAAGCAAATGCCTATGCCTGCCCAGCCGTTGCCTAATCCCAATAATAAGCAACAGCAGCAGCCTCAACAGCCTGTGTATATTTCTAAAGCCAACCAATGTCAAGCTTATGCCTTAAATATTAATGACATCCATCTGAGGTCTAGAACTACTTTACCTGCTCCCAAATCACCTCTGATTACAGAAATATCTGATTTACCCCTTAAAGAATCTAATGCACCTGTTGTTTCCACTGAGCATATGCCTATACCCAATATAATTTCTACGGAACCTATTTTGTAGAGACAAGATAAACCACCTTTTCCTCAAAGGTTACAAAGTACTGAATCTAAACTCATGGAAGAACCCACTTTTGACATTCTAGATCAGCTCAAGAATGTGCAAATTCAAATCCCTTTGTTTCAGGCTATTAAAGATGTTCCTATTTTTGGAAAAGCTATTAAAGAAGCCTGTTTCAAGAAGCCTGGACAAAAGAAAAAGGATCCCCAAACAATTCATGTCTTAGGGACATTGGCTGATATAATATTGGGAAATGTAGTCATTCCAAAGTATATTGACCCTGGAAGCCGTGTAGTACAGATACATATAAATGGCCAAGTTGTAAAAAATGTTTTGATTGATTTAGGAGTTGCCATTAATGTGATGACAAAGCATACTATGGACTCCTTGAATATTTCAAACATTAGGTCTACACCGACAGTTCTGCAGCTTGCAGACAGCTCCACAGTCAAACCTGATGGGATGATAGAAGATGTAATTGTCACTCTTGAATCTTGGGAGTATCCTGCTGATTTTACAATATTATCAGTTAAGGCAACTTTAAGAGGGTATCCAGTTATCCTTGGTAGGCCATGGTTAGCAACTGCTGATGCTTTTATAGGATGTCATTCTGGAGATATGACCATTTCTGATGGGTAGTCCACAAATAAATTGGCCTTGTATCCACCTGCTAAACCTCAACCAGATTTGTCCCAACCTGTTTGGCCAGATGTGGGAGAAGAAACTGAAGAAGCCAATTCTTTGGCTCAATTGATGATGCTTCAAAATGATCCATTCTCTCAACTTCAAAGTGAAGATTCTTTGCTTTTTCAAATTCTACAATTCAATCTTGATACAAATAGTTTATCTGATCCAAGTGGCAGTCAGCATCAATATTTCCTGCAGCAGCTAGATTCTGAGAGTTCATTGCCTAAACTTCTGACAATTTTTCATAACTTGCTTCCACAAGAGGTACAAACATTACCTGTTGATTCTATGAGTAATCTCATTAAGCAGATAGAATTGTCTCCAGATCATTGTTTGAATGTTAATAGCAAGTTGTCACAGTCTTAAGAGGCTGACTTATTAAAAATGCTACAAGAACACCATAAAGCTTTTGCATGGGAATATGGGGACATGCAAGGAATAGATCCTCGAGTTTGTACTCACATGATATATATCAAAGAATATTGTTTACCAGTTAGACAACCTCAGAGAAGAGTAAATCCAGCACTTAGAGAAATAGTGAAAAATGAACTTCAAAAGTTGCTTGATGTTGGTTTTATTTACCCAATTTCTGATAGCCAATGGGTTTCTCTATTAGTCATTATCCCCAAGAAAGGAGGAAAATGGAGAGTATGTGTAGATTACAGAGAGTTGAACAATGCCACTAAAAAAGATCACTTTCCATTACCTTTTGTAGACCAAGTACTAGATTCACTGTCTGGTAAAAGATATTTTTCCTTCTTAGATGGTTACAACGGGTATAATCAGATAAAAATTGCCCCTGAAGATCAAGACAAGACCACTTTTACCTGTCCATGGGGGACATTTGCTTATTCGATCTTGCCTTTTAGCTTATGCAATGCACTAGCAACATTTCAGAGAGCGGTAATTAGTATATTTACTGATATATCTCATGAATGTATGGAGATTTATATGGATGATTTCACTACATATGGAGTCACATTTGAAGAAGCACTGGTGAATTTAGAAAAAGTATTAAAAAGGTGTAGAAAGAAAAATTTGTCTCTAAACAGTGAAAAGTGTTTTCTAATGATGGAAGAAGTTATTGTTCTAGGTCATCATATTTCAAAGAATGGAATTCAGGTTGACCTTGCTAAAATTGAAGTTATTCAGAATTTACAAACTCCTGCAAAACAAAAAGATGTTAGAAGTTTTCTGGGTCATGCAGGGTATTATAGAAGGTTTATAAAAGACTTTAGTAAAATTGTCAGTCCACTTTATGCTTTGTTAACAAAGGATTCCCAATTTGCGTGGACCAAGGCCTACGAAAAATCCTTCCTGCAGCTAAAGGACTTGCTTACTAAAGCCCCTGTTCTTCAAGGTCCAAAATGGAACCTGCCTTTTCACATACATGCTGATGCATCTAATTTTGGTATAGGAGCAATTTTAAGTCAAAAAGAAAATTTAATTGAGCATGCTATCTACTTTATCAGCAAAAACCTTCAAGGTCCTGAGCTCAACTATACTATTACAGAAAAAGAATTGCTTGTAGTAGTGTATGCTTTGAATAAATTTAGGCATTATGTCACAGGTTATCAGATATTCGTCCACACTGACCATGCAGCAATCAAGTACTTGATGAACAGACCTGCCATTTCTGGTAGATTGGCACGATGGCTCCTGTTGTTACAAGAATTTGATATCACAATCATTGACAAACCAGGAAGAGCTAATGTTGTAGCTGACCTTTTATCAAGACTTCAATCAGCTACATCTGAGGAACATGAGGTCATTGATGATAGATTTCCAGATGAAAACTTGTTTTCCATTGCTGCACATAAACCCTGGTATGCAGACATTGCTAATTATTTGGCAGCAAACAGAATACCAGCTCATTTTTCCCCAAAAGAAAAGAAGTTGTTGATAGAGAAAAGTTTTAACTTTACCTGGATTGCAAATTGTCTGTTCTATACTAGACCTAATCAAGTAATGCGAAGATGTGTAAGAGAAGATGAGACTTATGATATCTTGCATGCCTGCCATGATGAACCATGTGGGGGGCATTTTGCAGCAAAAAGAATAGCAATGGAAGTTCTTACAATATGGTATTACTGGCCAACATTACACAAGGATGCTGTGGCCTATACAAGGAAGTGTGACAGATGCCAACGTATGGGAAGACCAACTAAGTCAGATGAAATGCCACTATATCCGTAGGTAATAGTCACCCCTTTTGATAAATGGGGGATGGATTTTGTGGGGCCAATTGATCCACCATCAAATGGAAAGTCATACATTCTAGTTTGCACAGATTATGTCACAAAATGGGTTGAGGTAAAAGCTATGACTAATATCCGAGATAACAAAGTTGATAAATTTTTGTATGAACAAATTTTCACCAGATTTGGAGTTCCCAGAGAGCTTGTAACTGATCAAGGAGCTCAGTTTATGTCAAATCTGATCACTGCACTTATGAATGACTATAAGATCAAACATAGGAAGTCCAGCCCTTATCATCCTCAAGCCAATGGTCAGGCAGAAGTAACAAACAGAGAAATTGAAGTGATCCTCACAAAGACAGTGCAGATTCATAAGAAAGACTGGAGTAATAGACTTCCTAAAGCAGTTTGGGCTTACAGAACTACATAGAAAACAACAACTGGGTTTACACCTTTTGAGTTGCTCTATGGGAAAACAGCTATGTTACCTGTTGAATTTGAACATAAAACTTTGAAGATAGCTCTTGAACTCAACATGGACTTATCTGAAGCACAGAAGGACCATCTCCTATAGCTAAATACTTTGGACGAAATGAGAAAATCTGCCCTGCAACATACAGAAGTACTCCAACAGCAGAGAAAGAAATGGCATGATCAGCACATCAAAACCAAAAAAAATTCTGCTGGAGATTGGGCTTTGTTATATGATTCCAGGTACCAAGAAAATCAGGGTAAACTCACAACACGATGGCTTGGCCCCTATGAAGTTTAAAATGTGTTTGACAACGGAGCTGTGCAGCTGGTCACAATTGATCCAGTCTGTTTCAAATTGCTCGTCAATGACCACCGACTCCGACTGTACCATAAGCCAGTTTCCAAGGAAGACTTCATGAAGCAGTTCATTATGGTTCCTCCCACTACTCTTCCTACAGCCGAAGGCTCTAGCCTTTCTCCTGTAGCATTCTAGTAATTTTCAAAAAGCATGCCCATAATAAAGGTTTTCTTTTTAAGAAAACCCCTTTTTCTCCATTTTCATTTATTGCCCCCACCTCACTTCTTTATCTTCCATCCATCCATCCCATCCATCCATTTCATTCATATATTTAATCTTCCCACGTCACCCATCCACTTCATCCGTCCGCATCAACCTTAATTAAGCTATCTTTCCAACTTGTCAATTCATGCAGCACCGTCATCTTTCTTCACACATACGTGCAATTACTAAAGGTACGCCATATCTTTTCTTATCGCATATTTGATTTATTTCATTCTATTCAATTACTGCTATGCATGTACCGGTCATTATCACCTGAATCTCTACCTATTTTTTTAGTACATGTGAGGACACATGTCATCCTTTAAGTAGGGGGCAGGGTAATCCATCGTTTGAAACCTGTCTTTTTGCCGCTGCCATAACTGCAAAATAATCTTTCTTTAATATATTTCTGGTACTTTCCAAACATGATTGCATGTCCTTCTTTAATGCATCTTTTTCTTCCAAACTACGATTAAGACTGCTTGTTTAAAAAAAGTTCATTTTTGGAAAAAAGAAAGAAATGTGGCAGCCTGACAGAGAAAAACCAGAACAAAAAGGGAAATAAGGAATTTGAATCTTTAGCAAGAAATTGAGTTCAGCTAGAAAAACTGTAAACATGGGTGGTCAGTTGGTGCGACATGAGCCTGTAGCTCATGAATTGTTGTTGCAAAACCCGGAGACAGTCCAAGCATTTAGCCTCTGTGGATGGTTAAATTATTTTCTGAGTTTAAATGATTTTGATGAGGAGGCTGCGATAGAATTTTTGAGAACACTTTCTAAAAGGGAAGCCACCGTATGGGGTCTAACAGTTGTTGCAACCGAAGACAGAATTGTTGAGGTAACCGGGCTCCCAGCCGTTGGAGAAAACTTTTCTTCAGATGCTGCAGCTGCAAGGGCTAAGTTTTCGATGCCTGCTGATGGACCTCTGGACGTCTTCGAGCAACGATGCAAGCGAGTGTCACTGCCTCTTCCATATTCAGAGTATGCCACTTATATAATGAGGTATTTAACCTGTGAAGGCCATTTTTCCTATCTGTATTCTCATCATTTTAAATTATTAAGCCATATAAGGCATGGGTTGGCTATGAATGTTCTGAATTTCTTGTTAAAGTTTTTAGAGCAAAGTGTCCATGAAACTCAACAAGGTAAAGATAACTCTGTCACTCATCATGGCCTTATTAAATTACTGATTGAGCGCTCTTTGAGAGACATCTCACCTCTCTCCTGGCAACAATTTGTTGCCCAAAAGAGTTTGCAACCTCCACAACCCCCTAGGGTAACTACCCCATGGCCTCAAAGAAAGAAGAAAGAAATTGCATCTACTAGTGGAACAGGGCAAGGGTCATCTACTCCTGTAGCACCCAATCCTGTAGCTGTCACAGCTGAATCCTCTGCAAGGGTACAAACTAGGTCTACCGCTAGGAGGGAGAAAAGAAAAATCAAAGGCAGAAGGGTCCCCAGAATCTGACCCTCATTCTTAGAAAAGGCAATGCTCCTCTCTTGCAACACCTTCCACTGTAGTAGTTTCTCTTACAGCAACAGCTGTTGATATTACCAGTTCACCATCATCCTCTGGTAGGGCAGAGCCCCCTGAACAAACATGAAAAAGAAAAGCTACCGGAACACCCCCTACAGCCACATCAGTACCAAGAAGGGTTTCCACAAGGAAACAATTTAGGACCTCCCCTGTTTCACCGCAACCTGAGGTGATTGTAATTTCAGAAGGGTCTGTTGAATCTGAATTTAATATTTCTCGGAATGAATATAAGAATGATACTCAGAGTTCGCTCGTTAATGAAGAGGAACAAGTAGAGATAAAAGAAGCAGGGCATAATGGGCACGAGTTGCCAAATCTTGATGATCTAGCTAATGCTGCTATGCAATTCTCGGAGGAAGCACAGACTTCTCTGCCGCAGCAACAAGAAGAATTTATCCTGCAGCAAGAACAAGAACAGGCTGAACAACTGAATGTGCCTAATGAAGTTGTATTTCATCCTGCAATGTGTAAAGCCATTGTTGTGTATAGGAGGACCTTTTTAATTAAGTTTCTGGAATTTGTTAAAAATAATTGGGAAACAATTATCAAACTGGACTTTTAGACACATTACCCGGACTGACATGCAACAAAGTCTGTGTGCAAGTAGAAAAGAAGAAATTGAAAAAGAAAATTGAAAGTCAGAAACAGGAAATTGTTGAGTTGAAAGCAAAAATGGACGAAATGCTAAAGGTAACTGGTCAAATTATGGAATGCAGACTGCCACCCAGAGTTTATGCTCTGTGCCTTAAAGAACAGTTTTTATGGTTTCAATTGATGAGAATTTCCAGAAACCAAGACCCTATAATCCATTCTGCCAAAGAATTTTATGAAGCATATCAAGCAGCCCCTAACTGGTTAAGGAATTCTCTGTATGAATTCTATTTGCATGGATTTTTAATACCATTTGAAATAGAATGGAATCCTCTTCTATACATTGGTGATATTCATTTGAGAGCATTCATGTCGTGGGCAGCAAATGAGGTGAATTATGGCAGGCAGTGGGAAACGTATGAGGAAATTGAGAAAACAGAGTCTATCCCATTACGCTCTCAAAGTTCAAACCCACATGCAATGCTGAAAGATTGGTTTGCTTTGACATATGGTATTAATAATGTTTCAGGCAGAATGAAAATATTTGACATCAGAAAGCAAGTATATGATGAATTCCAGGCACAACAATATTCATTTTGGAGATTAGCATATACCAGAACTGAGAAAAGATGGGAAAAATTAATTGTTGGGTTAAGGAAGTCAGAACCACATGGTCCCCTAAACTTTACAGCTGTACTCAAATGAACCAGCAGATATATTCAATTGGGACTTCAAACAAGATTTGAACTGTGGCTGCCACTGACATTCAGACCCCCTGTGCTAATGTGGCCCCTGTATCCTCATCAGGCTACAAATCTTAACAGTGAATTAGAAGACCGAAGATATGAAAGGTGTCAGGATTTCAGAGGATTCTATTACAGGTTTGGACATCCATTCCAGAGTCATGCAGCCACTACTGACTTCAGAGAAACCACCAGAAAAGTTAATGCTAGAGGACCAGCATTGGGCTAAGTAGGGGGCAATGATGAGCCTAAAATATGCTCATAATTTGATGTTATGATAAACTTTTAAATGACTTTATTTTTGCTATTTCATGGCTATTTAAACTTTGTTGAAACCTTTTATGGGGATATCTTGAGCAAACACTTTATATTCCTACAGCCTCATTGTGTTGACTTGATTGCATTTATTTCCCTGATTGACTCCAAAATAGCTGGTATATCGTATATAGTTTTTGAATGGTGAAGTAGATTTAAAATGTGTGATTAATGAATAGATATCGTGATATGTTGCCAATGCCTTTTCTTACGACTGCTACCCTTTTGTTTCGCAGGTTGTGAAGAATGATCGAGTCAAGCTTAACCTATCTCAACCTTGCGCAAAGCCCATTTCGCACGACTTTGAGGAAGCTCCTGCCAAGACTCTCTTTGACCGAAACTGATTTGGAAAGATTTTTAATGAAAAGTCAATCTGGAAAGAGTGGAGCGCTAGATTCTCTCTGAATCGGGTTGAACACATAAATTCATTTATGAAGTTTGTTCCTTGATTCAAGGATACACTTTACTTCCACGTCTTTCTTTGATGAAGTTAGTTAGTTAGTTGTTCTTCTGTTTTAAAAATAAGATACTCCTCCTGTGTGAGAGAGTAGAGGATAAAGAGAATGAGTAATAGATGATTTTTAGGTAAGATAGAAACAGAGTAGTAGATATCATGTAAGAATTAGTATGATAATGAAAGACAGAATCTGTTTGACCAGAAGCAGAGTTCGTTGTTAGTTTTCACATCAACAAAATAATGTATTTCATTCTATTTTCATGAATAAAGATCAATGAACTTCTGAGTTCAACATCTTTGTAATCAGTAGATGCTTGCTAAGGGGGCCCACTTAGTAAGTATCTATAGTTAATTAGTTAGATGTTCTTTTCTACTGATATCCAGTTAGCTTTCATATTTTGAAGTTTTTTTATGCAAACTTAGTCTTACACTACTCCTGTAGCATAGAGAGTCCATCCCTGTGACTGTTCCTGCAGCATAAGGCCAGTTCATGGTTTGTGCTTCAGTTGTAGTTGTTACGGTTTCTGTTTTAATCAAGCATAGTTGAGTTAAAGAATTCTGCATTACCATTCTGTAGCTTAGATAGAATTTCTTTCTAGTATGTATTTTTGCTAAGATTTGACCAAAACAAATTCCTAGTGCATATATTTTGCTGCGCCATTTAAAGTCTACGCCCCCTGGTTTGACAAGTAAATGAACGTCCACAGAGAGATATTAGTCACCTATCGGAATGTCCAATTCCCAGGAAAGTTTTACTATGATATTCATATCCTTTTGTGAGTGCGAGCCACAACCTATCAAGTTCCTAATTTGGAGCACTTCACTATGTATATGTATCACCTCACTATATGCCTCCTTGCATTTTGTTTGTCCATCTATAAATGTTAAAATAAATTCTCAACTAAAGCACTCCCTCAAGCTCTTCTTCTCCTATAAACCAAAAATCTACTCTTAGGGTCCCCTTTGAGAAGATTCACTCTTACGAGGATAGATTTAAAGAGTTGAGGACTTTATAAATCATGATAACTTGTAACTCAAGATGTTCCTATTATCAGTGGTGATATGCAGACCCATGTCTCATCATTTACTACTATGTTTAGCTATTTTCTCTATCATGATGAGTTGTTAAGTAAACTATGACTACAGTCTCTTAAGGACACTATGTTGGAGTGGTTTTACTCCCTTGAAAATTATATATCCACCTTCAAGCAATTAATCAATCAATTCTTACAATAGTTTTAGGCTAACATTGGGATGAAGGTCACCTTTACTAATATCATCCATTGTAAGTAAGGGAATCATGAGAAGGTGACCAATTTTATTGCTTGCTACAAATATTTATTTTCTTAGATCTATTATGCCTAACTTGATTTTGATCTCTGACATGTGTTTTTGGGAAATCTGTAGCTAACATTAAGTTAAAAAGTTCTCTTAATGAAATATCCCTCTTTTGAACATATATGTATAATGCTTAGAGACTAGAAGCAGACACAGTGACATAGTACTAGGATTGCTCCTTGTCCTCTCATCTCGATAGTCAGAAAATTATGTCTATTTTTGGAGAGTCCAAAAAGAATAAGGTAGTAGTGAATGTGGTTTTTGTTTCTACTAAAAATGAGCACTACAGGTCATAAAAAAAAATTCACAAAATGATTTAAATCTTATACCATTATTCTTGAAAAGTTTCCTGATGACAAACCATATCCCAATTGGTACAATGCACAAAAATTCTTCCAATATCCTTGAGTGCCAGGACATGAAACTAAATATTATGTGCATCTTTGACATGTAATCCAAGACCACATAGATAGCAATGCCATCTAACTTAGTGATACAAGAAAATAAAAAATAAAAATCTATAGCTAGGATAATAACAAACTACAAATCTAAATGGATCCATTTTCTTCTCATTCTACTAATCTAATCACAATTTCATCCTTTTCTTCTAAACCCAACTATTTTATGTATGTGAACATGGTCTCGTTCACTATCATTCCTTCCAAGATTCATGTGGATGAAATTCCTAATATAAAATTTACATCACTCGACTTCCCCCTTAATAGGGAGCCTTAACCTTTATGTGTCCCCATTCTAGTCAATGAGAACATCGTTATTGGTGTTATGGTTGATCCTATTAGTGTGGTTAATGTCATTACAAAGAAAACACTCTTTATTAATTGAAACAAAGAAAAAGAGGGTGCAATCACCAAATGAGATTTACAAATGGGTGCACCAAATTTTTTGACTAGTTGTTTCACTCAATTATGAGGGGTATAATGCATAAATAACAATCATAAAACAAAGCTAATTTATATAACAGTAAAAATGTAGGTTTTATGATGCTAAAATTATGTTTACCTTTTTGAAGAAGTGTTATTTTGGGCCTTAGTAAGGATTCATTCACCCAGTGGAAAATGGATCCTTGCTAAGGTTCTAGAAAAGTGATTTCTAAGTCCAATTCATTGATCCTTGGTGTTCAGGTCCCGAAATTCAGAAATAAATTTTGTAGCTTATTTTCCATGATATTGCAAGAAAGGTGACAACTTTGAAAACTTTGCAACTTTGAAAAAAAAAATTCTCCAATTGATCATCAACATAAAACCTAAAATCACACATCAATGAGAGGAAAAAAATTGACTGTTAGGGACTAGGGGTTTTCCTTGGTCAAACCCCATTTTGGTAGTTAAACCTTGTTATGAAATAATGAATAAAAGTATAGATGAATGAACAATGTAATGTCGTAACTCACCAATCCTCAATTGTACCTTGGAGTACAAATCAACAATCTTGTATGAAGTAGCCTTTATGAATCTAGATCTTGATCACCACACTAGATTATAAACAACACCTTGAATATGCTTGAATTATATCCTCAATGATCAAAAACATGCATGATGCACAATGCCTTTGACATTATGAAATAGATCTTTAATTGCTACAATAAGCTTCAATAATTTTCCCTTGAATTCCTTTGAAATGCTCTTGAATGCTCTATAGTGCTCTTGTAAAAGTACTCCTAATTTATTATGAAATTATAGGATGAGATTATGTGAGTTAACCTTATATTTATACTTGAATTGAGATTTAATCTTGAAATTTAAATAACACAAGTCGAGGTTAGATCTAGGATTTGAAATTACTAAAATCCCACCAAAAACACATCCCAATGAGGGTTTCCTAAGTTAGTGAGGACCCATTATCCATAGGGTGAATGGGTCCTTGCATTCCTAACTAGGACCTATTTTGGGAAATGTGAAATGTCATTTCAAAAGGGGGGTCCTAAGACCTAGTGAGGACCCATTTGCTAGGTGGTGAATGGGTCTTATGTCACTATCCTAGGACACAAACCTTATAAAATTAAGCGTTGTGAAATATTATTAATGAGTTTTAGGCTTTATCTCTCAGAAAATGCAATAAATTAGACTTGGATTTCAATTTAAGGGACCAATTAAGCTCAATTAACCTCAACTAATTAATTAAAGCCCTAGATTAGTGTGAAAGTGTAAAGATACACTTTACAACACCCAAAATAAGGCATCATTAAGTCCATTTTTATGAAAAAGGGTCATAGAATTAATGCAGATGTGTAAAACACATTACAACACTAAATCAAGCCAATATTAGGCTCATTTATTATTAATTATTCTTAAATTGAGGAAAAAGGGATACTTTTTCTCAGAGTACTACATTAATGGTTTGTAAAAAGAGAAATATGAGGAATCAAAGGTTGTAATCCACACTCATGAGGGCATCATTGTACCACCCATGTGAAATGAAAGAGATTTTCTAAGAGGGGTGTCCTAGGGTGTGATTAAAGACTAAAAGAGGGCTCACCACCATGATAGGGCTTGGAAAGACAAGACAAGCAAAAGATATTCAAAATCTAACAATATATGACCTAAATTATGAAACTACAATGTAGAATAAAACAATGAGAATGAGAAAAGGTCCACCTAGCAGAATGATGAGGTAAAAAAAAGGCTTCAAAACCCTTAAATTTTGATCTTTAATGTCCACTGGGACTCTTACACTAGTCTGGGCAATTTACTCCTAGACTAAGGTTTTTGTGCCAAAACTAGAATCTATCAAGGACTGCTATGAATCTACTGAGACCTAAAAAATGGTACTATTGGGACTCATAAGACAAAAGTGGTGGTTTATTCCCAGTATTAGGCTTTGGCTAGAATTTTGTTACTCTTTGGTGATCTCCTGTAGCTTCCTTCATGCTATATCTCTTAGTCAAAAACATTGATTTGTAACCTATAGGTGATTTTTTGTGATTTTACAACAACTCCAACAACTTTCTCCAATCTTGTAACTTAGTCTTCAAAGATCCTTCAATCTCCAAGACACCTAGATCTATAATCACACATGTAGAGAGAGAAACTTGTTGATTATTAGGAAATAGAGGTTTTCCTTGGTCAAACCCCATTTAGGTAATTAAACCTTGTGATGAAACAATAAAATATGAAACATGAACAATGATACCTTGAATTATGTCTTGAGATGTAAAAATTGATCTTGCATTAGATGTTGAACAATGCTTAATCTTGGATTTTGAATGCTACATCACAACACTAGCTCAATAACATGCTTGATACTTGATGACCTCGACACGATAATGGATCTTGAATTGCTATAGCAAATAATGAAGAATTCTACTCTTAAATGCTTTAGAAATGCTCTTGTCAACTCTCTAATGCTTTTTTAATCACAAACTTTCTATTAGGAATTCTATCTTGAAAGTATTAGGTGAAAATGACTTAACAAACCTTGTATTTGTAATTATTTATGCCAAATTTCCCAAAATTATAACACTACAAGCCGACATTATGTCTAGGAAGATAATATCCCACTAAGAATTTAATTTAAATTAGGTCTTGATTAGAGTGGGACTCATATTCCCAAGGTGGCATATGAGCCCCAGTGGCTCAAAACTAGGGCACAAACTCTAATACATGTCTTGTTTAATGTGAAATTCAAAATCAAGTCCCAAGATCTAGGTGGGAGTCATATGCCCAAGGTGGCGTATGATTCCCAAACCACTAAATTTGGAACACATGACCCAAAAGATTTAATTATGATTGGTTATTTGATGCATCAGGATTATCTTTGGAAAAATGCATTTAATAAGGCTTGTGAATGCATAATAGGAAAAATTAAGGCATAGATAAGCTCAATTAATTAATAAAACCCTTTATTAGTGTGAAAGTGTTAGGATACACTTTGCAACACCCTAAATAAGGAACCATTAAGTCCATTTAGTTTAAAAAGGGCCCTAAACATAGTGTGAAGGTGTAAATAAATACACTTTTCAACACTAAATTAAGGAAAAATTAGGTCTATTTATTATAAAGGGCCCCAAACCTAATGTGAATGTGTAAAACACATTAAAATGCTAGATAAATGCAACATTACATTCAATTAATGTTAGTCATTCCCAAATTAAACTATGGAAATGAAAAGGGATACATTTTTCTACACACATAAGCAAGTGGTTATGGGAAATTCAAGCCTAAGTTTGGCTCGCATACATACAACCATACCAAAGGTACACCTCCTGATAAATTTTATAAGGCACAATACAACAATGAACTTTGAGCTTCATTACGAAAGAAAAGCTTCATATTCTAGACACTCATGAACAAACATGATGGCTCTAGTCGTTCCCACAAAAGGATATGAAAATCATAGCAGATGCTATCCTAGGAATTGGACATTCCAGCATGTGACTAATATATTTTCATGGTCGTTCATTTACTTGTCAAACCAAGGAATGTATACTTGAAATGGAGTGGCACTGTATGTGCACTAAGAACTAGTTTCAATCACAACCTATTGAAAATAAATGCTTGGAAAGAATTCTACCTACGTTATAGGAAGGTAATGCAAAGTTCTCTAAACTCAACCATAATTTAACCAAAGAAAAAATCATAATAGCTACGACTGAGAAACAAACTATGAACTGGCCTTATGCTGCAAGAACAGACACAACAATGGATTCCCTGTGCTACAGGAACAATATAAGAATGAGTTTGCATAGAAACTTCAAGAATGAAATCTAACTTATGATCAACAGAAAATGAACGACTAAATAACTAACTATAGATACTTACTAAGTGGGCCCCCTTAGCAAGCATCAACTACTTATGCCAGTATTGAACTTAGAACTTCATCAAATTTTATTCATAAACTCATAATGGTGTACATTGTTTTGTTCATATGAAAGCTAACACAAAACTCTATCTCTTATCATACATAATCTACTTTTTATTATCATACTAACTTTTACATGATATCCTTTCTATCTCGCTATGCTTGCTCACTCGCATAGGAGGAACACTTATTTAAATCAGGAAAACAACTAACTAACTAACCCTAACAGAGAAAGATGTGGATGTAAATGTATCTTGGAATCAAGGAACAGACTAAATAAATGAACTTATCTGCTCAACATGGTTCAGAGAGAATTCAACACTCCACTCTTTCCAGATTAATTGACATTTAAATTCCTTCCCAACAATTTCAGTCAAAGAGTCTTTGCCAGAATAACTGCCTCGAAGTCATGCAAGAAATGGACTTTACTGCAAGGCTGAGATCTGTTGCGCTTGACTCATTCATACCTTCTTCAACAACCTACGAAACACAAGGCAATAGAAGCAAAAGGAAACATGCATGGAAACTACATGATATTCATTTATTAATCACATATCAAATTTACGTCATCATTCAAAAACTACATGCATTATACTAGTCATTTGGGAAGTCAAATAGGGTAATAAATATAGACATATCAACATGATAGGCTGCAGGAATATAAAAGTGCATTGCTATAGGATATCCCCCAATAAAAGGTTTCTAAGAGTTAAACAACCACAAAAAACAAAAGTAAGGGTATTAAAAGTACACCATGATACCCAAATTATGAGCATATTTTGGGCTCATCATTTTCCCCCTACTTAACCTAATGCTGGTCCTTCAACATTAAACTTTCTAGTGGTCTCTCTGAAATCAGTGGTTTAGGCATGACCCTGAAATGAAGTTCTAAATTTGTAATAAAAACCTCCGAAACTCTGCCACCTTTCATACCTACGAGCTTTTGTGTCTTCATTAATATTTGTAGCTTGATAGGGATAAAGAGGCTACATTAGTACAGGAGGTATAAATGTCAAGGGAAACAATAATTCAAACCTCTTTTGAAGGCCCAACTGTATGTATCTGTTTGATCTTTTGAGAGCTGCCGTAAAATTCAGGGGACTGTGAGGCTCAAACCTTCTTAACCCAATAGTCAATCTCTCCCATCTCTTCTCAATCTAGAGTATGACAGCTTCCAAAATGAGTATGTTTGTTCTTGAAACTCATCATACACCTATTTTCTAAGATCTAATATTTTCATCCTGACTATATTATTATTATGGCCATATGCCACAGTAAGCCAGGTTTTCAACATTGTATAGGGTTCTAAACTCTCAGGGTGCAATGGAATAGACTCACCCCTTTCAGGTTCTTCATATGCTTCCAATTTCCTGCCATAACTAGCTTCATTTGCCACCCAAGACATGAGTGATCTTAAATGAATGTCGCCAATGTATAGAAGTGGATTTCACTCTATTTTAGAGGGAATTATAAAGCCATGTAAACAAAGTTCACACAAAGAATTCCTTAGCCAATTAGGAGCTACCTAGTATGCATCATTGAATTCTTTAGCAGTGTGAATAACAGGATCTAGATTCCTGGAAATTCTCATTAACTAGAACCACAAAAATTGTTCTTTAAGACATAGAGCATAAACTCTAGGTGGTGGTCTACACTCCATAATCTTACTAATTATTGTCATCATTTCATTCATTTTCCCCTTTAACTCCTGAATTTGTTGTTTCTACCTTTCTATGTCTCTTTTTAGTTTCTTCTTTTCATCCTCCCAAAGACTTTGTTGCATTTCAGTCTTGGCTAGGTGGAAAAAACTTAAGGTCTGCAATGTGACTGATCTCCATGTGATTCTAAGATATTCTAAGAATTTAATCAAAAATGTCTTTTTGTAGACAACCATGGCTTGACAAGTTTCAGGGGGTAATGAAGCTTCATTGGCCACTTCCAATTTTTTAGGTTGTTCCTCAATTACAGCTACTGTTAAAACCCACACTGTAGCCTCTCCTTCAGAAAGGGTTCTTAAAAGTTCACCTGTAGCTTCCTCATTGAAAGTATCTAACCTCAAAAAGTAGTTCAACCAACCACAGAGGCTAAATGCTTGAACTATCTAAGGATTTTTTGTCAATATCTCATGCGCGATAGGCTCATGTCTTACCAGTTGACCACCCATATTTTCAATTGTCTCAGCTAAAATTTAAACTCTTTTCTGAAAATCCAAAGAAAACTTTTCTGCTCTACTCTTTCTGTCCTGCCGTCACTTTCTCTTCTTTTCCAAGAATGAACTTAAAAAATATTTGCATGTAATAATTGTTACAACTACTTAAACAAGTAGTTTTAATTGCGATTTAGGATGGAAACATGTAGTCATATTTGGAAAGTACAAGAAAATAATAAAGAAATTTTTTTGAATAGTTGTGACAATAGCGTAAGTGAAATGGATTATCCCATAAACTCTAGGCGGTGGTCTACACTCCATAATCTTACTAGTTAATATCATCATTTCATTCATTTTCTCCTTTTATTCCTGAATTTCCTATTTCTGCCTTTCAATGTCTCTTTCGGTTTCTTCTTTTCTTCCTCCCAAAGACTTTGTTGCATTTCAGTCTTGGCTGGATGGCAGAAACTTAAGGTCTGCAATGTGATCGATCTCCATGTGATTCTAAGATATTCCAAGAATTCAATCAAAAATGTGTTTTTGTAGACAACCATGGCTTGACAAGTTTCAGGGGGTAATGAAGCTTCATTGGCCACTTCCAATTGTTCAAGCTATTCCTCAGTTACAGCTACTATTAAACACCATACTGTAGCCTCTCCTTTAGAAAGGGTTCTTAAAAGTTTGTCTACAGCTTTATCATTGAAAGTATCTAACCTCAAAAAGTAGTTCAACCAACCATAGAGGCTAAATGCTTGAACTTTCTAAGGATTCTGTGTCAATATCTCCTGAGCTATAGGCTCATGTCTTACTAGTTGACCACCCATATTCACAATTTTCTTAGATGAAACTTAAACTCTTTTCTAAAAATCCAAAGAAAACTTTTCTGCTCTGCTCTTTCTGTCCTGCCGTC
The DNA here is from genome assembly GCA_007258455.2 of Sequoia sempervirens. Classification (NCBI taxonomy): domain Eukaryota; kingdom Viridiplantae; phylum Streptophyta; class Pinopsida; order Cupressales; family Cupressaceae; genus Sequoia; species Sequoia sempervirens. The sequence goes on from VDFB02271358.1 coordinate 374,606,303, forward strand.
ACTTTCTCTTATTTTCCAAGAATGAACTCAAAAGATATTTGCATGTAATAATTGTTACAACTATTTAAACAAGCACTTTTAATTGTGATTTAGGATGGAAATATACAGTCATATTTAGAAAGTACGAGAAAATAATAAAGAAAAATATCTAAACAGTTGTGACAACAACATAAGTGAAATGGATTATGTTGCCCCCTACTAAAAATATGACATGTGTCCACACATGTACTAAAGAATAGACAGAGATCGGGTAATAATGAATGATATAGACATAGTAGTAAATAAATAAAATGAAATAAATCAATGACACGACAAAAAAAGATATCGCGTAGCTTTCAATAAATGTGCATACGTGTTGAGAAAGATGGTGACTCTAGCATGAGATGACAGTTGGGAATGAAATCATAATTAAGGGTGGTGTGAATGAATGAGGTGGATGGGTGATGTGGACGGATGAGATGCATGGAGGGAATGGATGGATGGGATGGAAGATAAGCAAGTGAGATGTGGCGATGAGTGGGAATGAAGAAAAAGGGTTTCCTTAAAAAATAAACCTTTATTATGAGCATGCATTGTAACATTATGGTGAAGCTGCAGGAGAAAGGCTAAAGCATTTTGTTGCAGGAAGATTAGTGGCAGGATCCTGAACAAACTACTGCATGAATTCTTCTTTTGAGACTGCCTTATGATACAACCGAAGACGGTGTCCATTAACTAGTAGCTTGAATTGAACAGGATCAATTGTGACTAATTGAACTGAACCATTATCAAATACATTCTCAATTTCATATGGGACAAGCCATCTGGTGGTGATTTTACCTTGATTTTATTTATACCTCAAGTCATAGAGCAGCGCCCAATCACCGATAGAGAATTGCTTAGTTTGGATATGACGATCATGCCATTTCTTCCTTTGCTACTATACAATTTCTATATGCTGGAGGGCCACTTTTCTAAGTTCATCTAGCACATTCAGCTATCGGAGTCATTCCTTTTGGGCTTCGAAAATGTCAATATTAAGTTCTAAAAAAGTCCTCAAGGTCTTGTGCTCAAATTCTATTGGTAACATAGCAGTCTTTCCATAGAGTAATTCAAAATGAGTAAACCCTGTAGTTGTCTTCCACGTTGTCCTATAGGTCTAGATGGCTTCAGGAAGTTGATTACTCCAATCTTTCTTGTGTAGCTGAAATATCTTTGTAAGTATTGCCTCAATTTATCTGTTGGTAACTTCTACCTGACCATTGGCTTGAGGGTGATAGGGGCTAGACTTCATATGTTGAATCTTGTAATCATTCATTAGTGCATTGATTAAATTGAATGTAAATTGAACTCCTTGATCTGTGACAAGTTCCCTTGGGACTCCAAACCGAGTAAAGATTTGCTCATACAGGAATTTAGCAACCTTGTTGTCACGGGCATGAGTCATTGCTTGCACTTCCACCCATTTGGTTACATAATTAGTACAAACTAAAATATATGATTTCCCATTGGATGGAGGATCAATAGGTCCAACAAAATCCATGCCACACTTATCAAAGGGACTGACGACCACTTGAGAATACAAGGGAATTTCATCAGACCTTGTTGGTCTTCCCATGTGTTGACATCTGTCACATTTCCTGGTATAGGTTGTAGCATCTCTGTGTAGTGTAGGCCAATAGTATCTAGTAGTAAGCACCTTCATAGATATTCTTTTTGCTGTAAAGTTCCCACCACATGGCTCATCATGACAAGCATGCAGTATATCATAGGTTTCATATTCCCTTACACATCTTCTAATGACTTGGTCAGGTCCTGTGTAGAATAAACAATCTGAAATCCATGAAAAGTTAAAATTTTTCTCCACCAACATTTGTTTTTCCTTTGGGGAAAAATGGGCTGGAATCTGGTTGACTGCCAAGTAATTTGCAATATCTGCATACCATGGGGTGCAACCAGCAATGAAAAATAGATGTTCATCAAGAAATATATCATCAATAACCTCTGGTGTGCTAGGTGTAGTCATTTGAAGCCTTGATAAGAAATCAACCACTATATTAGCCCGTCCTAGTTTATCAATGATTGTGATATCAAATTCCTACAACAATAGGAGCCATCTTGCTAATCTGCCAAATATGGTAGGCTTATTCATGAGGTACCTTATTGCAGCATAGTCTGTCTTGATGTGTTTTTTATACACTTCTCAACACAGGTAGTGCGTAGATGCACTACCTCTCTTGAAAGACAATCTTCCACAATCAGATTGTAGAACACTATTCCAAGGTCTCTAATGCCAAGTATTGATAGTGCTTGGAATATTTTAGTTGTTTGATGTGATTTGCTGGAATCACAAGGTGGTCTTACGCAGGAAATGCAAAGCATGGATACAAAGCATGGAAGTTGGATCCTAAAATGGAGTTCTTAGGATGGAAAGTTGTTATGCATTACCTGTAGGTTTAGACAGTAGTCTTGGACTCCATTTGTTGTTGGATTTGGCTTTACAATGTGCAATGAACCTTAGCATGAATCATTTATTAAAAAAAAAGAAAAGAAAGGCAAGGAAGAGGGAAAGTTCCTAAGTCTACAACTAACTGCGAATAGTGACAATGGAGTTCTTGCAATGGACAACTTCTCAAAACAATATCCCACTTAACCAGGGATTTCACAATATCATGGAAATTGTGCTATCTTCTAAGGCCTATAGATAGTTCATCCTTCATTCACCATGTACATGCATGAATCAAAAATAAATGTTTCAGAGCAGCTTTGAAATCAAGTCTAGGCTAACTTTGCATAGCTATCTACCATCAGCAAACAACAAAAAGTATGGACAAAGAAATCATCAACATAGCAGGAATTTTCATAATCACAGAACAACATTCATAAAATCTATCCAAAGAAAGAATACAACTAAATAAAACAGCAGTAAAACCTAAGTCAAACATCTAACATTGGAGATTGAATTAAGTAACATGGGAGAAACTAAGAAAATACACCAAGTCAATGCCTTTTCCTTGTAAATTTCTAGAGCATGTCTTTACAACAACTCAACTCTCTTTTTGCAAATGAGAGGAGAGCCCTATTTATAGTGTCCAAAATATTCAATGAATGGCCAAGATTAATTCTTATTGTGTGGCCAAGATTCATTACAAAATAGGGTTTCACCTACCCCCAAATATATCACAATTTAAATTACATTTTTCCTCTTCCCTATTTCGTCCTCTTACTGATGGCACTATAGCTCTTTTGTTATTTAGCGTATTGTTGTTTTTACTGTAGCTACTCTTCAGCAACTTCTTCATCTTTGACAGGGCTGCCCTCCTGTCCCTTTGAAGCTATGTATTCTATGTATTTGAGGATGACTGCATGGACCTTGTCTATTTTGATGATTTCATACCGCAACACCTGGTAGCTCCATTCCTTTGCATTATCCTCCAACCTCTTCCAATCCTCATCATACTTTGAGCCTTGGTCTCTGAATAGCTCTGATTGGTCGAAGGCATGGGCAACAAAACTTAGAAACTCTGTTGTGATCTCTCCAGCCATCGCGTTCTTCATCTTCTCCTGGAAGTAGGGTTTTATCTTTTTTTGAATCCATTTGTATAGTGGGCATATCATAGTCATGTTGATGTGTTTCTTATGCACTTTTCAACACAGGCAGTGTGTAGGTGCACTACCTCTCTTGAAAGACAATCTTCCACAATCAGATTGTAGAACACTATCCCAAGGTCTCTAATGTCAGGTCTTTACAGTGCTTGGAATATCTCAGTTGTTTGATGTGATTTGCTGGAATCACAAGGCAGTCTTACGGATGAGTTACAAAGCATGGAAGTTGGGTTTACAAATGCAGTTTCAAACTGCTGGAAGTGAATGAATAGTGGTTGTCCACTCAAAACAGCAAGTTGAAACTCATCAAGTTCAACTAATTTAGCCTCATGCTGATGCTTTGGGTCCTACTCTAACCAAGGATTAAAAAAAATAGCAAAAGGAGAAGGGTTAATAAAGTTATTCTAATCCTAAGCTATGAATGAACAGTAACAATGGTGGCTGCTAAAGTAGACAGACTTCCCAAACTAGGTTTTGTTTGGCCAAGAGAAACTTACAGTTGCACAAAACCAGTGCAATCTTCTAAGGACTACAGATTTTTAGATCACATACACACATCATGTATATGCAATCGAACTAAGTTGCATCAATAAAGGAAAGAGGCTCAGACTAGCTTTGCAAAGTGATTCATCATCAATGAACCACAAAAAGCATGAGCTAGAAGTTCATCAAATACTAAAACAGCAAACACCATCACCACTCCCATTCAAGAAATTAACACCTAAACTAGTAGGGAAGTTGAACCATGAATACATAAAGAGCAAACTCAAAAGGAACACTCATAAATTATGCAATGTTACTCTCTATTGCTGCAGAATGTCTTTACAACAACTCTCCAACCCTTACAAATGAGGGGCAAGCCCCTATTTATAGTTTTCCAAAGCCTAAATGAATGGCTAGTACCAATTTCCAATGAATGGCCTAGATTTGATTTACATTAGGGTTTCACCTACCCCACAATATTCATCAATTAAAAATACATCCTTGTCTTTTCCTTGTTTTGTCATCTAGTACCAGTCACTTTAGCAATTTTGTTATTTAGCTGATTGCCCTTTTCACTGTAGCAAAAACTGTTTGGAAGTTGTCTTTTTACTTGATGTGTTTGTAGTGTTTTTCCTTGGATCAAATGAGCCCGTCGACAATTGACATCAATGGATTGGTTGCCCCTAATGGGCAGACAACTACCTTATGCTTTCTTCAAGGCCACCCCCTTGCATTTTTGTCCTTGGCCTCCTTGGTAAAGGCCTTCTTCTAAGGCCGACTCCGTTGACGAGTGCTATGGGGAAAGACAATCATGAAATGAATGGTGACAAGAGCTATGTACATTCCTTGCTCAGCTTTCTTAATCGGTCACCCTGATGGACCCACGGTAGGCTCCTTGAATCCTATGTGCATGAAACGTTGTAAGTACTTTTATACAAAAATTAAGGAAAATGTTAGTCAAATCTTGCAAAAACCTTGTTAGATTCATCCATGCATCATCAAAAGATCATAATATTCATATTTGGAGCTCATTTGGACCATAGACATTAATCTAGGCCGCTAGGGCTCCATAGATATTCCAAAACAGCCAAAGAGGGATGAAGCTCTAGAACCACCAAAACTTAATGGAATGTTGACGAAACCTTGGCAGTTCACTTTGGCACCACAAACACATCTCAGATCCACCAATAAGTTGGCCCCAAAGTAAAAAAAGTAGAAATCGGACCGCCAGGGGTCCAGGGATGTTTCAAAAATAGCTAAAGAGTGACAAAGCTCTAGAACCACTGAAACTTAACGGACATTGAGAAAACGGTGGTAGTTCACTTAGGCACCACAAACACATCTCAGATGATCCACCCAGTTAGCAAAATCAAATAATGTGGAAATCGGATCGATGGGGGTCCACGGATGTTCAAAACGACCATGGAGGGGTAGGGTTCCAAAGGCTGGGTTGCTGGGGCCTCACGGATGTTCAAAATGGCCAAAGAGGGATGGAGTCCCGGAAATGGCCACAGAGGGGCCGGGCTTCGGAGCTTGGGTCGCCAGGGCTCCACGGATGTTCCAAAATAGCAAAAGGGGGATGAAGCTTCAGAACCACCAAAACTTAACCAAATGTTGATGAAACCTTGGCAATTCATTTACGCACATCAAACACATCCCAGATCCAAAAAAGGGTGACCCCAAAGTCAAAAATGTGGAAAGAGGAGCGACGGGGGTCCACGAATGTTTCCAAATAGCCAAGGAGAAAGGGAATTCCAGAGGAGAAGTTCCAAAACTATTGAAACTTAACCAAACTTTGATGAAACCTTGGCAGTTCATTTAAGCACATCAAACACATCCCAGATCCAAAAAAGGGGTGACCCCAAAGTCAAAATGTGGAAACGAGCAACGGGGATCCATGGATGTTTCGAATCAGCCAATGAGAAAGGGAATTTCGAGGCAAAGTTTCAAAACCATCGAAACTTAACCAAAATTTGATGAAACCTTAGCAGTTCATTTAAGCACATCAAATACATCCCAGATCCAAAAAAAGGGTGACCCCAAAGTCAAAAATGTGGAAACGGGAGCGACGGGGGTACACAGATGTTTCCAAATAACCGAGGAAGGGAATTCTAGAGGCAAAGTTCCAAAACCATCGAAACTTAACGAAACATTGATGAAATCTTGGCAGTTCATTTATGCACTAGGAACACATCCCAAAGCCAAAAAAGGGTGACCCCAAAGTCAAAAATGTGGAAACGGGAGCGACGGCGGCCTGCAGATGTTTCCAAACAGCCAAGGAGGAAGGGAATTCTGGAGGCAAAGTTTTGAAACCATCGAAACTTAATGGAACATTAACCAAACCTTGGCAGTTCATTGAAGCACCACAAACACATCCCAAATCCACCAAAAAGTTGTCCCCAAAGCCAAAAATATGGAAACTGGACTAACAGGGGTCCACAGATGTTTTCGAAATAGCCAAAGCAAGACAAAAGGTAGAAAAGGGACGGGGGAATTTATTTCTCTGTGGATTTGAATACCCCAAGTATGTGAATTTGGTAAGGGGAATTTGATCGTTTGATGGCACATAACCAATTTGGGCTTGGAAATGGGGCACACAAAATAAGATAGGAGCAAAGCAGCTTGTTTGGAGCGAAAAAAAGAGGGCCCTTGCCTATGGTGGGGCATGTGTGCAAAACATGCACAACAAATGGTGACTCACTGGGGAAATGCTCCAGAGCATTTTGATGACAAACTGGAATCACGAACCCAGAATATCTAGTTCCAACCTTCACGCTAAGGCAAATAGACCAGACACCCAACCAAAGGATCAAAACCATTAGCCAATCCAACCTTTAGTATGCTGAAAATCCAAGTGTGTGCAATTGCGTTAATTCCCATCCTTCAATTGCTACAGGAACCCAAGCTCCGTTCAGTTAAGCTACATAGTTTATTCTAACTCCAAAAGCATCAGGTGTCCATAGCCCCAATGAGGTTATCACTGTGATTCTCCCGAACATTGCTCTACTGCCGGCCGGGCGTCCATAGCCCCGATAGAGTTGCTTGGATACCCCTGAAAAGTTGAAATTTCTCTTTCTTTTAATTTTCAATGTTTTCTTTCTTTCTTTCTTTTCTCTTTTCAGTTTTTTTATTTCAACCCGCAAGTATTGAAGCTCGCGCTCAGGGCTGAGAATCACAGTGGCGCTAGAGCAGAATTTTAGATTTTTCACTTAACTAGACTTCACAAAAGGCCCTATAGTGACTGTTGAATTCTTAAGATGTGTAAGAGCTGTAAGATTTTAGAATATATCAGATTCAGACTCAACCAACAACTTATCCTCGTCAAATTAAACACCCAGATCACTTGACACTAACAGAAGACCTTCACCATCCACTCTAAGGACTTGATTAGAGTTTGACAAAGAAATACACAAAATAACCCCAGGCAATAAGTATGGTTGTTGTGCACATAGATGTGCCCAGCTAAAAGCAAAGGGACCCCGAGCAAAGCAGCAACAAAGTGAAAGGAAACGAAAGAAAACAACCTACAAAGAGAGCAACCTACACACACCAACTAACCTAAGGAAAGCAGAAAAGCGGAGTATTTACAGGAAACCTATACTACTCAAAAATTAGCTATGTACAAAGATATTTACAAAGCACTATGTTCAGGCAAGGCGAGCTGACATTAATGTTCATTAGATTTTTGCAAAGTATGCACAAGCAAATGGGCAATCGTTATCATTATTAACCATGCAAAATTATCTTTATATTCTAAAAAAAGAAATTCACCATTGCAGTACTCAAGTTTAATCACGTCATCACAAAAAATCAGCAATTGAGGAGGCTCATTGAACCCATGATTAATCCCTAAATAGGTTCATTTTCCCTCATTTCCATAATCAAAATAATAAGTGCAGCTATGAGAAATGATGGGGGCAAGGAAGGATAAAACCTGAATGTCGTCACATAGAGGTGGCAGCGTTAGATAGTCAAGAGCAAGCACAACATAGTTGATCGTTGCATTGGCAGCCTCAGGCGGGCATGGTGGAGGGTGCATCACTTTGGATAGTAAGCAGGCATAAGGTTGGGAGGACGGGGCATCAAACAACTCTTTCAATCTACCAATGGGACCCACAATCTCCACTGGTTGTTCCTCAAGGAAGTACACCTCATTTGAGTGGCTTTCCATTGCTAAAACCTCTTCTTGATTGTTGTCTTCAAGGGGCAGCATGTTGTCCCATCTCCTTTCCGAGGTGTCAGCCTTATTTTCGTGATATTCAATGTTATGGGATGATGACATATATGAATCTATCCTATTGCAGCCATCTAAATATGAGGGAAGATCAACAACAATCATGGCAAAAGGGCTGCAAGTTGCATCTTGTAGTCAGTTGGGTGCTTCATCTCTATTAGCAACTATCTAGGGACCTCCGTTTTTTTCTTCTTTTTGTTGTTCATGCGTCTCATCATGGCGTTCACTCATTTCCTCTTGCTCACTATCACTATAAATGGAGAAGGAGCTCTTCTCTCAATTTGGAAACTCTAGTGCATCATCATTTGGGGGCTCAAGGAGTATGTATTCATCACTACCATTTTCTAGGATGTGCTCTTCCTTGGCATGAGCATACCTCCATTGTCCAGCTCCCAATGGAAAGAAGTCATCAATTGATGGAACCTCATCAAGGGGACCAAAGTCTACTGCAAAATTTCCCTCCAAAGGCTCATTATAAAGCCTATCATTCATGGTGTTCAAATGCTCTTCAAGAGGAAATTCTTGATAACTAGTGGACAACATTCTCGCTTGATCTACTTCATCACTCGGAAGTCTTAGATTGTATTGTTGTCCTTCTATTGTTGCCCCAACATCCTGTTGAGGTCCACATTTAGCTGAGTTGTCACTTGGCTCTTGCTCTTGGTCTTCTACTTCGATCTGAGCAGCAAGTAGAGGACGTCGGGCACTTGGCTGCCTTGCTTTTTCTCTAACTTGTTTCATGGCTTCTTGGCATAGTTCACATGCGAACTCCAAGTGTGATGAATCATGAAGTCTGCACCAATCTGGAAATAGTAGCACCTCCAAATCAACTTGGTATTTCAGCTCTGACCAATCCTTTGCTAATCTAAAGACTAGTTGGTCATATTTATCCATGATCAGGTCCTCCTTGTCACTTGAAAAAGAAGCATGATGGTAGACAGCTGTAGTGAGTGGTTGCTCCCACTCCTCCAAATCTATATTTTTAGATTCTTGATCACTATCATTATAGATGGAGAGGTCTTCCAATCTAATTTTTTTATGCTTTTACCATCTCCTTCTCCTGCCCAAAGGCTTTTAGCCTCCTCTTCTTCCTAATCTTCAGCATCTTCATTGGTTGTCCCAACATGCACGGCTGTAGACTTCAATGGTTCATCGTCACCTACCAATTGCTCTTCTTCTAGAGTGTAGGACTACCCTTGATTGGTGGAGGGAAGGCCTTCTAAATTAATTTCAATCAAATTTTCACTAAGGCAGCTTACTGTCCTAGTGAAATCTGTCTCTTCCTCCTAATTTTCAGCTTCGATGTTTGCTGCTCCAACATCAACTTGTATCGAGTTTCTTGGTTCATCTTCAATGTGTTATCCTCTATATGTTGATAGTTGTTTTGCTTCATGGGATAACTTCTCTTCATTGGGAGTTGGCTGCTCCAACTTGTTCAAATAACCCTTGGCTTGAGCAATGATGTTGTCACATGATGGACACATAAATTTTGAATGTGGTGCATTGTGAAATCTACACCAACTTTCCATTAGTACTTCCTCCAATCTTGGTCCATCCTTGCTGCTCAAATGTTCCTGGATCAGCTCCTTGAATGCCTTGGCTGCCATGGTTGTCAACTCTTCCTCTGAGTCTGCAAGGGCTAAAGGCTAATAGATTTTCCAAAAAAGAATTACTCCCTGCAATACCCTTTCAATTCTATTCAAGAATGTGAGACACCCCAACTCGTTGTGCCTATGAGTGCAATGGATCTGACATCTATCCACCAATGCAAATTGGTGCAATGGTTTCTTCAGTCTCTTGTTAAAATTTGCATGCAACTGAGTGATGTCAATTTGTGCATATTGCTCCATTTTGACTCAGCTTTTTTTGCCTTCAAAATTTTCTGATTTTTAGCATTGAAAGAGATCTCCCTATCTCATATTTCTTCTTGAAAGGTCACTTTTCAATTTCCAACTTTCAGCTTTGTAGCCTCAACATGTCATGCCCTCCTTCTAGCACTAGTTCTGTTGATGTGTTTTTTATGCACTTTTCAACACAGGCAATCCGTAGGTGCACTACCTCTCTTGAAAGACAATCTTCCATAATCAAATTGCAGAACACCATCCCAAGGTCTCTAATGTTAGGTCTTGATAGTGCTTGGAATATCTTAGTTGTTTGATGTGATTTGCTGGAATCACAAGGCAGTCTTACGAATGAGTTACAAAGCATGGAAGTTGGGTTTGCAAATGCAGTTTCAAACTTCTGGAGGTGAATGAACAATGGCTGTCCACTCAAAACAGCAAGTTGAAACTCATCAATTTCATCCGATTTAGCTTTATGCCTATGTTTTGGGTCCTACTCTAACCAAGCATTAAAATAAATAACAAAAGGAGAAGGCTTAAGAAAGCTATTCTAATCCTAAGCTATGAATGAATAGTAACAATGGTGGCTGCTAAAGTAGACAGACTTCCCAATTTGGGTTTTGTTTGGCCGAGAGAAACCTACAGTTGCACAAAACTAGTGCAATCTTCTAAGGACTGCAGATTTTCACATCCCATACACACATCATGTACATGCAATCGAACTAAGTTGCATCAATAAAGGAAAGAGGCTTAGACCTGCTTTGCAAAGTGATTCATCATCAATGAACCGCAAAAAGCATGACCTAGAAGTTCATCAAATACTAAAACAACAAACACCATCACCACTCCCATTCAAGAAACTAACACCTAAAATAGTAGGGAAGTTGAACCATGCATACATAAAGAGAAAACTCAAAAGGAACACCTATAAAGCATGCAATGTTACTCTCTATTGCTGCAGGATGTCTTTACAACAACTCTCGAACCCTTACAAATGAGAGGCAAGCCCCTATTTATAGTTTTCCAAAGCCCAAATGAATGGCTAGGATCAATTTCCAATGAATAGCCCAGATTTGATTTACATTAGGGTTTCACCTACCCCACAATATTCATCAATTAGAAATACATCCTTGTCTTTTCCTTGTTTTGTCAACTAGTGCCAGTCACTTTAGCAATTTTGTCATTTAGTTGATTGCCCTTTTCATTGTAGCAAAAATTATCTGAAAGTTGTCTTCTTACTTGATGTGTTTGTAGTGTTTTTCCTTGGATCAAATGAGCCCGTCGACGATTGACATCAATGGATTGGTTGCCCCTGATGGGCGGACAGCTAACTTATGCTTTCTTCAAGGCCACCCCCTTGCATTTTTATCCTTGGCCTCCTTAGCACAGGCCTTCTTCTAAGGCTGGCCCTGTTGATAGGTGCTATGGGGAAAGACAATCATGAAATGAATGGTGACAAGAGCTATGTGCATTCCTTGCTTAGCTTTCCTAATCAGTCACCCTGATGGACCCGCAATAGGCTCCTTGAATCCTACGTACATGAAACATCATAAGTGCTTTAATACAAAAATCAAGGAAAACGTTAGTCAAATCTTTCAAAACCCTTCTTAGATTCATCCATGCATCATCAAAAGATCATAATATTCATATTTGGAGCTCATTTGGACCATAAACATTAATCCGGGCTGTTGGGGCTCCATGGATGTTCAAAAATAGGCAAAGAGGGATGAAGCTAGAGAACCACAAAAACTTAACAGAACATTGATGAAACCTTGGCAGTTCACTTTGGCACCACAAACACATCTCAGATCCACCAAAAAGTTGGCCACAAAGTCAAAAAAGTGGAAACCGGACCGGCAGGGGTCCATGGATGTTTCCAAAATAGCCAAAGAGCGACGAAGCTCCGGAACCACTAAAACTTAACGGAACGTTAACAAAACCTTAGAAGTTCACTTAGGCACCACAAACACATCTCAGATCCACCAAAAAGTTAGCCTAAAAATCAATAATGTGGAAATCGGACCAACGGGGGTCCATAGATGTTCAAAACGGCCACAGAGGGACAGAGTCCCAGAAACGGCCACGGAGGGGCCGGGCTCTAGAGGCCAAGTTGCTAGGGCCTCACATATGTTCAAAACGGCCAAAGAGGGATGGAGTCCCAGAAACGGCCACGGAGGGGCCAGGCTTCGAAGGCCAGGTTGTCGGTGCTCCACGGATGTTCCAAAACAACAAAAGGGGGACAAAGCTCCGGAACCACCGAAACTTAACCAAATGTTGATGAAACCTTAGCAGTTCATTTATGCATATCAAATACATCCCAGATCCAAAAAAGGGTGACCCCAAAGTCAAAAATGTGGAAACGGGAGCAACGGGGGTCCACGAATGTTTCCAAACAACCATGGAGGAAGGGAATTCTGGAGGGAAAGTTCTAAAACCATCAAAACTTAACCAAACTTTGATGAAACCTTGGCAATTCATTTAAGCACATCAAACACATCCCAGATCCAAAAAAGAGTGACCCCAAAGTCAAAAATGTGGAAACGGAGTGACGGCGGTCCATGGATGTTTCCAAACAGCTAAGGAGGAAGGGAATTCCGGAAGGAAAGTTTCGAAACCATTGAAACTTAACCAAACTTTGATGAAACCTTGGCATTTCATTTAAACACATCAAACACATCCCATATCCAAAAAAGGGGTGACCCTAAAGTCAAAAATGTGGAAATGGGAGTGATGGGGGCCTGCAAATGTTTCTAAACAGCCAAGGAGGAAGAGAATTCTGGAGGCAAAGTTCTGAAACCATCGAAACTTAACGAAACATTGACAAAATCTTGGCAGTTTATTTACACAGTAGGAACACATCCCAAAGGCAAAAAAGGGTGACCCCAAAGTCAAAAATATGGAAATGGGAGCGACGGGGGCCCACAGATGTTTCCAAACAGCCAAGTAGGAAGGGAATTCCGGAGGAAAAGTTCTGAAACCATCAAAACTTAATAGAACATTAACGAAACCTTGGTAGTTCATTGAAACACCCCAAACACATCCCAATTCCACCAAAAAGTTGTCCCCAAAGACAAAAATATGGAAACTAGACCGACAGGGGTCCACGAATGTTTCCAAAATAGCCAAAGCAAGATAAAAGGCAGAAAGGGGATGGGGGACTTTATTTCTCCATGGATTTGAATACCCCAAGTATGCGAATTTGGTAGGAGGAATTTGATCGTTTGATGGCACATGATTAATTTGGGCTTGGAAATGGGGTACGCAAAACAAGACAGGAGCAAAGCAGCCTATTAGGATTGAAAAAAAGGGGGGTCCCTGCTTACGGCGGGGCATGTGTGCAAAACATGCACAACAAGTCCGTCATCAGTTTAAGGTATCAGGCACATTCTACTCGGATTTCTTTGATCCATTTGATGTTCGGATCTACCTTGCTCATGATTTGTTCTAGCCTCTCCTTCTAGTTGTCAAAGTCTCGGCACCACACATCCATCAGCTAGTGATCTTCTTTCTTTAAGGCAAGCTTCTTCTCCCACGTGGCTTCAGGCAGTGGAAGGATAGCTTTGATTCTTAGGAAGGTGGAGTCGTAGGTCACGGGGAAATCGGTGCAGAGTTTCTTTGTGCTTTCCAGAGACTGCATTAGGTCTAAGAACTTGTTGGTTGTTTACACAGACTGACTAATTCCTATGTTTCTGATGTATGAGACTCATCGGAACAGGTCCTTTGTTGTCTTCTCCAAGTTCTTTCTTCTTTCCATCTTATCGATCTACTCCTTGGAAAGTAGCTGAGGTGTAGCCGTGGATGTAGTAGGCAGGTTGTCTACTGAAGACCATTGCTGTATGTAATCTGTTAATGTTGCGACTTGTGCCTTGAGCTCATCCTTTGAGATTTTATCTTGTTTTATCAGATGCACCACTGTAGCCACTTACTCCTCAAGGTGCTCGACCTTCTCTCTGGTTGTTGCCCCCAAGTCAATGGTGGAGATGTTATAGCCTACCCCAGCTTGGCCAATCATGGGCATTGCAATTTGTGCCGGTCGAGACCCAGAAGCATCCATTGTTACCCTGGATCAGACCTTAGGCTTCTTTTCCTTCTTCGTCATGACTTGGGCTCAAGGAAAGATGGCCTCCAACCTTGCCCTGGGGTCCTTCAGTGTAGGGGTTTTTCTTTCGAGCTGCTTCTCCAACTACTCGAGCATAGCAGATTTCCCTTTGGGTGAATCGTGGTCACCTTTTCCCTTCTCAGTCAATGGAAGGATTTCTATTCCTTTTCCCTCTAGGGATTTTCCTTTTTCTTTGACAGCATATCCCTCCTCCTCATCGGAGTCATGGACGAATACGAGGCATTTGATAGGCAACCTGGTGGATGGTTGCTGAATGGGACTTTCTTCTTTCACTATTTCTTATTCCTTCATTTCCTTGGTACATTTAGCCTCGGGGCTTCTAACAACATGGGTTTCAGCCTTAGTTAAATCCTTTTGCTGCTATTCTTCTGGTGGCTGCCCTTCTTCATCATGTGGTGACCCTTCTGTTTCTAACCTAGTGTCCTTCAGCTGTTGTGCCATTTCCTCCTCAAGGTCATCATCAAAGGTCTGAATGATTACCTTAGCACCAGAGCTGTCCTCCTCATCCCCACTCTCGGAAGAGCCTGTTTCTTCCTCCTCATAAGCCACCCTGTCAATAGTTAAGTGTTCCTACTCTAGGTGCTTATGGTACTCATCAACCTCCTCCTTAATAGGCTTTGAGGCCTCTTGCTCTCGTTCCTCCCACTCCTTTGAGATTTGCATGGTGGCCTCCATAGTCGGTGGCCCTATCGGTGGTTGTGAAGGTTGAGTAGTGGCAAGGACTTTCGCAAGGGCTGTTTGGAGGGTCGAATCCATTAAGATCTGGGAGAGCTCAGGGGGAAGGTTTTGCATGTGCCTTGAAAGAGCCTCGAGCATAGTGGCAGTGGGAATAGGCACTATTATTATTTCCAGAGGGAGTGATGTGATTGGTGACATGGCAACAGAGGAAGGGGGAGTAGTCATGCCGAAAGAAGAGTCAATGACTATAAAAGACTCGACCAGAGGTGAAGGGGCAAGATGGACATAAATGTCCACTGTCAGTAGAGATGCAACGACCATATCCAGGGAGGTGGGTGGTGCAACAAGAGGGGCAGGGAGAGCTAAGGGAGGCTGTAATTGATCCATACCCTCCGCTTCCTTCTCCTGGGTTGAAAGTTGTTCCGTAGTACTCCCTACCTGCTTGAGCCTTTTGGGAGGTGAGCCTCCCGTTTCTTTCCTTGTATAGGCCTGGGGGTCTAGAGACTGCTCAGTTTTGTTCCTTTTCTCTTCTTGGACCTGGTGAGTGGAGGAGACTTGGAGGCAACATTTTCTACAGCACTTAGCTTACTTTTGAGCCCTTCATAAGTCAACACTACTCCTTGTCACTTTAAATGAGCCACCTGCCCATCGATCCACTCCTTGTTACTAGTCAAGATTGGCTGGGTTATGGTGTTCAAGTCGTTGATCTCCTGTTCATCCCAATCAATTGATGGTATTGGTAGATTGGAAACTGTAGGTACCTCAGATGCATGATACTGGACTCATCCTCCTCGACTTGGTCTGGTACGAGAAATGGTTGCACCCTTCTTAAGAATTACACAGTCATTTGCATATAGTGCCTTGATTGCACTTATTTGTCATCCTAGCAGTCGGCCCAGAAATTCTCAATGTGGTGAAGATCGGCATATGCTGACCCAACACTTTCCTGACGTGGCAATGCGGGTCCATGCACGGGCGAGTAGTGTGTAGGTAGAAATGGTAATCCTTCAGTTCTTTCTTGGAGTTACCAGCACACTGGGAGGTTTGTAGTTGGTACATGCCCTGGCCAAGGGTCATGGGATAGGAGATCCCCGCTATGTGCTTGTTGTTGAAGATTTCCTACACATCTTGGAGTTGCCAAGAAAGCTCCAGGAGGATGATTCGGTCGTTGGAGTATCAGGGTAGCCTATTTGGCCTTTCAGTGAAGCCTTGGGCATGGATATATGTGAAATTTGGATACTGGATGTAAAGAAAGGCATATTGTTTCAAAAGCACCTTGGCACTATGGGAGACCCTCCTCTCGAAGTCTCCGGTAATCAATATGATGATATGGCCAATGAAGGCATCGTTTACCCTGCAGTAATCCTATTTGAAATTCTGGTATTGGAGCTATGGATATCTTTCATAGGCTTTGATTGTTGGCTTCTACTTCTAATTGGGTGCTACAAACAACCCATTGTACTACCTCTGATCCGCCAAGGAATAGACAAGGTAGGAAGTCATATAAAATTTGTGGCTCTTCTTAACATTGATGAACTGCTCGTGGAAGCAGTTGCTTATGATTCCTCCCCAATAGAACGAAGCCTTTGTTGTGACATCCTCATTTCCACACAGGATCCGCTCAATGAAATATACCATCCACTCTTGAAAGTAGGCGGCCGTAGGGAGAACCATAATCCTGCTCAATATGGTCACCAAGTCTTGGTAGTTTTCATGAAAATCGTTGCAGAAGAGTTCCAAAGGAACCTTTGCAGCGCTGCTCCATCTTTCCTTGAGCCAATACAAATTGATTGACTTCTTACAGCCTGTTGGATTATCATCCCACGCTTCCTGGCATTCTTTTATGGTGGGGACCTCCATCTCTTGGAACGTGGGAATATAGAAGGTCTTGGTGATCCCCTCGGGCCACATGTCAGCAAGAATTTTTCCCTCTCTATCAATGATTATTCTTATGTCGACTTGATATGCTTCATGACAATCCATGACCAATTCGGGTGCCATGAGGGATGGAGGGAATCCAGCAGCCTTAGCTATTCCACTTTGTCTTATCAATCTGGCATTCTTTGTCATTGGATTAACCCTGACCCTTTGAGTGAATTCATCAATATCCACCTAGCCAATGTTGGTGTCCGTGATCTCCTTCCAGTCTGTGATGACTTTTGAGTGGAGAGGTTCACCCTAGAATTGGTACTTCATCTAATCCTTGTCTTTTTTCCCTTGAGGGGTCCTTCCTGACTTCTTCCCCTTGTCCTTTTTGGCGGATGCCCCTAAAGTTCCCACACCCGATTCCATATATTCTACAAGAAAGGGCAAAGTTAGCACAATAGATCATCAAAAGCATTCATGTTAGTCAATATCTTGAAAATAACATCTATTTTGCACAATTGATTAAGCATAAGATGACCTTTTATCCTTAGATGTTATTGATCTTTTGATTAAGAGCATTTGGATAGTTTGGGCCTGAAGGACCGAACTTCCCTAGTAGGAATGCTATTTGGAAGGGAAAACACGGCAGAAGACTCTCAGAGACTTTTTTTAGTAAAATTTTAGTATTTCAAGAGGTTTGCAATGAAGAGGACTGAAATTCAGCATGTGGGTCGAAGTTAGTTTCTAGATTTGGGCTCGTTTGGATCGATTTAACAGAACTCGGAGATCTTGGGCCGGAGAGCTATTAGGAGATAGCAGTTTTGAAGGGCAGATAGCAAATAGAAATCCAGAGATGAAACTATGAGGTCTGGGGCCCAGCGATGCAAAGGGCAGCCTACAGTAAGTCATTTTATTTCTAAGGGTTCAAGCCGGCAACACCAAGAAGGTGTCAAAAATTCACCGTTTGGGATGGCAAACATCGGACGGAGGTCCAGGGGGAAGTTTTGTAGTAAGAGCCTGGTGGCATGGGTTTTCGCTTTGAGTTTGGCGGCAATCAGTAGGGCAGAGCCCGGAGATTGGGACGTTGGGCGGGATTTTCTCATTTGCAATGGTGGGCGCAGACAAAAGTCCAGGGCTACGGGGCCCCAAGAGGATAAAGGCATTTAGAGTTTAGCTAGCATCCCACGGCAGATGGGGGTCCGAAACCTGATGACCAAAAG
Source organism: Sequoia sempervirens (assembly GCA_007258455.2). NCBI lineage: Eukaryota > Viridiplantae > Streptophyta > Pinopsida > Cupressales > Cupressaceae > Sequoia > Sequoia sempervirens. The sequence goes on from VDFB02271358.1 coordinate 374,624,330, forward strand.
GACAGGCTAAATCGCCAAGGAAAAGATGTGTTGCTATGAGGTTCTAGTAGTGGCAAATGTCTCCATGATGGCAGAAGAAAGGCGGATTCCTAGGGACGGACATCTGGACATCAGGGTCTGAGAAATCCAAAAGGCGACAGTCTAAAAAGAAAAGCTAATAGTGGGGAAAAGGGCGGGGCCTGTGGCATAGAGGGGTTGAAAGTTTTTCGTGAGGACAGTGGATAAAAAGGCACAGAGAACTAGCGCCTGGTGTCTGGAGGTGATAAGGATGCAGATCTATGGATCAAGTTACCTTCCATCGGCCAATGGGAGGCTGGGGACCGGAAGACGAGGTGTTATCAGAGGTTCACCGTGAAGGATGGCAAAGCATGGGTGGAACCCTAGAAGTGGACCTCTGGGGTCCGGGGCCCAGGAATCCAAAGGGTGCCAGTTTTATCTTTTAAAATATTCATGGTGAGGAGAAGGACAGGCCCCGGTAGTTGGGAGGCAGGGGAGAGTTTGCAGATTTCAAACGGTGGCATCCAGGGTGACTTCCGAACGTGGAAGTCTGATGAGCTGGGCCTGAAAGGTGACATTGTCATTGGTAGGTTTGTTCAAAGTTTCATTAACGGACAGCGAAACATGGTCTTGGGGCCAAGGAGGATGTTTTCCCTGCGTGAAGAATAGCCGTGACAAGGACAAACTCTGGATTGGCAATGAGGGCTTTCTAGAAGGTTTCTCAATTTTTTAACACATGGGTTTTTTGTGCAATCTCATGTTTTCCTACCTTATGCCCTCTTAACGATTATTTTTTCATTTAAATCCTTAGAAACCACAAAAATAATGCTCCAAAGGGCGAACAGATGGCCTACCTCAAACACATGATATGGGGAGATGTAGGATCCACCTACGGTCGATGAAATGATGCTAAAGGTGACGATCGTGACGTTGTCGAAGACAGTGGGCTCCAAATAGCAGGTTGTACAATCACTCTGCAATCCTGTAAAATGATAATGATGGGTCAGAGTGGGTATTTTATACCCCTAACCACCATTAATGCTTGTATTTGATGTAGGTACAGTGGTGAAAAAGTTGGTGAGTTTGAAAATCAGTGACGGTGGTGGAAAACCTAGACCCTAGAGGGTGGAGTGATAGAGTACGGCGACTGTTGCAAATATTTTAGGTCAGTTAAGACGACGGCGGTGAAGAGAAAGTTGGGGCCCAGAGGGTAGGACGCTGTTAGGGATCCACCATCATGGATGGAAAAACCATCACAGATTTCTGGACGGTCAGGCCCGAAACACCTCATGGCAGTCAGGGACTCCCGCAGACTTTGGTCGGCAAAAATGTTGATGGGACCCGGGGGCGAAACCCCACAGGAAGTTTGATGTCGAGCGACGACGAAGCACGGTCGAAACCCCAAAATCGGAACTCTAGGGTTCAGGGTCTGAAGGGCGATATGTCATTCAGAAAATTTTCACAAGTTTTTGGCAGATGGCAGATGGGTACTCGAACCCCAAGGTTCGAAAGGACGTGGAATGGACGCCGCCGGGAACAACAGTTCTAGTAGGGAAACCTGGCGAGGGAATCTCAAACGGCTGAGCCCAGAAGGGCCTGAGGTCATTGGCAGGGTCAAACTACCAGAGGAACTCCACGAGGCACCAGAACTTAGCAAAATTAAAAGGGGAAGACATGGTCAATTTATGGTGGGACTTTAAGGCAATATTAACCATCCAAGACACCAAAAAAAGGGGCATGCAAAATGAGGCAGTGATAAAAATGACTCGACAAGGTGAAAGAAAAGGGGGTCCCTATTTCGAATGGGGCATGTGTGCTAAGGGCACAATAATTGGCGACTCCGCTAGAGAACACTCCTGAGCATTCTAAGGATAAACATTCATTCTGGACCCAAAATCTCTAGTTTCGCAAACCAGGAGTGGCTTCAAAGATGAATCTAGGAGAATGAGGTTCTTAATTGGGTCAGCTTATAGGACATCTCAGAAGTGTGTGTAGTGAGTTCATTCATTTCCTCGGGATAGTGACTAGGGTTACCAATTCAACTGAGCGAGCTACATAAATTGTCTAACACCAAAAGTAACCTAGACATTGCTCTGCTGCTGGTCAGGCGTCTATAGCCCCGAAGGAGTTGTCACTGCTATCTCACGGATATTTCTTTACTACCGACCAGGAATCCATAGCCCCGGTAGAGTTATCCAAACACCCATACGGTCATTTATTTCCTTTTTTTAGAATTCCTTTGCTCTTTTGCTTTGATGTTTCCTTTAATGTTCACTTCTCTTTTATCATTCAGTTTGACCAGGTAAGCACTGAAGCCTACGATGGGTTTCAGACTACAGTGGTTACTAGAGCAGACTTGAGATTTTTCACTCACTAGGGTGTCATAACAACCGTGGCACAGTCCTTTAGAAATGATTATTATGTGTTTTGTGCAAGATCCGAGATGTGTGTAAGAAGATCTAGCCAAGGGTCAAGTTCTGAGCAGAGTTCAAACAAGAAAATCATTCACAGGTAGCTTTCAAAGACCAATAATTGAGAGTGATTGTTTAACCAAAGAATACAAAGAATAGACAGCAAAGTGAACGGCTTGTCGAGCAAGCACAACCACCACAAAGTGGTGGGAAACAACTTTTGAAACTAAACTACCAGGAGGGAGAAAACAAAAGTGCGACGTAAACAGAACGCAAGCAAGCCAAAAAGAAAACTAACCTAAGCTATGTACAAATAATTACAACGATGAGCTCGAACGAGCTCAAGCCTAGAAGTAATGCTTCAAGTGCTGCCCATTGACCGACATCAGGATGTTCTCGCTAGTTAAGGCCTTTAGGTGGAACGTATTGTCTCCCAAAATCTCAGATATTTGAAAGGGGCCAAGCCAAAGCTCTTCGAATTTGTTGTGTCCCCCTTTCTTCTCATGGGCCTTCTCCCAATATAGGACCAAATCTACAATTCTAAAGGCCTTGATCTTGGCTTGGCGGTTGAACCATCTCTTAACTACGCCCTGATATTTGGTGAAATTTTCTATTGCACGGTCTTAGACTTCCTCTAAATGCAAGAGCTCAGCGAACTGAGCTTCCCTATGATATCCTCCCTCATAAAAATTGTTGATGAACTGAAGAGTAGAAATCTTTAGATGGATGGGGAATATAGGTTCTATGCCATAAACAAGGTGGAACAAGGAATCGCCAAGGGCAGCCTTGTGGTGAGTGTGATCAGCCCAAACAGTGAAATAGAGCTGGGTATGCCAGTCCTTGGGATTTCTACCTAGCATCTTCTTGATCATAGTAATCAGGTTTTTATTCGTGGACTCGGCAAGGCTATTGCCCTGAGGGTAGTAATTAGATGAGAATTTAAGGAAAATTCCATAGTCAAATGCCCAACTAGAAAATTTTAATGAAGCAAACGCAAGTCCATTATCACATACCAAAGCATAAGGAGAACCAAAGTGATTTAAAATAAATCTTTCTAAGAAATTAGTAACTACTTCAGTTGTGCATTACTTACAAATTGTTGCTTCCTTCCACCTAGTACATTAATCAGTAGTGGTAAGAATGTACTTGTTTCCCATAGATGATGGACGGCTTACAAGAACGATGAAGTCGAGACCCCATTGTGCAAATAGCCTTACCTCTAACATAGGTTGCAGTGGGACAACATCATTCTTTTCCCTGGTGGTAACGGTTTGACATGTATGACATGAACGAACATAGCAATGGGTATCCTTGAAGACAGTTGGCCAGTAATAATCTGCTCTCAATATCTGATGTGTTGTAGAAGAACTAGAACCATGGCCCATACCAAATTTGTTGTGGAACTCTTTCAAGACTCGATCTACTTCTTCCTTGCCAAGGCATCTTAAATAAATGCCTTAATGATTCTTCTTGTAGAGAATGGAACCCTACAACATGTAGCCATTGCTTTTCAATCTAAGGGCCCGCTTTTGGACTCCTTGTAGGTGTAGTGGACATTTATGGTTCAGCAGATAGTAGACAACATTCTGATACCACTCCCCAAGGGAGACATCCTCAAGCTTGTACTGCTACACAGTGAGTTCGGGTCCAACTTCTGTTGCTGTTTCAACAATTTTACGGGTGAGTGCGTGCCCCCTCACTAGCTTCATCGGTTGGATATCCATGTCATATTCTTGGAGTACGGTGACCCATTTAGCCCTTCGTTCGCCTAATTCATTTTGCATGAGTAGCATTTTTACTACTAGGTCGGGGACGATGGCAAACACCTTATTGCGTAGGATATAGTGTCTACATTTTTTCACCCCTCTGATGAGAGCATATGCTTGCTTTTCAATGTTGTGATATCACAATTCAGGATCCTTTAGGAGAGCACTCATAAAGGTGATCGGATGCTCATTTCCTTCGTCATCCTTCTGGGTCAACATGCTAGCACAAGAATGCTCTGAAGCAAATGAATAAATGTAAATAGGCTTCAGATAATCTAGGCTGACAAACACAGGCACCTCGGTGATGGCCCATTTGGTTTCTTCAAAAGCTTGTTTGGCATCAGGTGTCCATTCAACTTTGGCATCTTGTTTTAGCATAGCATTAAGAGGTTTAACAATCTCTACGAAACTTGCGATGAATTTCTAGACGAAGTTGATCTTTTCGAAGAAAGATTTTAATTCTTTCTTGCTCTTTAGGGGTAGGATTTTGAGTAAGGACTCAGTACATTTGGGGTCTATGGAAATTCCCTGTTCTGAGATAATATGCCTAAGAAATCTGCATTCAGTCACTCTGAAAATGCACTTCTTGGGGTTAAAGGAAACCCCAAACTCCCTACATTGCTGAAATACCTTGCATAAATCAGAGATGTGATCGCCCTAATTTTTAGAAAACATGGTTAAATCATCCATATAGATGATTATACATTTTCCAATCAGGTCCTTGAAGGTGATATCCATGGTGCATTGGAAGGTGGCACTGGCGTTGATGAGCTCAAAAGGCATTCTTCTGTACACGAATCTCCCCCACTTAGTGGTGAACGCCGTTTTGTGACAATCCTCATATTGTACCATTACTTGGTTGTACCCGGAGTATCTATTGAGGAAAGACATCATCTGGGAACTGTTGATGATCTGCAACACCTCATCCACCGAAGGTACTAGATAGTTGTCTTTCTCCGAGGCACGGTTCAGATTACGGAAATCCACACACAATCTAATCTCCCCATTCTTTTTTTGACTGGGACCAAGTTGGCCACTCATGTGGAATGCCTAACTGAAAAAATGATTCTTGCTGAGAGCAAATTTTGGATCTCTTTGTAAACAACAGGTTCCAGCAAGGCATTGATAGGGCACTGCCATTGGCGGAATGGCCTCACTTCCGTCTTAAGAGGGATGGTGTATGTAATGACAGAAGTGTCATATGTTTCTAAATATTCATAGCTCCATGCCACCATATCATGGTAACTCCACAACGCATCCGTGATTCCTTTCTTTTCCTTTGGCGTGCACACCTTTCCTATAAAACATTCCTGATGTCCTCAGCTGTCCCAAGGTTGTGGGCATCACATTGGTTGCTTATGGCCTCCTTTTTCATTTGCTGATTTTGATCTCTAATCTAGTCCAAGTCAAATATGCATTCCAAGTGAACTATACCCCTGGGGATCGTATTAGTTTTGAGGTTAATAACCCCTTCTATGTCCAGTTCGGCCTCCTGTGGATCAGCCTCATCAATTATTTGAGCTATGAAGACATCATAACTTGCGATGAATTGAAGGATATGCTTGTTATCATTGAAGACTTGTAGGTGGGTAACATTATCTAGGACTGATGGTGTGGATGTCAGCTCAACAATGAATTTTTTGAGCCCAGACAGAGAGAGGGGTTGTAGAGTGTTGGTTGCTTGAGCCAAGGTGTCAGCCATACGATTCTAATCACAAGGGATCAATTGTATATTGAATGCGTCTAAGCCCTCTAAGATATTCCAAACCCTATGCCTATAGTTTGTAAGTCTTTGATTATGACAGGAATACAACTTCCTAACCTGTTTAACTATGAGCTCAGAATTCCCAAAAATTTGTAGCATTTTTACATTTTTCTTCAAGGCCATGAGAAGGCCAAGGACTAAGGCCTTGTATTCTGCTACGTTATTGGTGTAATAGAACTGCAATCTATGGGTAGCTAGAAATTTCTTACCTATTGGACTGATGAATTCGAACCCAGCTCTGGCTCCTTGCTTGGACTTGGATCCATCAAATCAGAGCATCCAGCATGCAGAAGGTTCTTTGTCTTCGGGTCCGATTAAGTTTCTATTCCCTTTCAGCTGGGTGGCTGGCCCTGTGACCTTAAGGGAATTTTCTAGTTCGATGCATTGATCAACAGGTGGTTCTGCTAGTGTCTCCTTTGGTGTTTCTATCTGAGGAGCGGCTGATTTTTTAACATGTGCAACTACTGTTTGATGCAAGCAACAATCAAACTTAGAGTTGGCAGCATTGTAAACCCTACACTGATTTGGTAACAAGAGATCCTGTAAATTCATTCGAGCCCCTAGGCTGAGCTGATCCCTTGTGGTCGCGCCCACAAAAAGATATGAAAATCACAGTAAGACCTTTCCTAGGAATTGGACATTCCAACAGGTGACTTATATCTTTCTATGGACGTTCATTTACTTGTCAAACCAGGGGACGTATACTTTAAATGGCACAGCAAAATATATGCACTAAGAACTCGTTTTGGTCAGATTTTAGCAGAAATAACTACTGGAAATGAATTCTTTCAATGCTACAGGAAGGAAATTCAAAGTTATTTAACTCAACTATGATCTAATTAAAACAGAAATCATAACAGCTACGACTGAAGCACAAACTATGAACTCACCTTATACTGCAAGAACATGCATAGGGATGGATTCTCTATGCTGCAGGAGCAGTACAAGACTGAGTTTGTATGAAAATTTCAAAGATGAAAGCTAACTAAAGATCAATAGAAAAGAACAACGAAATAACTAGCTACAGATACCTACTAAGTGGGCCCCCTTAGCAAGCATCTATTGATTATGTAGGTGCTGAACTCAGAACTTCATCAAACTTTATTCATGAAAACATAATAGAATACATTACTTTATTGATATGTAAACTAACAACAAACTCTGTCTCTTGTCAAACAGATTTTGCTTTTCATTATCATACTAATTCTCACATGATATCTACAATCACTATGCTTCTATCTTACTCTAACTATCATCTCTTACTTACTCGCATAGGAGGAGTATTTTATTTTTAAATCAAAAGAACAACTAACCCTATCAAAGAAAGACGTGGAAGTAAAGTGTATCCCAGAATCAAGGAACAAACTTCATAAATGAATTTATGCGTTCAACCCGATCCAGAGAGAATATAGTGCTCCACTCTTTCCAGATTGACTTGTTATTAAAAATATTTCCCAACGGTTTCAGTCAAAGAGTCTTTGCCGAATCTTCCTCGAAGTCGTGCAGGAAATGGACTTTACTACAAGGTCAAGATTGGTTGCGCTTGACTTGATCATTCTTCAACAACCTGCGAAACAAAAGGTAACAGATGCGAAAGAAAAGGTGTATGGCACATACACGATATCCATTCATTAATCACACATTTAAATCTATTTCATCATTCAAAAACTATATGCGATATACTAGTCATTTCGGGAGTCAACGGGGCAATGATTAGGGGCAATAAATGTAATCAAGTCAACACAATAAGCTGCAGTAATATACAAATGTTTTGCTACAGGATGTCCCCATAAAAGGGTTTCACAGAATTTAAACAGTCACAAAATAACAAAAGAAAAGATATTAAGAGTCCACCATAATATACAAATTATGAGCGTATTTTAAGCTCATCAGTTTTGCCCCCTACTTAACCCAATGCTGGTCCTCCAGCATTAACTTTCCTGGTGGTTTCTCTGAAATCTGTGGTTGCTACATGACTATGAAATGGATTTCCAAACCTATAATAAAATCCTCTGAAATCCTGGCACCTTTCATACCTTCGGTCTTCTAAATCATAGCCTAGTAAGGATAGAGGGGCCACATTAGCACAGGAGGTCTGAATGTTAATGGTAACCACAGTTCAAATCTCGTTTGAAGTCCCAATTGTATGTATCTACTTGATCTTTTAAGAGCTGCTATGAAATTTAGGGGACTATGTGGTTCGGATCTTCTTAATCCAACAGTTAATCTTTCCCATCTTTTCTCACTTCTGGTATATGCCAGTCTCCAAAATGAATATTGTTGTGCCTGAAATTTATCATATACTTGTTTCCTGATATCAAATATCTTTTCTCTAGCTGTAACATTATTAATGCCATATGTTAGAGCAAACCAATCTTTCAGCATTACATGGGGGTTTGAACTTTGAGAGCGTAATGGAACAGGCTCAGTTTTCTCAGTTTCCTCATATGTTTCCCACTGTCTGCCATAATTCACTTCATTTGCTGCCCATGACATGAATGCTCTCAAATGAATATCACCTATATATAAAAGAGGATTCCATTCTGTTTCAAATGGAATTAAAAAGCCATGTAAATAAAATTCACACAGAGAATTTCTTAACCAATTAGAGGCTGCTTGGTATGCTTCGTAAAAATTCTTTGGTAGTGTGAAGTATAGGATCTTGGTTTCTGGAAATTCTCATCAATTGGAACCACAAAAACTATTCATTAAGACACAGAGCATAAACTCTGGGTGGTGGTCTGCATTCCATAATCTGACCAACTACTTTTAACATCTCATCCATTTTTGCTTTCAATTCAATAATTTCCTATTTCTGACTTTCAATTTCCTTTTTCAATTTCTTCCTTTCTACTTCCCATAGACTTTGCTGCATGTCAATTTGGGCTATGTGTCAAAAAGTCAGGGTTTGCAATGTAACTAGTTCCTAATTAGCTTTAACATATTCCAGAAACTTAATTAAAAACGTCTTCCTATAAACAATAATAGCTTTGCAAGTTGCAGGATTAAATGTAACTTCACTAGGCACATTCAATTGTTCAGTCTGTTCTTGCTCCGGATACAAAATGAATTCTGGTTGCTGCAATGGAGAGGACTATGCTTCCTTAGAAAATTACATAGAAACGGTAGCCAAGTCATCAAGATTTGGTAACCCTTGCTCATCATGCCCTATTTCTTTTGTCTCAACTTGTTCCTCTTCAGGAACGAATGAACTCTGAGCAGCATTCTCGGGCACATTCTGAGAAACATTAAATTTAGACTCAATAGACCCTTCTGAAATTACAATAACCTTCGGTTGAGGTGAAGTAGGGGAGGTCTTAGATTGTTTCCTTGTGGAAACTCTTCTTGGCACTGATGTAGCTGTAGGAGGCATTCTAGTAGCCTTCCTCTTTCTTGTCTACTCAGAGGGCTCTACCCTACCAAAGGATGACAGTGAACTGGTGATAGCAACGGGTGTTGTTGTAGGAGAGACAGTTGCAGGGGATGATGCTGTAGGAGAAGGACATTGCCTTTTTTGAGAATGAGGGTCAGATTCTAGGGACCCTTCTGCCTTTGTTTTACCTTTCTCTCTCCTAGTGGTAGACCTAGTTTGTACCCTAGCAGAAGATTTAGGTGTGAAAGCTACAGGACCAGGTGCTACAGGAGTAGATGACCCTTGCCTTGTTCCATTGGTAGATGCAATTTCTTTCTTCTTTTTATGAGGCTGTGGGGTAAGTACCCTAGGGGGTTGTGGAATTTACAAGCTCTTTTGGGCAACGAATTGTTGCCAGGAAAGAGGTGAGACATCTCTTAAAGAGCGCTCAATCAGTAATTTGATAAGGCCATGGTGAGTTACAGAATTATCTTTCCCTTGTTGGGTTCCATGGACACTTTGTTCTAAAAATTTTAACAAAAAATCTGGAACATTTACAACTAACCCATGCCTCATATGGCTTAATAATTTGAAATGATGAGAATGCAGATAGGAGAAACGGCCTTCACATGTCAAATACCTCATTATGTAAGTAGTATACTTAGAATAAAAAGGAGGCAATGATACCCGCTTGCATCCCTGCTTGGAGACTTCCAAAGGTCCATCAGTGGGCATTGAAAACTTAGCCCTTGCAGCAGCAGCATCTGAAGAAAAGTTTTCTCCAACGGCTAGAAGCCCGGTTACTTCAGCAATTCTGTCTTCAGTCACAACAACTGTTAGACCCCATACAGTAGCTTCCCCTTTAGAAAGGGTTCTCAAAAATTCTCTAGTAGCCTCCTCATCAAAAACATTTAGACTCAAGAAATAATTCAACCACCCATAGAGGCTAAATGCGTGGACTGTTTGAGGATTTTGCAGCAATAATTCATGAGCTACAGGCTCATGTCGCACCAGCTGACCACCCATGTTTACAGTTTCCCTTTAGTTGAACTCAATCCTTGCTAAAAATTCAAAATTCTTTGTTTCCCTTTTTGCTCTAGTTTTTCTTCTGTCGTGCCGTCACATTCCCTTTTCCAAAAATGAGCTTTTTGAACAAGTAGTCTTAATCGTAGTTTACTAGAAAAACATGCAATAAAGAAGGACATGCAATCTCATTTGGAAAGTACCAGAAAAGTATTAAAGAAAGGTTATTCGTGCAGTTATGGCAGCGGCGAAAAGACAGGTTTTAAAAGGTGGATTACCCCACCCCCTACTTAGAGTATGACATGTGTCCTCACATGTACTAAAGAATAGGTGGAGATTTTGTAATAATGACTGGTATTGTCATAGCAGTAAATGAATAGAATAAAATAAATCAAATATGTTATAAGAAAATATATGGCGTACCTTTGATAATTGCACGTACATGTGAAGAAAGATGACGATGTCTGCATGAATTGACAGTTGGAAAAAATAGCTTAATTAAGAGTGATGTGGATGGATGAAGTGGATGGGTGATGTGGGTGGATGAGATGAATGAATGGAATGGATGGATGGGATGGATGGATGGAAGATAAAGAAGTGAGATGGGAGCGATAATTGAAAATGGAGAAAAAAGGGTTTCCTAAAAAGAAAACCTTTATTATGGGCATTTTTTTTAAGATTACGGTGAAGCTGCAGGAGAAAGGCTAAAGCCTTCAGCTGTAGGAAGAGTAGCGGGAGGAACCTAAACAAACTGCTGCATGAATTCTTCCTTTGAGATTGGTTTATGGTACAACCAAAGCCGGTGGCCATTAACAAGCAATTTGAAGCGTACTGGATCAATTGTCACCATCTGCACAGCTCCGTTGTCGAAGACATTTTCAACTTCATATGGGTCAAGCTAGCGTGTTGTGAGCTTACCTTGGTTCTCTTGATATCTGGAATCATAAATCAGAGCCCAATCACCAACAAAAAATTTCTTGGTTTTGATGTGTTGATCATGCCATCTCTTCCTTTGCTGTTGGATTGCTTCTGTATGCTATAGGGCGGCTTTTTGCATTTCGTCCAAGGCATTTAGCTGTAGGAGATGGTTCTTCTGTGCTGCAGATATGTCCATATTGAGTTCAAGTGTTGTTCTCAAGGTTTTGTGCTCAAATTCAATGGGCAGCATGGCTGTTTTCCCATAAAGCAACTCAAAAGGTGTAAACCTAGTTGTTGTCTTCCATGTAGTTCTGTAGGCCCAAACTACTTTAGGAAGTCTATTGCTCCAATGTTTTCTATGGATCTGCACTGTCTTTGTGAGGATCGCCTCAATTTCCCTATTTGTTACCTCTGCCTGACTATTGGCTTGAGGATGGTAGGGGTTGGACTTTCTATGTTTAATTTTATAGTCATTCATTAGTGCAGTAATCAGATTCAATGTGAATTGAGCTCCCTGATCAGTGACGAGCTCTCCGGGAACTCCAAATCTAGTAAAAATTTGTTCATACAGAAACTTGGCAACTTTGTTATCGTGAGCATGAGTCATAGCTTTCACCTCGACCTATTTTGTTACATAGTTCGTGCAAACTAGAATATATGACTTACCATTTGATGGTGGATCAATTGGTCCTATAAAATCCATCCCCCATTTATCAAAAGGGGTGACTATGACCTTCGGATATAGTGGCATTTCATCTGACTTGGTTGGTCTTCCCATATGCTGGCATTTGTCACATTTCCTTGTATAGGCCACATTATCCTTGTGTAATGTTGGTCAATAGTACCCTATTATAAGAATCTTCATTGATGTTCTTTTTGCTGCAAAATATCCTCCACATGGTTCATCATGGCAAGCATGCAAGATATCATAAGTCTCATCTTCTCTTACACATCTTCGCATTACTTGATCAGGTCCAGTATAAAACAGACAATTTGCAATCCATGAAAAATTAAAAATTTTCTCTATTAACAACTTCTTTTCTTTTGGGAAAAAATGAGCTGGTATTTTGTTTGCTGCTAGATAATTGGCAATGTCTGCATACCATGGAGTATGTGCAACAATAGAGAACAAATGTTCATCTGGAAACCTATCATCAATGACCTCATGTTCAACAGGTGCAGCTGATTGAAGTCTTGATAAAAAGTCAGCTACAACATTAGCTCTTCCTAGTTTGTCAATGATTGTAATGTCAAATTCTTGTAACAACAGGAGCCATCGTGTCAATCTATCAGAAATGGTAGGTTTGTTCATCAGATACTTGATTGTTGCATGGTCAGTATGGATGAATATCTGATAACCTGTGACATAATGCCTAAATTTATTTAAAGCATACAATACTGCAAGTAATTCCTTTTTGGTAACAGTATAATTGAGCTTAGGACCTTGAAGGTTTTTGTTGATAAAATAAATAACATGCTCAATTGAATTCTATTTTTGACTTAAAACTACTCCTATACCAAAATCAGATGCAATAGCATGAATGTGAAAAGGAAAATTCCATTTTGGACCTTGAAGAATAGGGGCTTTAGTAAGCAAGTCCTTTAGTTGCAAGAAATATTTTTCACAGGCTTCTGTCCACTCGAATTGAGAATCCTTTGTTAACAGGGCATAAAGTGGGCTAGAAATTTTACTGAAATCTTTTATAAACCTCCTATAATACCCTGCATGGCCAAGGAAACTTCTGACATCTTTTTGTTTTGCAAGAGTTTGTAAATTCTGAATTACTTCAATTTTAGCAGGGTCGACCTGAATTCCACTGCTTGAAATATGATGACCTAGAACAATACCTTCTTCCATCATTAGAAAATACTTTTCACTATTTAGAGAAAAATTTTGCTTTCTACACCTTTTCAATACCTTTTCTAAATTCACCAGTGCTTCTTCAAATGTGACTCCATAGGTAGTGAAATCATCCATATAAATCTCTGTACAATCATGAGATATATCAGCAAAGATACTAATTACTGCTCTCTGGAATGTTGATGGTGCATTGCATAGACCAAAAGGCAAGAATGAATAAGCAAATGTTCCCCATGGACAAGTAAAAGTGGTCTTATCTTAATCTTCAGTGACAATTTTTATTTTATTATACCCACTGTAACCATCCAGAAAGGAAAAATATCTTTTGCCAGACAGTGAGTCCAATACCTGGTCTACAAAAGGTAATGGAAAGTAATCTCTTTTAGTGGCATTATTCAACTCTCTATAATCTACACACACTCTCTATTTTCCACTTTTTTGGGGGACAATGAAACCCAATGACTGTCAGAGATTGGATAAATAAAACTAGCATCAAGCAATTTTTGAAGCTCACTTTTGACTATTTCTCTAAGTGTTGGATTTACTCTTCTTTGAGGTTGTCTAACTGGTGAACAATCTTCTTTGATATAGATCCTGTGAGTACAAACTCGAGGATGTATCCCTTGCATGTCCCTGTATTCCCATGCAAAAGCTTTATGTTGTTCTTGTAGCATTTTTAATAAGTCAGCCTCTTGAGATTGTGACAACTTGCTATTGACATTCAAACAATGATCTGGAGACAATTCTATCTGCTTAGTGAGATTACTCATAGAATCTACAAGTAATGTTTGTACCTCTTATGGAAGCAAGTTATGAAAAATTGTAGGAAGTTTAGGCAAGGAACTCTCAGAATTTGGTTGCTATAGGAAACATTGAAGATGACTGCCATTTGGGTCTGATGAACTACCCATATCAGAATTATACTGCAGAATTTGAAAAAGCCAAGCATCTTCACTCTAAAGTTGTGAGAATGGATCACTTTGAAGCATCATTAATTGAGCCAAAGAATTGGCTTCTTCAGTTTCTTCCTCTACATCTGGCCAAACAGGTTGGGACAAATCTAGTTGAGGTCTAGCAGGCGGATACAAGGCCAATTTCTTTATGGACTGTCCATCAGAAATGGTCATATCTCCAGAACGTGATCCTATAAAAGCATCAGTAGTTGCTAACCATGGTCTACCAAGGATAACTAGATACCCTCCTAAAGTTGCCTTAATTGATAATATTATGAAATCAGCTGGATACTCCCAAGATTCAAGAGTGACAATTACATCTTCCACCATCCCATCAGGTTTAACTATGCAGCTGTCTACAAGCTGCATGAACTATGGGTGTAGACCTAATGTTTAAAATATTCAAGGAGTCCATAGTGTGCTTTGTCATGACATTAATGGCAGCTCCTAAATCAATTAAAATATTTTTTACAACTTGGCCATTTATATGTATCTGCACTACAGGACTTCCAGGGTCAATATACTTTGGGATGACTACATTTCCCAACATTATATCAGCCAATTTCCCTAAGACATGAATTGTTTGGGGATCATTTTTCTTCCGTCTAGGCTTTTTCAAACAGGCTTCTTTAATAGCTTTTCAAAAAATGGGAACATCTTTAATAGCTTGAAATAAAGGGATTTGAATATATACATTCTTGAGCTGATCCAAAATGTCAAAAGTGGGTTCTTCCATAGATTTAAATGTAGTACTTTGCAAACTCTAAGGAAAAGGTGGATTTTCTTGAGTTTGCAAAGCATGCTCCTTAGAAACCATATCAGGTATAGGCATATGTTCAGTAGGAACAACAGGTGTAGTAGGTTCTTCAAGGAGAGAACCTGGTATTTCAGTAATCAGAGGTGGTTTTGGAGCAGGTAAAGTAGTTCCAGATCTCAGATGGATGTCATTAATGTTTAAGGCATAAGCTTGATATTGGTTTGCTTCGGTAAGATATGCAAGCTGTTGTGTCTGCTACTGTTGCTTATTATTAGGATTTGGCAATGGCTGGGCAGGCATAGGCATTTTCTTTGGAGGGTTGGGATTTGTGGTAGTTGCTATAGGAGGTGGCATGAGGGCCTATGGTTGTGGCTGTGGAAGCTACAGGAATCCAAGAGACTGGTTTTGCCATTGCTGAGGGCCTTTTCATTGAGGATTTTGTTTCCAATTTCCTGAAGGTGGGGTCTATTGCCCTTATGGCTGCTGCCAACCTCCTTGAGGAGATTGCCATTGTGGGTTCTGATAATTAGGCCAACTTGGTTGAGGTGGATTCTAGGGTGGTGATGGTCCATATACATGTTACCATTGGTTATTATAGCCAGAATAAAGATTACCAAAAGTTAAAGGATCTTGAGGCATACCTTGTCTTTGGGCCCATGGTCTCCTTTGTGCAACAAAGAACACTTGATCATCATCACCTTCTACTGGCTTGAAGTTAGTAGGAAATTGCCTAGCTTCCAAATTAGCCACCATCTTGCATCTGCAGTCACACTTCTTCTGTCTACAGTATGGGCAGAACTCAGCCAAAACTGCCTCAGCTTCCTCATGTTTCTTCCGAGCTTGCATAGTGTCTAGTTGTGTAGCCATATTATTAATGATGTCCTGCTTGAAGTCAGATAACAAATTTGTTATCTCCATCCAGGAAACTCCACCAGAAGAATATCTCCCCATTGTAACATGATGACCTCGACCTTTTTTAACTATTGCTCGAGAGTATTTAAGACATATTTTCTTTATATCATCCCAAGACATTTGGGTTATATCACCTCCTCCCATCAGGTCCAGGGCGTCTATATAGGAATCACTGATTCCCCTTAGAAAGAGTAGTTTCTGAGAGTCCTCATTGAGAGTATGGTTTGAGTTCCTTTTTAGTGAAAACAAAAACTTGGAAATATAATCTTTTAGACTTTCATCCTCCTTTTGCTGAATTCAGAATATGTCATCACCTTTGCTGGAACTCTTACAATATTCCTTATACTTTTCAAGGAATTTCATCTGCATGGCTGCCCAACTATCTACAATGCCTCTTCTGAGACTCATGAACCATTTTAGAGCTCCTTCTTTCAAGGTGGAAGGAAATAACTTCAATTTATGAGCATCTGTGTTGTAGTCATAACTGTGACAGAGGACATCAAATTCAAACAGAAAAGTTTCTGGGTCCTCTATAACCAGGCCATAAAATTTTGGAAGCAAGGAAGAGGGAATGTTTTTAAGGTTGTCAGTATCTCTCTAGGGAACAATGAGAAACTCAAATGCAGGAGGTGGATTATTTGCCATGTTTGGTTGCTGGAATAACAAAGTGAATGGATTTTCCTCAGGTTCGTTGTCAGCTGGGTCAAATGGTAGTTCAAAAAATAGATTTTCAGGGAGGAAACTTCCCAGTGCGTCTCTTCTTCTTCTATGCATGCAATATGGTGAGTAGTGGCTTGAAATATTTTGAAATTTTTGACTAATAAACTAAACTAATGCTAAAAATGACTTCTAACAAATTCCTAGATGGACGCCATCCCCGACAATGGTGCCAAAAAAGGTTGCACCCACAAAAAGATATGAAAATCACAAAAAGACCTTTCCTGGGAATTGGACATTCCAACAGGTGACTTATATCTTTCTATGGACGTTCATTTACTTGTTAAACCAGGGGACGTATACTTTGAATGGCGCAGCAAAATATATGCACTAAGAACTCATTTTGGTCAGATTTTAGAAGAAATAACTACTGGAAAGGAATTCTATCAATGCTACAGGAAGGTAATTCAAAGTTCTTTAACTAAACTATGATCTAATTAAAATAGAAATCATAACAGCTACGACTGAAGCACAAACTATGAACTAGCCTTATGCTGTAGAAACAGGCACAGGGATGGATTCTCTATGCTGCAGGAGTAGTACAAGACTGAGTTTGTATGAAAACTTCAAAGATGAAAGCTAACTGAAGATCAACAGAAAAGTACAATGAACTAACTAGCTATAGATACCTACTAAGTGGGCCCCCTTAGCAAGCATCTATTGATTACACAGGTGCTGAACTTAGAACTTCATCAAACTTTATTCATGAAAATAGAATAGAATACATTGCTTTGTTGATATGGAAACTAATAACAAACTCTGTCTCTTGTCAAACAGATTCTGCTTTTCATTATCATACTGATTCTTACATGATATCTGCTATCACTATGCTTCTATCTTACTCTAACTATCATCTCTTACTTACTCACGCAGGAGGAGTATTTTATTTTTAAATCAGAAGAACAACTAACCCTATCAAAGAAAGACATGGAAGTAAAGTGTATCCCAGAATCAAGGAACAAACTTCATAAATTAATTTATGCATTCAACCTGATCCAGAGAGAATCTAGCACTCCACTCTTTCTAGATTGACTTGTTATTAAAAATATTTCCTAATGGTTTTGGTCAAAGAGTCTTTGATGGAGCTTTCTCGAAGTCGTGCAGAAAATGGACTTTACTGCAAGGCCGAAATCAGCTGCGCTTGACTCGATCATTCTTCAACAACCTATGAAACAAAAGGTAACAGATGCGAAAGAAAAGGTGTATGGCACATACACGATATCCGTTCATTAATCACACATTTAAATGTATTTCATCATTCAAAAACTGTATGCGATATACCAGTCACTTAGGGAGTCAACAGGGCAATGATTAGGGGCAATAAATGTAATCAAGTCAATACAATAAGCTGTAGGAATATATAAATGTTTTGCTACAGGATGTCCCCATAAAAAGGTTTCATAGAATTTAAACAGTCACAAAATAACAAAAGAAAATATATTAAGAGTCCACCATAATATCCAAATTATGAGCGTATTTTAAGCTCATCACTTTGCGCATTTCTCCATGAATTCCTAGAAGCCACTGAGTAGTCCCCAGTCGTTGTCCTTATCAGGCTCATCATCGGCCTCTATCAACATTTTTGTGTCTAGGGGCATTTGTGTAGAATCGGTTGAAGGACTACACAACACTAGTAAAACTTCATCCACACCTTCCTCTTGAAGCCCAACCTCATTTTGGTAGGTGAAAGGGCGGTAAATCCTCAGGTCGGTCTCAACGAACAACACCTCATTGATATTATTGTACTTCGTGATCATTTATTTCATACGAGGTTCACGGTTGATACGGATTTGATTTGGTAGCCCCTTCCATGGTAGCCACATGTGAGAAAGGTTTGTGGCAGTGTATCGATTTAGTGCCTTGGTGAATTCCCTTCCCAAGATGATTCCATATGCATCGGGAATGTTTGCCACTTGAATATCAATGACCTATTGTATCCGTGGGTCTATAGCAATCTACATCAGGATACAGTTTATTTCTCCCATGATATTGATTTATGTTTTGTCCAGCTAGGTCACCTTTCTCTTTGAAGGCGTGGAAGTGATGCCAAGAGCCTTGCATACCGCAAAGGGCATGACATTGACAGACGCTCCTGAATCGATTAGGCAGTTGTGCAGGGTCTTCCCAAAAATCCTAATGGTTGTCAGGAAAGGGGAAGTTTCTGGTCTCCCCTGGAAGATGCCCATAGGCATGTCCATATGAGTTATCTGACCTTTGTTCTTATCATTACCTATATCTCAGGTCTGCCTAAATAGCTAGTCCTTGGAAATTTTCCTATTAGCCCTTTTCGTCTCCTTTTCAATTTGTTTACTTACCAACTGATTCACGGGAACATCCTTGCTTTTCCCGGTATTATCTTGTATCTCTGTTTATTTCTTAGGCTCTTCAAAGCTAACCCTCTAAGTTGGTGTTTCTTGTGTTGTACTAGAAGATGGAGTCCCATTAAGAACCTTAAAGAAGGCATGCCTCACAGTAGGGACTCTAAGCAATTCAAAGGCTGACAAGCTAATTTTTACCTTTTTGAACTCTTCTGCTACATATTCACCTATTTGCTCAATTTCTGAACTAAAAGATTGGCCTATGGCAGAACTAGGAGGTTGGGCCTTCGTTTGTCTAGATGGATTTTGGGGTTGGCCTTGAGGCTGATTTTGTGACTAGTTTTGAGATCTGTTCTTGTTGAGGTATTGAGCAGGTATGTGAGGAAGTCCAAGGTTGTTGCTAGCATTAGGATCAAGCAGAGTGGTGAAATTATTTGGTGGGGTGGAAGTTGTAAAGGGTCTGCCCTCCTAACTATTCCTATGGAAGTAAGGAGTCAACCTTTGATGGAATATGTGGACCTCATCTACAAATGGCTCCTCTTCATCTACCAGACCATTATCTACTAAATCAAAGAGCTGAGCCAAAGTTTGTTCATTACTTACCTCTTGCGCTTCCTCACCCTCAACAAGCACATGCTAGACTTCAGGCTCATTATAGTCACGTTGCGGAAACAACACTTGATTAACCATGAGACTGGAGGAATCATATGGTTCAGATGGGACGATGTCCCTATAGCCGGCATTGTTCACTACATTCTGCACTTCCACTTGGAATATTTTAGTAGCTGTCTGATCTTGGGACAATCCAACTCAGAATGTTTGCTGGTTTTATTAATTTGACACCATCTGGACAAGGCTGCTTCGACAAGGTATACACTGCTAGTCATTTTTTCGTTGCTTGTCAGTTGGTTGAAAGGCGTAGGGACTCCTCCATTATTGGGCCTAGTGTTCCACATGTGATTGTCTCTGAGAAGGTCTCCTTTCTATATTCTGATTGGCATTTTTCCCCTATCATAGTTCTGCCTGGAGGAAGTGTCTACTTCTCGATTATCCCTGCTGTCCCTATTGTCTCAATTTTCTTAGTTAAGATTGTCCTAGAAATTACGCTGGGAGGCCTATAACTAATTATTCTGGTTCTTTAGGTGCGTCATTTCTATGGACATTTTCTTTATCTTAGTTATTTCCTCTAACTTGTCCTTCTTGGTCATGTTCCTAGGCGACGGCATCAAATTTTGGAGAAAAGTGGGCAAGATTGCCAGTTGATTCTATTAAGCTAGAGGAAACTCCAGTCTTGATAGGTACAATGGCGCCTAGGGCTTCTGAGAATATGACTAATGTTGTGGAGCCACCTGAGAATAGTTATACTACTACTAGGGCTACAAATAGGAAGGTGTGGGAGGCGCGTAATTTAGTGGCTGCCCTAGATGTGGTACTATAGGCAGTTGAGGTACTTGGTTCATAAGAAGGGTTTGATGTGCAAACACCTGATTAAGCCCCTAAATCTACATCGGGTGAGCTACTAGCCCCAGATAAGGTAGCAAGCCATAAATATTCTACCCCAAGTCCACACTAGTGACAACAGCCTCCTTATAGGCTGCCACCAACGAGGCAGGCGACGGCTGCATCCTTTTCACCAACGCTGAGGTGAGGTTGTCTAATGTTGCATAGTAGACTAGGAGAGCTGCAACATCATTATGAAGGTATAGGTCTTGAAGCCTTGTGTAGGCCCGATGAAAGTGGTCGTTGAAGGAGTCAATAGGTTCGTTGACTTCTCTTCTGATAGACATGAACTACTGATAAAACTCCAAAGGGCTAATGGCAATCTTGTACTTCTGTAGGAAAGCATTCTTCATTAGAGTCCATGAGGTAATGGATCCCCTAAGTAGATTGATGTACCAATAGAAAACTTTTTCCCCCAACGAATGTGGAAAGAGATGGCATGCAACGTCTTCATGGTCAACTTGCATTTTGGTAATCGCTGTCTCAAATATTTTGATGTGCTCCTCAGTTGTTCTTTGTAGGTCATGCAGATGGAACTTCAAACAAAAGCCCTCTGGATTCTTGAGCATATCATTGTAGGCAACGAGATGTATTGGTGAAGAGTTATGTGCTAACCAAGCCATAGAGGGTGGTGGAGGTGGTATCGGCTGTTGGAAAATAGCTACTTGGGGCTATATCTACAATACAACAGCAATCTAGGACTCCACTTGAGCAGCGGCTGACTGGACTGTACCCTGGGTTGGAAGGGCCGGGAGAGGAGCAATCCCTTGGCTGCCAGAGATAGGAGGTGCAAAGGTAGTTTGAGATGGTTGGGTGGAAGACAAAGGTCAGCCAAATGAAGGTGAGGGTGGAGTGGGGGTGGATGGAATAGAGGAAGAGGAAGAGGCAACACTACTTCCTTTAGCTCACTTTGCCCTTGTAGGAAGCTGCAATTCTTCAAATTCTCCTGTGCTTGGTGTTGATCGTAGAACTCATTGAAATATTTCCAGGGAGAATGATCCAATTCAATTTATCTTCACTTCTAATCCTTAACTTGGTATTTCCACTGTCGCCTTTCTTCTAGTGCCAGTTTTGTCGATGTATTTTTTATGCACTTCTCAACACATGTAGTGCATAGATCCCCTACCTCTCTTGAAAGACAATCTTCCACAATCAGATTGCAGAACACTATTCCAAGGTCTCTAATGTCAGGTCTTGATAGTGCCTGGAATATCTCAGTTGTTTGATGTGATTTGATGGAATCATAAGGTGGTTTTATGCAGGAAATGCAAAGCATGGATACAAAGCATGGAAGTTGGATCTTGAAATGGAGTTCTTAGGATGGAAAGTTGCTATGCATTAGCTGTAGGTTCAGACATTAGTGTTGAACTCCATTTTGTTGTTGGATTTGACTTTACAATGTGCAATGAACCTTAGCATGAATCATTTATTGAAAAAAAAAAAAGGCAAGAAAGAGGGAAAGTTCCTAAGTCTGCAACTAACTGCGAATAGTGACAATGGAGTTCCTGTAATGGACAACTTCTCAAAACAATATCCCACTTAACCAGGGATTTTATAGTATCATGAAAATTGTGTTATCTTCTAAGGCGTGTAGATATTTCATCCTTCACTCACCATGTACATGCATGAATCAAAGATAAATGTTTCAGAGCAGCTTTGAAATCAAGTCTAGGCTAACTTTGCACAGCTATCTACTATCAACAAATAGAAAAAAGTATGGACAAAGAAATCATTAACATAGCAAGAATTTTCATAATCATAGAACAACATTCCTAAAATCTATCCAAAGAAAGAAGATAGCTAAATAAAATAGTAGTAAAACCTAACTCAAACATCTAATATTGGAGATTGAATCAAGTAACATGGGAGAAACTAAGAAAATACACCAAGTCAATGCCTTTTCTTTGTAAATTTTTGCAACATATCTTTACAACAACTCAACTCTCTTTTTGCAAATGAGAGGAGAGCCCTAATTATAGTGTCCAAAAGATTCAATGAATGGCCAATATTAATTCTTATTGTGTGGCCAAGATTCATTACAAAATAGGGTTTTACCTACCCCTAAATATATCACAATTTAAAATTATATTTTGTTTCTTCCCTATTTCGTCCTCTTGCTGATGGCACTGTAGCTCTTTTGTCATTTAGCGGATTGTTGTTTTTACTATAGCTACTCTTCATGAAGTTCTTCATATTTGACAGGGCTACCCTCATGTCCATTTGAAGCTATGTATTCTATGTATTTGAGGATGACTACTTGGAGCTTGTCTATTTTGATAATTTCGTACCGCAGTGCTTGGTAGCTCTATTCCTTTGCATTATCCTCTAGCCTCTTCCAATCCTCATCATACTTTGAGCCTTGGTCTCTAAACAGCTCTGATTGGTCGAAGGTGTAGGGAGCAAAACTTAGAAACTCTGTTGTGATCTTTCCAGCCATCTCGTTCTTCATCTTCTCCTAGAAGTAGGGTTTTATTTTTTCTGGATCCATTTATATAGTGGGCATATCATAGTCCATCATCAGTTTAAGGTATCGAGTACATTCTGCCCAGATTTATTTGATCCATTCGATGTCTGGATCTACCTTGCTCATGATTTTTTCTAGCCTCTCATTCCGGTTGTCAAAGTCTCAGCACCACACATCCATCAGCCAGTGATCTTCTTTCTTAAAGGCAAGCTTCTTCTCCCATGTGGCTTCAGGCAGCTAAAGGATAGCTTCAATCCTTGGGAAGGTGGAGTCATAGGTCACAGGAAAATCAGTGCAGAGTTTCTTTGTGCTTTGCAGAGACTGCATTAGGTCTAAGAACTTGTTGGCTATTCGCATAGCCCAACTAATTCCCATGTTTCTGACATATGAGACTCGTTGGAACCAGTCCTGTGTAGTCTTCTCCAAGTTCTTTCTTCTTTCCCTCTTATCAATCTGCTCCTTGGAAAGCAGCTGAGGTGCAGCCGTGGATGTAGTAGGCAAGTCATCTACTGAAGACCATTGCTATATGCAATTTGTTAATACTGCGACCTGTGCCTTGAGCTTATCCTTTGAGATTTTATCTTGTTTTATCAGATGCACCACTATAGCCACTGACTCCTCGAGGTGCTCGACCTTTTGCTCTTTGGTTGCAGTCCCCAAGTCAATGGTGGAGATGTTATAACCTACCCCAGCTTGGCCAATTGTGGGCATTGCAATTTGTGTCGCTCGAAAACTAGAAGCGTCCATTGTTACCCTAGATCAGACCTTAGGCTTCTTTTCCTTCTTTTTCATGACTTGGGCTTGAGCCAAGATGGCTTCCAACTTTGTGCTGGGGTCCTTTAGCATAGGGGTTTTACTTTCAAGCTGCTTCTCCAACCACTTGGGCATAGCATATTTCCCTTTAGGTGAATCGTGGTCACCTTCACCCTTCTCAGTCAATGCCAAAATTTCTACTCCTTTTCCCTCTAGGGATTTTCTTTTTTCTTTGGCAACATCTCCCTCCTCATCGAAGTCATGGATGAATATGAGGCATTTGATAGGCAACCTGGTGGATGGTTGTTGAATGGGACTTTATTCTTTCGCTATTTCTTCTTCCTTGTTTTCCTCAGTACATTCAACCTCGGGGCTTCTAGCAACATGGGTTTTAGCCTCAGTTAAATCTTTTTATTGTTGTTCTTTTGGTGGCTACCCTTCTTCATCATGTGCTAACTCTTCTATTTATGCCCCAGTGTCCTTTAGCTATTGTGCCATTTCCTCCTCAAGGTCATCATCAAAGGTCTAAATGATTACCTTAGCACTAGAGTTGTCCTCCTAATCTCCACTCTCAGAAGAGCCTATTTCTTCCTCCTCATAAGCCACCCTGTCAATAGTTCAGTGTTCATACTCCGGGTGCTCATGGTACTCATCAGCCTCCTCCTCAACAGGCTTTGAGGCCTCCTGTTCTCGTTCCTCCCACTCCTTTGAGATTTGCATGGTGGCCTCCATAGTCGGTGGCCCTGTCAGTGGTTGTGAAGGTTGAGTAGTAGCAAACACTTGCACAAGGGCTTCTTGGAGGGTTGGATCCATTAAGATCTGGGAGAGCTCAGGGGGAAGGTTTTGCATGTGCCTTGAAAGAGCCTCAGGCATAGTGGTAGTGGGAATAGGCACTATTATTGTTGCCAGAGGGAGTGATGTGATTTGTGACATGGTAGCAAAGGAAGGGGGAGTAGTCATGCCAGAAGAGGAGTCAATGACTATCACAAACTCAGTCGGAGGCGAAGGGGAAAGATGGACAAAAATTTCCACTACTAGCGTAGATACAACGACCATAGCCAGGGAGGTGGGTAGTGCAACAGGAGGGGTAGGGAGAGCCAAGGGAGGCTGCAATTGATCCGTACCCTCCACTTCCTTCTCCTGGGTTGAAAGTTGTTCCATAGTACTCCTTGCCTACTTGAGCCTTTTGGGAGGTGAGCCTCCCATTTTTTTCCTTGTATAGGCCTTGGGGTCTAGAGACTACTCAGTTTCTGTTCCTTTTCTCTTCTTGGACCTGGTGACTGGAGGAGACTTGGAGGTTCCACTAGTTGAAGTGGTGGCGACAACATTTTCTATGGTACTTGGCTCACTTTTGAGCCCTTCATAAGTCAACACTACTCCTTGTCGCTTTAAATGAGCCACCTACCCATCGATCCACTCCTTACTATGGGTCAAGATTGGCTGGGTTATGGTGTCCAGGTCGTCGACCTCCTATTCGTCTGAGTCAATTGATGGTATTGGTAGATTGGCGACTGCAGGGTACCTCAGATGCATGATAGTGGACTCATCCTCCTCGACTTGGTCTGGTATGGGAAATGTCTGCACCCTTCTTACGAATTGCACAGTCATTCACATATAGTTCATTGCGCACACTTCTTTATCATCCTGGTAGTCAGCCCAGAAATCCTTAATGTGGTGAAGATGGGCATATGCTGACCCCAATGCTTTCCTGATGTGGCCATGCAGGTCTATCCACAGATGAGTAGTGTGTAGGTAGAAATGGTAATCCTTAAGTTCTTTCCCAGAGTTACCAGCACAATGGGAGGTTTGCAGTTAGTACATGCCCTAGCCAAGGGTCGTGGGATAAAAGATCCACGCTATGTGCTTGCTACTGAAGATTGTCTGCAGGTGTTGGAGTTGCTGAGAAAGCTCCAGGAGGATGATTCGGTCGTTGGGGTATTGAGGCAGCCTATTTGGCCTTTCAGTGAAGCCTTGGGCATGGATATAGGTAAACTTTGGATACTAGATGTAAAGAAAGACATATTGTTTCAAAATCACCCTGGCATTATGGGAGACCCTCCTCTTGAAGTCTCTGGAAATCAATCTAATGATATGGCCAATGAAGGTGTCATTTACCCTATAGTAATCTCGTTTGAAATTATGGTATTGGAGCTACGGATATCTATCATAGGCTTTGAGTGTTTACTTCTACTCCTGATTAGGTGCCACAAACAACCCATTGTACTGCCTCTAATCCGCCAAGGAATAGACAAGGTAGGAAGTCATATAAAATTTGGAGCTCTTCTTAACATTGACGAACTACTCGTGGAAGAAGTTGCTTATGATTCCTCCCTAATAGAACACAGCCATCGTTGTGACATCCTCGTTTCCATGCAGGATTTGCTCAATGAAATATACCATCCACTCTTGAAAGTAGGTAGCTGTAGGGAGACCCATAATCCTGCTCAACATGGTCACCAAGTCATGGTAATCTTCATGGAAATCGCTGCGGAAGAGTTCCTAAGAAATCTTTGCAGTGCTGCCTCGTCTTTCCTTGAGCCAATGCAAATTGATTGACTTCTTATAGCCTATCAGATTATCATCTCACACCACCTGGCATTCTTCTATGGTGGGGACCTCCATCTCTTGGAACGTGGGAATATGGAAGGTCTTGGTGATCCTCTCGGGCAACATGTCAGCAAGAATGTTTCCCCCTCTATCAATGATTGTTCTTGTGTCAGTCTAATATGCTTCCTAACAAGCCATGACCAATTCAGGCACCACGAGGGATGGAGGGAATCCAGCAGCCTTAGCTATTCCACTCTATCTTATCAATCTAGCATTCTTTGTCGTTGGATTGACCCTGACCCTTTGAGTGAATTCATCAATATCCACCCTGCCAATGTTGGTGTCCGTGATCTCCTTCCAATCTGTGGTGACTTTTGAGTGGAGAGACTCACTCTGGAATTGGTACTTCATCTGATCCTTATCTTTTTTCCCTTGAGGGGTCCTTCCTGACTTCTTCCCTTTCGGTAGATGCCCCTGAAGTTCCTGCATCTGATTCCATATATTCTGCAAGTAAGGGAAAAGTTAGCACAATAGATCATCAAAAGCATTCATGTTAGTCAACATCTTGAAAATAACATCTATTTTCAACAATTAATTAAGCATAAGATGACCTTTTATCCTCAGATGTTATTGATCTTTTAATTAAGAGCATTTGGACAGTTTAGGCCCGAAGGGCCAGACTTCCCTGGCAGGAATGCTATTTGGAAGGGAAAACACGACAGAAGGCTCCCAGAGACTTTCTTTGGTCAAATTTTAGTATTTCAAGAGGTTTGCAATGAAGAGGACCAAAATTCAGCATGTGCGTCAAAGTTAGTTTCTATATTTGGGCTTGTTTGGATCGATTTAAGAGAACTCGAAGATCCTGGGCTGGAGAGCTGTCGAGAGATAGCAGTTTGGAATGACAGACAGCAAACAAAAATTTGAAGATGGAATTCCAGGGTCTGGGGCCCGGCAATGCAAAGGGCGGCCGACAGTAAGTCATTCTATTTTTAAGGGTTTAGGCCGGTGACACTAGGTAGGCATCCAAACTTCGTCGTTTGGGACGAAAAAAATTGGATGGAAGTTTGGGGGGAAGTCTGGTAGTAAGAGCTCGGCAGCATGGGTTTTCACTTTGAGTTCAGCAGCAATTGGCAAGGCGGAGCCCGAAGATCGGGACACCGAGCAAGATTTTCTCATTTGCAACAGCGGGCACGAACAAGAGTCCCAGGCTATGGGTCCTAGAGAGGATAAAGTAATTTAGAGTTTAGCCAGCATCCCACGGCAGACAGGGGTCTGGGACCTAGCAACCAAAAGGATGGGCGAAATCGCCAGGGAAAAGATGTGTTGCTGTGAGGTTCTGGTAGTGGCGAATGTCTCCCCGACAGTGAAAAAAGGCAGATTCCTAGGGATAGATGTCCGGACACTAGGGTCCGAGAAATCCAAAAGGCGACGGTCTGAAAAGAAAAGCCAATAGCAGGGAAAAGGGCTAGGCTTGGGGCATGGAGGGGCCGAAAGTGTTCGTCGTGAGGACGGTGGATAAAGAGGTACAGAGACCCAGCACCCGGAGTTCGGAGGCAATAAGGATGCTGATCTACGGATCAAGTTACCTTCCATCAGCCAATGGGAGGCCAGGGACCAGAGGGCGAGGCGCCATCAGAGGTCCACCCTGAAGGATGGCGAAGCATAGGTCAAACCCCGGAAGCGGACCTCCGGGGTTCGGCGGCTGGGAATCCAAAGGGCACTGGTTTTATCTTTTTAGAATATTCATGGTGAGGAGAAGGATGGGCCCCGGCAGCCCGGAGGTAGGGGAGAGTTTGCAGATTTCAAATGGCGGCATCTAGGGTGACTTCCGAATGGGGAAGTCCAACGAGCTGGGCCCCAAAGGTGACATTTTTGTTGGTAGGTTTGTTCAAATTTTCATTAACAGATGGCAAAGCATAGTCTCAGGGCCGAGGACATTTTCCTTACACGAAGAACAGCCATAGCAAGGACAAACTCTGGATTGGCGATGAGGGCTTTCTAGAAGGTTTCTCAATTTTTTAACATGTGGGTTTTGTGTGCAATCTCATGTTTTCCTACCTTATGCCCTCTTAATGATTATTTTTTTATTTAAATCCTTAGGAACCACCAAAATAATGCTTGGGAGGGCGAACGGATGTCCTACATCAAACACACGATGCAGGGAGATGTGGGATCCACCTACAGTCGATGAAATGATGTTGAGGGTGACGATCATGACGTTGTTGAAGATGATGTGCTCCAAATAGCAGGTTCTCCAATCGCT
Source organism: Sequoia sempervirens (assembly GCA_007258455.2). Lineage (NCBI taxonomy): Eukaryota > Viridiplantae > Streptophyta > Pinopsida > Cupressales > Cupressaceae > Sequoia > Sequoia sempervirens. Next base: position 374,652,607 of record VDFB02271358.1, read on the forward strand.
CTGCAATCCTATGAAATGATAATGATGGGTTGGAGTGGGTATTTTATACCCCTAACTTCCATTAATGCTTGTATTTAATGCAGGTATGGTGGTGAAAAATTTGGTGAGTTTGAAAATCGGCGATGGCGGTGGGAAACCCCAGGCTCGGAGGGTGGAGTGATGGAGTACGACGGCCACTATGAATATTTTAGGTCGGTCAGGATGGCAGTGGCGAAGAGGGAGTTGGGGCCCAGAGGGCAGTACGCCGTTAGGGATCCGCCGTCATGGACGGTGGAACCATCATGGAATTCTGGACGGTCATGCTCGGAACACCTCATGGCAGTTAGGGACTCCCGTAGACTGCGGCCGGCAAAAATGTTGGCGGGACCTGAGGGGTAGGACGCCACAGGAAGTTCACCGTCGAGCAATGGCGAAGCAAGGTCAGAACCCCAGAATCGGAACTCTGGGGTTCGGGGTCTGGAGGGCGGGACACCATTCAAAAAAAATTCACCAAGTTTTTGGCAGACAGCGGATGGGGACTCGGACCCCAAGGTTTGAAAGGACATGGAGCAGACACTGCCAAGAATGACAATTCTAGCGGGGAAACCCAGCGAGGGAATCCTGAACGGCCAGGCCCGGTAGAGCCTAGGCTGTTGGCAGGGTCAAACTGCTAGAGGGACTTCACGAGGTGCCAGAACACAACAAAATTAAAAGGGGAAGGCATGGTCAATTTATGGTGGGACTTTAAAGCAATATTGACCATCCGAGACACCAAAAAAAGGGGGGCATACAAAACAAGGCAACGATAAAAATGACCTAACAAGGCAAAAGAAAAGAGGTTCACCATTTCGAACGGGGCATGTGTGCTAAGGGAACAATAGTCTATATGAACAAATACTTGGTAACTAGTGGCATAGTGTCGGAACTTGTTTAAAGCATACACAACTGCTAACAATTCTTTTTCTGTGACAGTATAATTTAATCCAGGACCTTGCAAGTTTTTGTTAATAAAATATATAGCATGTTGAATAGAATCCTCTTTTTGTCCTAAAACTACCCCTATTGCATAATCAAAAGCGTCTATGTGTATATGAAAAGACAAACTCCACTTCGGTCCTTGAGGAACAGGTGCCCGAGTAAGCAAGTTCTTAAGCTGTAGGAAAGATTTTTCACAGGCTTCAGTCCAACTAAATTTAGAATCCTTAGTCAACAAGGTATATAATGGACTAGCTATCTTGCTGAATTTTTTTATGATTCTTCTATAATATTCAACATGTCCTAGGAAGCTTCTAACATCCTTCTTTTTGTAGGTGTTGGCAAAGTTAGAATAACTTGTATTTTTGCAGGATCAACCTGAATTCCTACTTGAGAGATATGATGGCTTAAAAAAATTCCCTCTTACATCATCATAAAATATTTCTCACTATTCAAAGACAAATTTTGCTCCTGACATCTTTTCAACACTTTTTCCAAATTGGATAATGCTTCTTCATAAGTAACTCCATAGGTAGTGAAGTTATCCATGTAGATTTCCATACAGTCATGAGAAATGTCAGCAAAAATACTAATGACTGCCCCTTGAAATGTTGCAAGTGCATTACATAGGCCAAAAGGTAAAACAGAGTAGGCAAAAGCGCCCCATGGACTGGTAAAAGTTGTTTTGTCTTGATCTTTAGGGGTGATTCTTATTTGATTATAGCCACTATATCCATCCAAAAAGGAGAAATATATTTTCCTAGACAATGAGTCTAATACTTGGTCAACAAATGGCAGTGGAAAATTATCCTTTTTAGTTGTTGTGTTCAACTCCCTATAGTCTACGCAATCTCTCCATTTTCCACATTTTTTAGGGATAATCACCAATGGAGATACCCATTGACTGTCTGAAATGGGGTAGATAAAACCAGCATCAAGCAATTTTTGAAACTCTATTTTAACTATTTCCCTAAGTGCTTGATTTATCCTTCTTTGAGGCTGCCTGATAGGTGAACAATCTTCCTTAATATAGATCCTATGAGTACAAAGTTGAAGATCTATTCCCTTCATATCCCCATAGTCTCATGCAAAAGCTCTGTGTTGTTCTTGCAATATTGTGACTAGGGCAGCTTGTTGAGATTGAAGTAGCTAATTATTGATATTTAGACAACGGCCTGGAGACACTTTTACTTGCTTGATAAGATCATTCATAGAGGCTGCTGATAACGGTAATGTCTATATTTTATATGGAAGCAAATTTTGATAAATGACAGGAGATTCAGGTGACAAATTCTCAGAATTTAGTTGCTACAAGAAACACTGCTAAAGATAGCTATTTGTAGTAGATGGGCTACTCAGACCAGGATTGGACTGTAAAATATTGAAACGCAGGTCATCCTCAATCTGAAGCTGGGAAAACGGATTAGTTTGCAGCATCATTAGCTGAGCCAATGAATTGACTTCTTTAGTTTCCTCTCCTAAATCTGACCAAATTAGTTGAGACAAATCTGGCTGAGGCTAAGTAGGTGGGTATAAAGCCAATTTCTTTCTTGACTGACCATAAAAAATTGTCATGTCTTCAGAATGACATCCTATAAAAGCATCAGCTATGGCTAACCATGGTCTTCCTAGGACGATAGGATACTCTCCCAAAGTGGCCTTAGTGGACAATATGGTAAAATCTAGTGGGTATTCCCAAGACTCAAGGATGACAATAACATCTACCATTCCATCAGGTTTTATTGTGGAACTATTAGCAAGCTGCAGGACAGTAGGTGTAGACCTAATATTTAGAATATTCAAATACTCCATTGTATTCTTGGTCATTACATTGATCACTGCACCAAGGTCAATCAAAAAATTCTTTATTATTTGGCCATTAATATTTATTTGTAACACAGGACTCCCAGGGTCAGTATATTTTGGAATGACTATCTTTCCTAACTTAATATTTTCCAACTGTCCTAGAACATGGATAGTATGGGGATCCTTTTTCTTTCTTCCTAGTTTCTTCAAACATGCCTCCTTAATGGCTTGAAAAAGGGGTATTTGAATGTGTACATTCTTCAACTGATCCAAAATATCAAAGGTAGGCTCTTCCATAGAATTTGATGCAATAAATTACAATCTTTGAGGAAAAGGCAGTTTGGCCTAATGTTGCAAGACAGGCTCCTTAGAGATAGTATTTGATACAGGTATAGGTTCTATAGAATTAGTTGGTTGTTCAGAGGTAGAGTTTGGAATCTCTGTAATTACAGACGACTATGGAGCAAGAAGTGTGGTTCTAGATCGGAGATGGATATCATGAATATTCAGGGCATAAGCTAGATACCGATTGACTTCTACAGAATACATAGGTTGTTGTTATTGCTGCTTGTTATTAGGATTTGACAATGGTTGAGTAGGCATAGGTGTTTGTTTTCGAGGGCTAGTATTTGCTGTAGGTGCTACAGGAGGTGGCATGAGGGCCTGAGGTTGTGGCTGCTAAGGTTGTAGGAAGGCAGGGGATTGGTTCTGCCATTGCTGTGGAATTCTCCATTAAGGGTTCTACTGCCAGTTTCCTAGGAGTGGAGTCCATTGTCCCTGTGGCTGCTGCCAACCTCCTTGAGGAAATTTCCATTAAGGATTTTGATAGCTAGGCTAGTGAGGTTGAGAAGTATTCCAAGGTTGTGATGGGCCATATGTATGTTGCCACTGGTTATTGTAATTAAAATAAGGATTACAAAAAGTCAAAGGAATTTGAGGCATACCTTGTCTTTGAGCCCATGGTCGCCTTTGTGCAATGAAAAATACTTGGTCATCATCACTTTCTACCACCTTAAATTCAGTAGGTAGCTGCTTAGCCTCTGGGTTAACCACCATCTTGCATCTACAATCACATTTCTTTTTTCTGCAATGTGGGCAGAACTTAGCCAAGATTACTTCAGCTTCCCCATGTTTCTTCCGAGCTTGCATAGTATCCAACTATGTAGCCATGTTGTTTATGATATCCTACTTGAAATCAGACAACAAATTTGTGATCTCCATCTATGAAACTCTATTAATAGAGGACTTTCCCACTATGGCTTGATGACATATACCCTTCTTAACAATTGCTCGAGAGTAGTTAAGACATATCTTCATGATATCATCCCAAGGCAGTTGGGTTATATCTCCTCCTCCCATCAGGTCCAGGGAATCTATATAGGTATCACTGATTTCCCTTAGAAAAGTAGTTTCTAAGATTCTTCATTGAGAGTATGGTCTGAATACTTTTTTAGGGAAAATGAGAATCTTGAGATATAGTCTTCCAGGCTTTCATCCTCCTTTTGTTGAATTCTGAATATATCATCTCCCTTACTACCACTTTTACAATATTCCTTGTACTTCTCAAGAAATTTTGTTTGCATGACTGCCCAACTATCGACAACATCCCTTCCCAGACTCATGAACCATCTAAGAGCTCCTTCCTTAAAAGTATAAGGAAACAATTTCAACTTGTGAGCATTTGAAGTGTAATCATAGCTACGATAGAGGATGTCAAACTCGAACAAGAAAGTGTCTGGGTCCTCTGTAACTAGTCCATAGAACTTGGAGAGTAATGAGGAAGGAATATTTTTAAGGTTATCAATATCTTGCTAAGCAATGATGGGAAACTCAAAAGCAGGAGGTTGATTAGGTGGATTTTGTGCCATATTTGCTTGATGGAGTATTAGAGAAAATGGATTTTCCTTAGATTCTTGATCAGTTGGGTCAAATGGCAATTCCATAAATAGGTTTCAAATGAATGGATTGATATCTTGGTCTCCTTCTTCTGCAAATAGATTATAAGCTGGTTTAGGATTATTATCAATGAATGGAAGGTCAGGAAGGAATCTTCCTAGAGCATCTCTTCTTCTATGCATGTAATCAAATGAATGGTGAATTGAAGGAATTTGAAAATGCTTGAATAACAAAATAAACTACTACTAACAATGACTTCCGTCAGGTTCTTAGCTTGACACCATCCCCGGAAACGGCACCAAATATGGTCGCACCCACAAAAGGATATGAAAATCATGACAAAACCTATCCTGGGAATTGGACATTATAGCAGGCAACTAATATCTTTTCATGGTCATTTATTTACTTATCAAACCAACGAATGTATACTTGAAATAGAGTGGCACTGTATGTGCACTAAGAACCAGTTTCAGTCACAACCTATTGAAAATAAATACTTGCAAAGAATTCTACCTACGTTATAGGAAGGTAATGAAAAGTTCTCTAAACTTAACCATAGTTTAACCAAAGTAGAAACCATAACAGCTACGACTGAGAAACAAACTATGAACTGGCCTTATGCTATAGGAACAGACACAGGGATGGATTACCAATGCTATAGGAACAATATAAGACTGAGTTTGCATAGAAACTTTAAGAATGAAATCTAACTTATGATCAACAAAAAGTGAACGACTAACTAACTAACTACAGATACTTACTAAGTGGGCCCCCTTAGCAAGCATCAACTACTTATGCCAGTATTGAACTCAGAACTTCATCAAATTTTATTCATAAACTTAGAATGGTGTACATTGTTCTGTTCATATGAAAACTAACACAAAACTCTATCTCTTATCATACATACTTTGCTTTTTATTATCATACTAACTTTTACATGATATCCTTTCTATCTCACTATGCTTGCTCAATCGTGTAGGAGGAACACTTATTTAAATCAGGAAAACAACTAACTAACTAACCCTAACAGAGAAAGACGTAGATGTAAATGTATCCTAGAATCGAGGAACAAACTAAATAAATGAACTTATCCACTCAACACGGTTCAGAGAGAATTCAGCACTCCACTCTTTCCAGATTAATTTACATTTAAAATTCCTTCCCAACTATTTTGGTCAAAGAGTCTTCGCCAGAATAACTACCTCGAAGTTGTGCAAAAAATGGACTTTACTGCAAGGCCAAGATCAGGTGCACTTGACTCGTTCATACTTTCTTCAACAACCTGCGAAACACAAGGCAACAAAAGAAAAAGAAAACATGCATGGCAACTACACGATATTCATTTATTAATCACATATCAAATTTACTTCATCATTCAAAAACTACATGTGTTATACTAGTTATTTAGGAAGTCAAATAGGGTAATAAATATAGACATATCAACATGATAGGCTGCAGGAATCTAAAAGTGCATTGCTACAGGATATCCCTCAATAAAAGGTTTCTAAAGAGTTAAACAACCATGAAGAACAAAATTAAGGGTATTAAAAGTACACCATGATACCCAAATTATGAGCATATTTTGGGCTCATCATGCTCCATAGGAAAGAAAAGTGTGTCATGAAAGGTGTCCATATAATAGTCATTATAAATGAAAAATGTGTAAGATATGTTCACAGGGATTTTTCTTAGTTTATGTAAGGTATCTTCATTGGAAACATCATGCTTAATGTCTCCAAGAGAGGAAAAATCAAAGAAATATCACTCTCAAAGGAAATCAAACCCAATGATACCACCAAGAAAAGGATGCATCTCAAGAAGAAATAAAATCACACAAAGAAAAATGAGTTGTTTTGTATGCCCCTAAATGAACAATTTTTGGGTATGAGGGCTCTCTTACACTTCTAGGGTTTTGGACCTAAAAGGAGAGAGGTACAACAAAAATCTTAATGGCTCACTAAAGAAATGCAAAGATGATTGAAATATGTCAAAGGGGAATGTCCTAAATGTTGGAAATTGATAAAAGAGATTAAATACTAAATGTAAAGTGAGGAAATGTAATTTTTTTGAAAACACAGTGTTGTATGCAAAAAACCTAAAAATGCAAGTAAATAATAACAAAAACTTATGAGAATTGAAGTGTGCACCTAGACACAAGAAAAGGATGGAATGGAGTTTTGGAATCTTGGAAAATTTATCGTTACTACCAATTGGGAGTCATACGCTAGGCTGGACGAATTAGTCCTACTTCAGGAAGACTCTACCAGAACAGGTTTTAAGCAACTGGGTACCCAAATCTACATAAAACCCTTTTTTAGGCCTGGCAGTGGGACTAATTTTCCACAAATTGAAAATCAGTCCACTTCTAATTTTTTAGAAATCTGGGATAGGAAATTGTAGCCTTCAATCTACCTTTCTGCTCCTAATAGAAATCCTAGTCTAAAACTACAAAATTTGACCTATAGGTGTTCCCCAAGATTTTATTAGGGTTTTGATCACTTTGAATAGCTTTGATGATTTGTAGACAACTTTTCCAATCTTGCTCTCCAACAAATCTGCAAACAAGACCTGCAAATCACATGCAAAGAGAGGGAAAAATGGTTGAAGGGTTAGAGAATAGGGGTTTGCCTTGGTCAAACCCCTTGTTGGTAATTAAACCCTTGAAAATCAAAAGAAATATGTAAAGATAGTGATGAATGAACAATATGCAATGCTACAACTCACCAAACCCTTGAAGTAGAAATCTAAAGACATGCAAGTAATAGCTCCAATGAATGTAGACTTGAGAATACTTGAAATACTTATAATGCTTGATTGAATTCTTAGGAGATGATTTTTATTGTTGTTGGGGTTGGAATGAGTAGAAAAACCTTGTATTTATACACAATTATACCTTAATTCCTGAAGATACTACATCATAGGCCGACCTAATGTTGTCATGGAAGATGAGGTAGAAGATTATCCAAAATATGCCCACTATCTTTTGACACTTGTAGGTCTAGAACACTTTGATGATGGTAAGAAAAATTCTCCAGTTTCAACAAAATCATAGAGGTGACATGCATACTCTAATTCTAAAGCTAATATACCATTGCAGAAACAGAGTCTCGGTTTGAAGTTTTTGTTTTTGATGCTAACATGGAGAACAATTTTTGGCTGACATGGAGGAGAGGTTTTGATGCTGCTACAAAGACAAAAGTGCCTTTTGGAAGGTAGGTATATCTTCTTCAATGGATGAATATATTTTTTATCTTATTTGTTTTCGCCTTTTCTGCAAAGTACAAATATAACCACTTGGGGAATTTTGAAATTGACATTTAAATGTGTCAAATGAAAATGTTACTAAAATTGTATTTTGGCCTAAACCTTGTTGCTCCCATGTTTCTATAAATGGAAAGTAAAGGCTGATTACGAGGGTCTTTTGTTGGTCTTTTTTTGGTCCTTGGTTGGAGAAATTTTGAATTCATGTAATAGAAAATTTTGTAAATCAAGCACAAATGAATAGAATAGTCTTGATTCTTATGTATGCATTCTAGTTTGTTATAGTCTTAATGGTTTTATAGTGGTAACAATATAATGAGAATTGCAAATTTTGGAACAAAATTATCTCCTCTGTATTTTGTCTTTCATATATAAATAAAATAATTAAGGATCTTTTATTTGTCTTCAATCATTTTGGTTGAAAGTACATTTTTATTTTTGCTTTGGTTCAAAGAACCTATTAAATTCTTATCATAGGTTTGTGAGATGGAATTCAAGCATTTCTAATTAGTTTCAATTTCTGCATATTATGAGTTGTTTATTGCAAAGCAATATATCAATAGCCTATAAATGCTCAGTTCAATTACTAATGTATTACAATTTGTTACAAATGGGAATCTATTACCCATGGATAAAACACTAGTATATTAATTTGGTCATCCTATCTGTAAATGAGCTAGCCTATACCCGACAAAGACACAATATGAAAATCATTTACACATTATAAATTGTAGCAAAGTTGTATGAGAACAACCCATTCCTAGCTTTTAGATAATAATTTGGTAAAGGATCAACCAAATTCTTGATGAATTATGTCTATTTGCAATTGGTAGGAATGCATATGTTTATCACAATTTTTATGATAAAATGGCATAGGAGTATCATCTAAACATATTCTCAGGATCACCCTTCTAGGTTTCACAGAGCCTGAAGTGCAAATGTAATAGCCTAGAAAGCCTATACCTATTCATTGGCCAATGCTTATCATTCTTAACTATTGAATTGTGGTGGATTCATAGATAATGACTGAGATTAAGCTTGGTGAACTCAAAAAATAACCAACACAAGGGTTGCGATGAACTTCGTTAGTGTGTCCTTTTACTCTCGAGCCTCTTGCAACTCATTCCTCAACTACTACACTTGAGGATGTTGGAGATCAGTAGGGCTCCTCCTCACAACCTCTAATTATCTACTAAGGCCATCAACCTAACTCTATGGATCATCACATGTTTGTTTGGCACTCTTGGCTTATGTCATGGCCTAATGTCTCTCAACAAGATTAGTACATATTTGTATAGCTTATTGATCTCTTTGCCTAGTCAAAATCCACCAATTGTGTAGCACACTAGAATAGCTTTTCCAGGATCTCCTTATAGTTTTTCCATTTTAAAACCACCTACTTGAATAATGGGTTATTATGCTCTATTGAGTATGGCCTATGGGCGTCTAAGATCTTACCTTAGATCTAGACAACTAGGACTTCTCGTGTTATGCATCGACCAAAGAAGTTGAGCCACTCATATATAAACACTATAATCATAGAGAAAGTGGTCAATATCAGTACCTCATCATAAATATATTTATATATATACATGAGCATGAAATAATTGAAAGAAAATAACATTTATTCTAAAAGAAAGTTTGATAATGCTATTGCACTCACTTAACATGGTGGGTGTGGTATTGGATATGGGTCAGCTTTTGCTACCTCCTTTGCATGTATAGTGCCCTAGTTTTCTAAAGTATTAGGGTTCAAGAAAATTTTTTGGCCCCCCAAAGCCTATTTATATGCCTCATTATCTCCAATTCAAAGCCCTAGGCCCTAATTTTTTCACACCTTTATATTCTTTATTCCACCATTTCTTCATATTTCAACCATGTTTTCTATTTTAATTTAATTGCTCCTCATTTTTTAGCCTCTGTGAAAATTTCAACTGGCTTCTTTCATTTAAATAACTCTCTTAGATGACCCTTTTCAAACAACATCTCAAGAGGGAATTATATTAGATAACCTTTTCTTCTAACCAATCAACTAGGGAATATTTTTAATTTTCATTGACATGATGTCAATTCTTTTAGTCATGAATTTTTAAGAAAGAGGGTAAAAATATAAAAACAACAAAATTGACCATAGTAAACATTTACCTCTAATGTTGTATTTGAAATCAATATATGAAGGCTTGAACCATTTTATATAATTGTGCTTCCAATATTGTATGTTAATTATTCCATGGACATAAATTACTTTTTCCATATTACAATTTTGTATCATATTATTCTCTCCCTCCAAAAAAATAATCTTATTCAATAGAAATGGTTTGTCTACTTAAGATTCAGTAGTTTCTTTTCTAATTAATAATTGTGCATGTGCCTTTGTCAAAGAGGAAATTCATTGATATTTAAAAAAAAAATTCAATCAAGTGCTCTATCTTTGTATGTTTAAACTTTGTGGTTTCAGGTCCTTGTAAAACCTATTTTTTCCTTTTCAAAAACATAATATCAATCAAAATATTATTGCTTATCAAATAACTTTTGTTTATCAATAAAAATATTATCTTTTAAATTTTCCACTGTTCTCCCACACTTCATAGAAAAACACATTCCATATCTTATGAAGAGATAACTTCTAATTTCAGAGAGGCTATTTTACATGTTTTGTCCCATATCTAGGATATTTCCTATGTTAGTATATATCACATCCAAAGTGAAAAGTTAAATATCAAAATTAGTTACTATAGAACTAGCACAAAAAGAATCATCATAGCTTATGTGTATTTTACCAATATTTTCGATCATGTTTACACTTTTGAATGGAGCCCAATGCAATACAACACAACAAAATTCATTATTTGACTAAAAAAGTCTAACTTATGAATATTTTCAAACACATATGCACTTTTTCTTCCACTATACATTGTATATTAGTAGCACGTAAAGAGCTATAACATTAAGCTTAAGGTCCAACTTAATGATAATAAATTTAAAACATAGATCTTTAATATATACTTTTATCTTTGTATATTCTAGAATGTAGATTTACACCTTTGAATTATATTTTCTCAAAATTTTGTAAGGATTTTTCATAATTTTTTTATTTATTATGTCTAGTAATTACTATTGCATACAAGAGAAAATATTTGAGATAGTTTGTTAAATAGTCCACGGTTCTTTTGCATGATTTCACACATTTTGTATATCTATTCCAATAATTAAAACTATTAAATTTGATGAAATTGAAAACATCCTTTACATTTCACTTGGTCATACCGTACCTTATTCGAAAAGTACCATTTGATATAGCCTAGGAATATGATAGAAAATTTCTACTAATGAGATTAGAGATTTTTTTGTTAAATATGCTCAAAAGCTTCTAAGGCCCTTTAGACAAACCCATTTCCCATTTTATATTTCACCTTGTGAAGATTGTAGAAATGTTTTTCCACTCTATTGAAATTATAAGTGAAGAGTCATAAGAAACTAAACTTCCTCATTTGTGAAAGAAATAAATTCAAATGGTAGGCTCCATATTTTTACTCCAATTCAACATTTCTAATAACCACTTTGATTAATCCAAAAACTATGATTTTGATTTTCAATTCCTCGCATCTTAATTTAGACATCTAAACAACATTGTAGAAAAAGATCCAACTATTTTATTTAATTTAAATATGAAATTGCTTTTTTTAATGTTTTGTGTTTACACTAATTTTGCACATATCTATCATTCTCATGAGAAACCTTCAAGATGCATGAACTGCTTGGCCATGATATGACTATAAATTAAATTCTTTAGGTTTATCAATATTTAGCTGGGTAACAAAGGGAACCTAATCAATAAATGGTCCCCTAAGATCCTTAATAGTTTGTACATGAGCCATTAGTGTTTCCTAATACTTTACAAGAAATGAATAATTCATGTCCTTTGAAAGCTTGTAAATGCTAATTACCCTAGGTCAAAAGACCTTCATGTTTGGTGCAATTGTAACAATAACTTGTTGTCATTGTTCCTTCACAATAGGACTCCATTGGTGCACATAATTCTATTTTTTCTTAAGATGTGGATTCACTCAATGATGAGAAACAATGTCCCTTCATAAATATTTAAGAAACAATATTTATAGAAGGCCTATACTTTCCATGGTGAGATTTTGAACTATATATGGAAGTAAAAACCCCACTAAGAAATATGTATTCAAAATTTTAGGATTTCATGTAGTTTTGTAGAAAGCTACATATTTATAAACTATTGTTGCATTCTCATTGTTTATAACAACCTTAGACTAGGTTTTCAAGTACATGTGAAACACAACATCCTATTGCTTGCATATTGCAAGGCTATTAGGAATTATAGGTAATTTGGTAGTGACTATAAAACTATCAAAACAGTTTTCATCATAACCTATGTGTATTCTATCAACCTTTTCAAACAAGCATGCACTTTTGAATTGAACCTAGTACAATAATACACAACACATTTTATCATTCTACAAAAGCAAAGGTACTTCACTACTAACAATGATCAGTTAAGTCATTGGTATTGAAACTCTCCACTAGTCTATGTTCTAGATAAAATTTATAGAAAGTAACTTCTTTTAGTAAGAAAGAACGGGTTCATCTATACAATCTCTTTTTTAGTTTTAGAGTATATGAATAAACTTCTCTTAACATTAGCAAACATGTGTAATAAAACCACAACTCAAATTTCAATCATATTTAAAAACATTAATTTTTCACTAGTTCTTAGGTTGAAATATCTTTATACCAGTAGTTGCACAATATTCAATGAGCAACAAAATAGTCGATAGGCACATACTAGATTTTTTTTTCCATAAAGTTCTCCCCGGTAGCTCAACATTAGTTGGAGGAGGAGATCCTGGTGGGAGTATATCCAAAAAATTCAATAAAATTATAGAAATCAGATGTCAATATTGAAAGATTTGATAATGTGAGGAAAAGTTTACTTATCATTGTTAGATTATTTGATTCACATTGGGCACTTACAATCAATATATTAAATTTTGATGCAATACTTTAGTTTATAATGTTGTTCTGGGGCATCCTTCGATGCATGCAATGTTTGTAGTAACTTTTATACTTAATCAATCTTTCAAGTTTATCCATAAAAATTGAAGATATGTGTTACATAGACGAAAACCCTTATATTTTTCTTTAATTGGTCAAGATATGAAATGTATTAGTTCATCCATATAGATTGATCACAAAACAATCACTACAATAAGAGTGCCCTTCTTCATCTACACCTAATGCTAATCTTAAGGATGATTGGGAGCCACTTGATTTTACATCACCCTATGTTGAGAAATATAAAATGAATGGTAATGATTTTAAAATTCTTCATTTGTAGTTGCAGTCTAAAATATATGATCATTCTAGAGAAGATAAATTCCTAAAGATGCTAATGCTTGTAATACTAAATCTAAGTCTAGTTCTAATTATGATTCTATGTTATCATTTTTTGTTTTGAATAAATAGTAAACATGTGTTAAAGGGTTAATTTTCTTATGTTAGGTTATAAAGGAAAAGGTTTGGGCTTACAATAACATGGGTTTTAAAATCTATTGAATCATATAAAAAAACATGACAAAAGATATGAGTTATACTCATAATATGGATAACAATGTAAAAGGAAAATAAATAGATAAAAAATCATCTATATGCATAATTATTCATGAGAAAAATTCCTTGTTACTATTGGTGCATTCTAAGTTGGTTGATGTATCTTTGCACTTTTGTTGACCCATATTGACATATTTTTAATTGTGTATTTTTTATCTAATTTATTAACCTATATTTAATTTATCACATGAACCCAACTTTTATGAGTGTAAATGGTCTTCTTAACATTCATTATATTTAAATGATATTCATAGAGATGAAGCATCGAGAATTTTTAGAAGGTCACCCATCCTAGTACTAGTCCAACTCAACCATACTTAACCATAGAGTTTTCTCCTAAATTAAACCCACTTGACTTGCTAGTCTATTTGTAAAATCCTTCAACGAATATTGTGTCATGTCCACCATTCATTATAGAACCCCTTTAGCTCATCTAATAAAAAAATAATGTTACATATTATCACTATACTAAGTCCATATGTTACCTATCAATACTTTGCTAAGACTGTCAGCAGCTAAGGGTAGATCACTCAGGGATGTTACAGTGAATAGGGTTATTTTAGAGGGAACGCCCACTTGATTATTATAGAAACCCCTATACTAACCGTCCATAAAAATTTCCCTCCACAAATATTAGTCTAGCCTATTGACAATAACAACCAAATGAAAATTGTTGAAAAATAAAAGGAAATATTTTACAAGACAGTATATGTACTTGATTGGCAATTAGTTTTGCATTTGTTGACACTTGCTCTGATAAATTGGAAGAATCTGATGCAGACAAAAACTTGTCTCAGATGGGATTCTTTTTTCTCTGCAAATAAATACGTGAATGGTATTGTTCAGTAATATAATATGGAAAACCCAGATGAAATCAAAAAAGGGCATGTTTTGTACCAGCTGAGGGCCATAATGAGTGAGAAGAGCATCAATATGCGTGACTAATTAGCTAAGATCGAAGTCTTTCTTATCTGCCTTTTTCATTAGAATTTCATCAATGCGTAACAGAGGATGAAGATGAGGATGTTGTGGAAGACATAACCAAAGAAAATATCATAGATGAAACTGCCATCTGATTTTGAGATAGAGCTTGAAAACACACAAGAGGGAAAGGAATGCAGAGACAACTCCTTAAAATGTGTTACTAGTCAAAAGCGGTACAGTCAATGTAGCTCCGAGAAAAGTATGTTAGAAGGTAACACAAAAACCATTGCGTTGCATCAGTAATCACTTTAATCTCTATAGTCTATCACGACTGATGGTACAAATGATGAAAGCCATCTCTATAATAAATGAATTCAATCACGAAAGCACAATAACAGCTGACAAAAGCGTGTCGTAATTCATGGGGTTCCCACCAGCGTCAGACTGGGGAAATGCCGGTGGGGTTCGCCCACGTAGAATATCCTATCGGCTATTTATATGCTCGCTAATTCTTCAACTTAAAAAAAAAATCTAATTAATTTATATTTATATATTATACTCTTTGTAAACTAGTATTATTCTATTCCCTTTTACTTATATTAAAAAGATTCAGTGTTCTGGACATGATTAGGAAAGATGCCTATTATCATTCTCCACTACCACAATGCCTTACAATGTGTGCTTAAACCCACCTTTCACTGTGCCTGATTTCTATTTTAATGTTTTGGCAGTAACCAGCTCAAAAAGTTGTGATCACGTGATGTTCATAAATAAAATGAAATTGTGGTTATTTGAAAAATAAATTATGTATATATGTTAATTTGATATAGCTACGAGACAATCTTTATATTCAAATTAATCAATCTTGATTCTTTTGAGATCAATTCACACACTTTGATTTAGATGTTGAGCAATATGTTTGAATTTTGAATGTAAGGATGTGTAAGGAATGTTATAGGGGAGAGGGGTCTATAGTGGAGCATCACATGATTTGTCAGTTTGTGTATTTTATTGATAAAAAGTGTTTTGCAATTGGATATTAAGGTGCTTCAGTATGGGACCCACTGAGGACTACATCTATCCCCACTATTGGACCCCACTCCACTATGGGTCCCTCTCCCTTATTTAGATTGATAATTCTGTCTGGGATTCATGCATTCTAGTGTGATTAAAGAATTTCAACATCTTGTTTTATGGTAATGTTGTATAGCTCATTCAAGAATTATTTGTGCTTTAGTTATTATGTATAAGCACAAGAATGTTTGAGGTGCATTGAGTGGGTACAGGTATAGGAAATTTTTCCACCTAGCTTCATAGGTCTGAGTTATTCTCTAATCATGGTTATATGGGAGATATCACATTAGCCATAATTATTAAGCCTTACTATTGTACTCGGTTAAAATACATCTCTTTATTTATATTTCTCATGTTGACTCAAATGTCATATTTCATATGATTCTAGAAATTATCAAACCCTATGTGGATGTCGAGTAAATGTGTGATTTGATATTTCATTTATATTATGATTTCCATAAATTTAATTTGGAATGCTTATATGGATTTAATTCATGAATTCAAATGTTGAGTGTTAATTAGGAATAGAAAGAAATGATTATTTGAGACTTGGCGGAAATTGAGGGAAAGGCATTTTTTAAAAATGGGAAAAAGAGATTTACTTTCATTTGATGTGTATTTTGTGAAGAAATTGTGTGTGGAGAAAACCCTACAGTTTGGAAAAACAAAATTGTGCATTTTGGCAGAAATTGTGAAGGGATTTAGATGAGATTAGATGCATTAGAATATGAATTGAAAGGAGAGTATGTGGGTGATTGGATTCACTCATTTGTGGTATGTTTTGTGATAGTTCATCATTTTGGATTTGTGTAAAATTTGAGGTAATTCTCTAAATTCTTTTCATTTACTCATTAATTAAAGCATTCATCTCTCTACATGGTTAAGGTGCATCAACTAGCCATGATATGAGTTGTTCAACTTTGTATAGCACCTCTTAAGTCAAGTGCGGAGTTTAAATTTATAGGATTTTTTATACAATCTCTAATAGGTTGTACCTACAAAATTGACACCTTTTCTTCTCATAGAGTGGACTAGGATAACATAAGTCCTTGTTTGACTAGGATAAACTTGTAAGAATAATATCTAGCCCAAGGTCCAATTGTTAACTTAAGATAATCTTAGATTAATTGAGTTTATTAAAGGTTAAATAATCATCAAGTTCTAATGAGATTAAAGTCCTTCTAGTAGATCTTGATTATTAGTTTAATTTAAATGTAACAAAGTTAAATATTCACTAATTCTATTGCTTAGATGTGTTTAGGATATTAATATACTTTAAAACTTGTTAATTTTTTTCTTTCATTTATTCAATTCTTAATTCCTTAATATAACCCAACCAAATTAAAGCTTGTTTCATCCTAGAGGTTGACCAAATACTCCTATACAATAATTACTAATTTACTATAAGGACATGTTTATATTAGGCTTAATTAGACTTCATCCTTGGAGCCATTCTAATTTATTCATAAAATGCTTAATTACTCATCTTCTTTCTCGAGATAAGGTGACCTTATCATATTTACTTAGATAATTAAATAAGAGTTACCAATGATTTAATTTATATGTTCTTAATGGAGAGGATGCTAAATTGAACATGATCAATTTCAAGGGTTATTCATTTTCCATTATTAAATAATAATTAATCTTGGATCACATTACCTATTTGATTTACTAACGATTAAATTATTATGTTAACCTTCCCCTTTAATTGATTCATTTAAAATTAATTAATTCACACTTGCTTGTCTCAAATTTCAAGAAGGAACATCACATTGTTAACCCATGACCCCATTGGTTTAATGGTATTAATGTTGTATTATATTTAATTTTTTGTTTGATCAATATAATTTGCTTCACCCATTAATCTTACCAAGTTAAGTATATAATTAAAATATCAATGTAATTAATTGGTTTTGCAATGGTTTAGTTTCGATTTATATATAAAAAATCATTCTTCTTAAATCCTATTAAAATTGTTTTATTTTACTTCAATATCTTATTTTGAAATAATGAGAGTAGCCTACTGTAGATTTACGATTATAATATTAAACTCATTTGTTTAATCAATCTAATTATTTTGTAGAGGTTATATAACTTAGGTATCCTTTTAACTTTAATCAAATTTAAATGAATAAAATTAATTTCTTAAGTCCCACATAAATTTAAAATTGAATTGAAATGCCACCTTATTTAAAAGGTAAAAATAGTGACTTTAAGTCAAAACTTAAAGTGATGGTTCCTAAGCTCACTATCCCCAACCTGGACATATTGGAGAACTACACAAGTTTAATTAAAGTGATGAAAAATTAGAAATTAATATTATTTTCATTAAATGGTAGCCATTGGATTTTTTTTAATATTTACCATTAGATCTTGTGACAATTAATATAAAGCCTAAATCCATAAAGATTCTTATAAAGCTTATTCTTCTATCATTATCTACTCACTTGTGTTTGTAAATTTTCAAGATTTGGAGAAAAATTATCTATAATTTTAAATAATTATATATTTATATTATATTTTGTACATAATATATATAATATATTTAATAAATAAAGTAAAAAAATTGTTAATGAGATATATAATATTTAATTATATAACATATGTTTGATACATATAATATATGAAAAGAAATATTGAAAATAATATATAGATGTATCTCTTTGTAAGCATGGAAAATTTATTACTTTATTTAGACTTAATCATTGAGCATCAATAATAAAGGTTTAACAACTTATATATTACATGATATGTAATTTTTTTTTTTAATTTTTGTATATTATTTACATCCATAATAAAATAAAAAGAGGGATTCACTTCTTTATTATGTGATGAAAATATTGAATCCATTTGAAATATGAGTATGGTGAATATATACAAAGGTGAGAACCGAAATGGAAAAATTATTAAGGCATAATGAAGTAGTAAATACATAGTTGCTTATTTATTTTGGTGAGATTGGGAAGATTTGGAGATTAAGGGTATACACATTTCACCAAGTTAGTCTATGAAATTTAAACCTTCTTTCAGACATGTATGGGAAAATCAATTGCAGTAACTTTTATTTTATTTCAAATTTTATACAATACAACCTTTCTCCCTTTTAGCAAGGGTAATTCGTAACTTGTTAATTTAACATTTATGCTAAATTTGATAATATTTTAAGGAAAACAAATGATCTAAGATCCAACTACTATATCCATCTTCCAAAAATTCTAGATTGGAGTATGTCATTGAGTGAAAATAAACTTTCCCTCCAACCTTTTGTAAATGGAATGATAAAGTGTCATAGGTATATATCCATTCCCTTGAGTAAGGAGAAACTAAATTAGTCCCAAGATTTTTATGTGAACTAAAAATTTATCAAGACCAAATTAACCCATTTTGTAAACTAGACTTAATAATGTATTTCCACAACCCATATCATCTTCGCATTGGCTGGTCACTACATAAACTCTATCAATATTCAAATCATGCTATACAATATTTAAACTAACACATAAAAAAGAATTTAATTGAAGATGTATCTCTCTACATGATGTTGTAGGAATGAGACTTCTCTTCATTCCAAGCCATGGTAAGAATCACTAGCTCCAATTTGAGACACTCTCATATTTATCTAGACACTTTATCTCAAAAATCAAACCAAAATGAAAATAATGAAATTAAGAATCCCAAAACTCCTCATCAAATGAGAAATATAAATGATTTCAATCTCAAGAATCCCTTGAATGATGGAGTGACTCTTGTCACTTTGTATTTAATCCTTCAAATACACATTCCTAGAAATGCGCATACATGTGTGAGACTTTTGTGAAGATGGGGATTGTACTTGAATGCTCTTCCCTTGATATCTTATAAAGGATGCTCAAACATGTTATTTAGTCATTTTTGGGATTCTCCATGCTCATAAATGAGTCAAGAGGAATGAGAATGGGACAAAACAAGTTAATTTATCTCATCCCAATGTCTAATTTTTGTCCTCCTCTTAATGGTCCCTTTAGAGGGGTCACATCAAAGGCATTGCCTAATCTCAAGGTTTAAATCACCCCATAAACATAGTAACTTACCCTTGAGAACCAAAAAGTAATAAAAAACTATAAAATAAGATTTTTAAGACCATTTAAATTTACCTTAAAGAATCAATCCAAAATTCAAGACTCAATTAAGGATTTCAAAGCTCTAATCCCACTTACACACTTAATTGCATGTTTGCACACATAAACACCACTTCAAACACACACATAATTCACACACATTAGCCCTATAAGAACAATTTCACATTAACATAGAGCCCCAATTACCTTATAGTTCATAGGGTTTGAAATTAATACTTCACAATGAAGTATTTAATTAGGATCAATATAGTTATCCCTTTCTAGCCATTGGAACTTATCTCATATATATTTTTATAAATATATGCTTGTTTGGGGATCATAAGGATCACCTTCTCATAATCTCAATAAGATCAAATTCAATATTTAGTGGATAGCCTTAAATATATATTACTTATCACCATTCTCTATGTACCATAGAAATTCAATTCTGCCTTAAATAATAATGAAATTCTAACATTAGCTTAATTATTTATCTTCACTATTTAATAAAATTTTGAAAATATTTCATCTAATCAATATCACCATGTAACTTGAAATATTTTACAAATAATTTACCTTATTAACTCATCTTAGGTATATCTATCATCAGTTAGAGTTGTCTCCATTTATCCTTAATGATATTTGGCAAATAATCCCTTTTCTACTTCTTTGTGATCCTCAAAGGTCCTATTTCATTCTCAAATATTATCATTTTCAAAATGACATAAAACACAATAGCATAGAATTTTAAATAAAATTACATACACAACATTCCTTAGCTCATATCAATTTAAATTTGTTTATCATATGATATTTATATAAAAAATCAATCTCATATGCTGACATACATTGCTAATTGTTTGCAAATTCACATTTAAAAAAGTATATTTATGGGAATAATCATTTAAAGTAGGTCATAGAATAATTGGAACATTAAGTGTGAAATTTGGTACAATTATTGATGATCTAATATAAATTTTGAGCATCAATATATATATATATATATCTTTCTCAATAAATTCACATTCTCAATGTGATATTTATGAGATGTTAATAAGTAATGATTAAAACACACCAAGCTTTGATGGTTGTGCTGCTATGTCATACTTAAACAATATTGTGTTTGTTGTCAAATGATTCACTAATATAGCACAATTGAACTTATCATGGAGTCATAACCATTGTAGATAGGGTTGGGAATCACATCCCGATACCATTGGATTGGACTACATCCTCAAATTCATTAAGGTTAAAAAACCTAACTCAAAAATAGTAACACATAAATTTGTTAAATATGCAAACTATTTTTCCTACATGATAAACAAAATAAAACCATAATTACATGTTAGAGATATCCCTTCTATGATTTATACATCTAAATATTTAAAATAAAATTTCTTAGAATAGAACATTTATCCATTATACTCCCATTACATTGATTTTTAGAATCTATCAATGTAGCTATAAATTATTGACCACATAAAAAACTTGAATAAAATTAAACAAAGATATATGAAAACATATTAACATATTCAAATACAAATCAAAGATGCATTTTTATCATAAACATCACTCATTATGTTTATAAAAAAACTATGTTCTAATGTCAAATCATGTCTAAAAAAATATTAGCTCTATTTTATTTATTACTATCTTTCTCACTTAGTCCACATGTATACCACGTCACATTCATTTTTAATGTTAAACATACAACACAATAATTATATTGAATTTAGAACACAATGCTCTAATAATGGGGTTTACAAGGATGGGAATTCATAAATAGTATAGTCATTAGGAAAGATAGTCTCAAGGCCCTTCTCTAAGGACGCTTCCATAGATTTCCTAGTACATTCTCTTTTCTTGTTTAAGGGGGTTAACATCCAAAAGGAAT
This sequence comes from Sequoia sempervirens, assembly GCA_007258455.2. Taxonomy (NCBI): domain Eukaryota; kingdom Viridiplantae; phylum Streptophyta; class Pinopsida; order Cupressales; family Cupressaceae; genus Sequoia; species Sequoia sempervirens. Next base: position 374,674,150 of record VDFB02271358.1, read on the forward strand.
GTATAAAATAAGAACATATATATAGAACTAGGGAGAATGAATTATGACCATCCCATATTGGTTCCATTTGGAACCCTCATAAAATAATTCCCCAATGCATCTACTCCCCTATATGACTTACTAGGCAACCTTACTAGATATGGTAGTTTATATAACTCACAATAAACCACACTTAATAGTCGTTTGTATGAAATAACAAAGCCTCAAACCAGGTATCATAATATCCTAACCAAAGTTTCAATAAAAGTCACATAAAAATGAAAAATAGAAAGTAAAGCTCATTGGTAGCTATGTTTCAACATTTCAACTTAAATAAAAGAAGAAATTAAATAATTCCTTGAGGAAAATGGACTATGAAAAATTCAAATGGCTAAATAGCCCAAAAATATAAAATTTAACACTACTAACACATGTAATAAAAGAAATCAACAATTAATAAATTACTCATAATCACATTTAAAAAATAAAATTTAAACATTATGAATACCATGTGGATTTGATAAAGCCACCTAATATTGATGGGATCATAATTCCATCAATATGGTTCATAAAATTCCATCCTCTACCCATCAGTTATAAATATCAAGGAGTAGGTTTTCACTATGAACTAATGAGTGTGGCTCTAGTGTGTGGGGAAGTAGGTTACCTGCAAAATGTCCAATGAGAAACATATAACCCCATTAAAAGTCCTCTTATCTCTCAAACCCTAATTACACTAGTAGGGTCTTATCCTATGGGAGAGCCTATGCTAGGGGCACACAATTAACTGAATAAAAATATTTATAAAGAAGAATACATCACATTTTACTTAGTAGGCACCTTTCCACAAATAACATGTTTACAACTTTTCATGACTAGCTATATCATATAAAATATGATCACAAAGGTACACATAGGGGTTTGTGTATGATTTCCACCATCCTTACCCAATGTTGGATAACCTATATCTCATACTTGAGGCACAACAAATTTCCTTGTTTCATTTCACATGTCACAATTCAATATGAATTTATGATGTTTTCCACACTATATAGCACATAAATAAGGCACACATAAGCACTTCATTTGCTTCAAACAAGGTTCACTTTTCTTCTCAATTTTTTTAATATCTAATCAATTTTTATATGTAAAATAATTTTATATCTAATGCACATTTGTAGCCTATGTATTACTCATTTTCCCTATAATTACCAATATGTCCTGCTTCACAATTTCTATCTTGCTAAGTGTACAACATTACATATAAGGTAAATATTGGTTTTCTATATTTAGTAATACATTTATGTCATCATTTGTTCAACTAGGTTTGTTATGTTCATTAACATTTCTAGATTGGATAATTCCACTATAGGTTTTCTAAATATGCTAAAGAAGGTTTTTGTCATGCCTATAATTTTCGTTAGAAAAACCTAACTATTTTTTTTTTTTTAATGATGCCATAATACAAAAGTAAATGTCAATCATACATATATACATCTTATATGTAGGTAACAAGATGTTATTATCAGAGATGGCTTAAAGAGTATTTAACCACAATGAATAACTCAATTCTTAAAAGTGTAATTATTATTTCATATAATAAATTCCATTACAAAACAAATTAATAACCCTTTTATTTTTGTCCACAAAGTTATTTTTTTCTTAATTAAATATTTCTAACAATTTTATTTTTGTAACAATAATATTTAAACACTAATATTGACAACTCGTTTTGACTTGTCATACCTTTTGATTATCGTTAATGAGATTATTACAAGAAAACTTTCATAACATGAATTCCTTCATTTATTATATATTTAGAACTACTATCTCCATTAATATTACCCTTCATACTATTATCTCTATTCATTATTATTATTATTGCTTTTAAATCTCTTTCTTATATATATATATATACATCTTTATTATATATAAAAATATTTATATAAATAAATACATTTAATTATCTATCTATTCCATTTGTTTTCAATAAAGGAAAATATAAAAAATCTCATTTAAAATGACAAAAGATGCCTTCCCTCTTAAAAGTAGTGTTAGTGATTATCTAATTTATGTAATTTTCATTTTAAAGGATATTTTCCCCACACCAAGGAAAGTAGTTACTTTATTAAGAGACTATTAAGGAAACTATATATTTTGAAAGAAACTTCATAGGAGAAATAAACATGGAGCCTCTTATCCACCCCTTTTTGTGGCTACTAAAAATATAATCGATCATAGTATAGATGCAGTTACTAAAATTAATGCACCATACGTTGGCTATTATATTAATATATTAATGAGGGTTATCAGCAATTTAAAACTGATATTTAACTTAATATAAAAATATTTCCATTTTATATCGATGTCATCCTTTTAATTTAATACTGTGGATTATTATTCTATAGTAACCATGCAATTGAGAATAGAAGGACACTTCAAATGTCTACATCCGACAGTAGCAAGACCCCTAACAATTGCAGTGCTAACATTTGCAGTGCTATATTGATTTGCTGCTTTCACCACAATAGCGATAATATTGTTAATATTAATCATTAATTAATTGCTAACTAAGAAGGAAAATAATAATATTACTGTTTACCCAATTATCAAGTAGCAGTGTTGAGTTTTAATTTATAACCAGGTATCCCATCATACGAAATGATATGTTTTTTTTTTCTTGTTTATTACACCCAAATAGTAATTTCACCTTGATTCAGAAACTTTCTTCACTTGAACAGTAGTTATCACATTTTAGTTTTATTACTTAAGGTGAAATGGATGCCAAGATAAATGATGCAAGTATGGTATAATTGCAACTAAAACTGCTCTTCATGATCTCCATCATCCTCTTTCAGTTTGGAAGCCGTTGGATTCTCTTTTGGAAACGGTGGTGATTCAACTTCCTTCTGAGACTAAGTTTAGGGTTTGCTAAATATTTAACACTTCCTTTATTGCTGTTCATTTATTAGTACATTGATATGCCTAAGTGTAGACATCACTAGCTGTAGCGCTTTCAGACAGAAATAAATCATGAATAGCCTCACCGCAAGAGGTGTACTGTCAGGTGGATTAAACCATGCCAACAACCAAGAATCCTTACAAATAGATGAGAGGACTGCTTGCTGATGGTATTGATTACATTGTACAGAGGGCAGTTGGTGCGCCTTAATTGCAAATCTTTAGATTCAACCCTACGTAGTTACCACTTATTCATTACACATTGGGTGACATGGAGCTGTAGGGAGCTAACACGATTTAACGAGCAGTTAATACACTACTGTTGTTTCATTTTTAATTATTTATCTTCAATCCAAATCTGCTTGCCTCGAGATCAAGGTGTGGACCCAGATTGTGTGAGGTTTCAACTGGCATTTTTGATTAATTACAACATTATCTGCAACCATTTGTACACGGGTTGGACTTTCCATAGGAATATCTTTTATTCTGGTTTTCTTCTACGTAATTATTTACTTCTGCCAATAAGAATAACACAGTTGCTTTTATTTTATTTTATTATTAACTGCTTATACATAGAATGAATAACTATGTAAGTTTTATTTCTAAAACATGTAGGTAAAATCTTGTCGGATGATGCTTTGGATGCTGCCCTAACCGACCACTGGCGAATATTTGGTTTCTCCTGGCATGGATTGGTTTCCTTCCAGAAGCTGGCACCGAATTTTAATGGTTCCTTTACTGGTGAGAAAACCCCACCAAGTTAGTTTAGAAGAATAATGCAGAAGACGTGATGAAGGTAATTAGGGTAAATTTTAGTCTATTCTTATGATTCCTGGCCGTAGTTTCTTTTATTTATTTTTTTAGATAACATACTCTAAATCCTTGTTGAATCCTCATTTTCAGGCTATAGCTCACCAAATCGGAAAGAAAGAGGTTAATACCAATGAAGAAGAGTTTGGAGGGAGAGATCCCAACTGTGGCAAGGGAAAGCGAAAAGGGAACGACAACAACTACTGGAAATAAATAAATAAAAACAAACAAAGAATAGTGAGCAGTTGGAATCTGTTTGTTTGTCTTGCATTACTATGGATGCAAGGTATCTGTCATTCAAGAAGAATGTCAGCCCAACAGTAGGTAAATAGCTCTGCAAAAGTTACAGATACTCCCCAGCACTTAGCCCAGAAGGATGAAAAATTCCCATGGGGTGTGCAGCGGCTTCAAAAGGGGAATAGGGCTGATTAGCAGCGATTTACTACCATTAATATGGTCAGTGATTGTGTTATGAACCCCTGGAGCTAAATTCATTTAAGAGATGAATTTTGGACTGGCAGGCCTCCCATTCACCCTACCACTTTGTCCATCGATGCCACAGACTTTACTCCATAGTTCTCATAGCATACATTTTATATTTTTCTATCCACGCACATAAATATTCATTTTATCACATACATAATTGCCTGGTTCTGTAGGGTAAAAGACTCTCAGATTTGATGGGTACTCAAGATAGGAAGTTTGCTATATACAACCACAGTGTTCCCTACTATTATTACCTCATTTCATTTGTTTATTTATTTATTAATATATTTATATATTTTTTTTTTTCATGAGCAGGCTGATGTAAAAATAGCACTGCAAAGAGGCCCCTAAGTTAATAATTATTCCCCCTTATGGATTTCTTTAATGAGATTGATGGCTACATTAAGTAAATGTTAACAAAGAAGAGCATAGATAGTATGTGTTACTGAACAGTTCAGCCATTGTTTAAATGAAACAACTCAACATTGGAAACCAAGTATTTTTCCATTATGCTTCGAATAAGTTCAGTACCCTACAACTATCTCTCTCTTTTTTTTTTTCTTCCTTATGTGGAAGGTCTATAGGATCTTAGGAAGGTAAATCTACGATTCTCTCTTATACATATTTTATTTAACACACTGTATTGTTTCCACTAAAACATCGTCTAAACCTTAATCATTTATGCAACTGATTTCTTTAGGTAGGCAGATTTCTAAGAGGTCTAAACAAATACTGTTTTCTTTTATTAATCTGTTATTTGAGAGGATGCAACCAAAACAATGTATTTCCTTCAAATAAACAGATAAAAACAACTCATTTCTTCAAACATTTTGTGAAATATTCACCTTTCCACATTGTAATTACACATAGAAATATATGAGTAGCAAATTAATGAACAAGGACTTGTTGTTTTCTCACTTTCTTTCATGTTACAACAAAACAATAGCTTTACATCATACAAAATAATTTTGAAGAAATACAAAGAATGACAAACAATTAAACTAGGCTTGCTCTCCACCCTTTCGTAATGGTGTCATGGAACCTCGTGGGCTCTAACCATACCCCCGAGCAAGAAATTTACTAACCCCATGATGATAAATGGAGCCTTCTCAATATTTTACAAAGGTTTAAAGATAACATAACATCTAAGCTCTCCACTCACCATACGCAATGAACATTCCTACAAACATACTATCTTCTTACAACAATTAATCAATGAGGAGTGGGGAGAAGGGAAAACTTATCTCTTTTCATGAGAGATTAAACTCTTCTACCCTTCTTGCCTCTCCAACCAAGCCCTCTTTCTCACTCTCCTTTCTTCTTCCTTTTCTTTCTTCTTTCTCAACTAGAGTTCTCCATAAGGAGAAGTGGGTAGCACCCTACTCATTCTTCCTCTCCAATTATATAGGAGTTTCAACTTGCAACCTTTTGGATGAGGAAGTATGGATTGTACATCCCTTCTTCAATGAGAGTCTTTTATCATTAAAGAGGCAACATGCACTTGGACAACCCCAAGTCTTTTCACCCCCCCATCCTCTCCTCAAAATTCGCCACTCTTCATTATGAGGACATTTCAGGAGTCAAATCATGTCTTTGGGAACCTATTGCATGCCCACTTGACCCCTACCACTATGGTATAGACCCTAGGGGGCTTATTTTTGTATCCCAACCAAATAAATTGACCAACAACTCTCTTTAAAGACCCACTTAAAGATCCATCCGAGTTTCACACTTGGGTAAGGGTTTCCAACCCCTAAACCACATAATTAAATATTCTCACAAACCAAAATAAATTATACCTTTAATATCAACCTTCACCTCTTAATCTATCAACATATTAACTTTAAATCTTCAAGAAGATGTCTTTTGATTTTCTCTCGATGGTCCTCCCTTCTCATGCTAACACCGTTACCTTCTTGCACATTACCAACATGATCATTTGTAACATTGTATATCACATTAATCTATTAGATGAATATTCTAAACTTTAACCATATAATAATCCATTTAAATTTCAATCTACATTCCATAGTATACTAGTGTATTCCACCTTCAAGGTAGTGACAATAGAACATAATGTCAAAATTAAATTACAAGGATTTTGCTAAAAGATCACCTTATTTATCATTCACCATATATCTAATCATAAATTTAAGAAAATCATGTCACAAATTATGTTTAGCATTAATCACTTGTGAAACAGGGTCTTACAGTTTTTTAATTTTTAAGGAAGATTACCAACAATTTTCTTTCAAAATATTTCAATGTAAGGAAAGAATGTAAAATTAATGGATAAGGCACATGATAAATCATGGAATAGTAACTCTCACAACTCATCAATATTAATATACATACAAATATTGCATTTTTATATCACGTTATGAATAATCTAATCACATGTTATAATCATCATTTATATAGTAACAATTCTTTCTAGTTCGTTGTTACAACAATTTCTAGATTAGATTGCATGAGAATTTTTTGTATCAAATTTTCAAGGATCCCACTCTATGATACATCATCAAGATGAAAGAGCTCAAGGAGAAAAATATTGTTAGTTGAAAAACAAGAATAACCTAAATAGAAAAGAGGGGGGAAGGGCAGGAGGGGAGAGAAGGCTACACAAAGACCCAAACACTATGAAATTTTGAATCCCCTTGCTCAAAGACTCCAAGGACTTTCTTATTGACTCCGACATCTATAAGGTAGTTTGTTCATGTGGCAGTCCTTATATTGGAGAAATAGGTTAGTCATTTAGCACTAGAATCAAAGAGCATAGTGCTGAAATTGGACATGAACAAATTCTCAAATCTACTCTAGCCGACCACTCCATTTGTACCAAGCATCACATTTTTCTTGAGAACATTCAAATCTTGTTCAAAGAAGACAACTTAATCAAAAGGAAACTAAAAAATGCCATCTCTTTTAAGGACCTATTTTTTCTCTCAGCTACACCATTTTTTTGTGGTGTGTAGGCAACAGTATGTTGAAGATCAATCCCTTCAAGAGAACATAATTTCTCAAATCGATGGTTCACATATTCTCTGTCATTATCAGTATGAAGAATTTTGACATACTTTCTAGATTTCTTCTTAGCATGAGCCTTAAACTCTTGAAATCTATGAAATACTTCTCCTTTGTGTTGAAGAAAGTATACACATGTGTATCTATAATAGTCATGGATCACAATATGTGTGGATCACAATATGTGTAGTCTATCTAGGTGATTATTCTCATCTAAATATTGTTGGTCATGGTAGATTCAAGATTAGATTCCCTGATGGTAGAGTGAGGGGTTTCTTATATATCCAAGGTTTAGCACCAAATGTACTCCTAGTAAGTAAATTCAATGATTCAAGTGTGCAAGTTTTTTTCTTGGGTGGTGTATGCAAGATGATGAGAGGATTTATGGTGTTGGATAAGGGTGTTTTAGTTGGAAGCTTGTACAAGTTTGATGCATGCATAATATAATGCAATACTTATTTAGACATTCCAAAAAAGAGACCTATGGATTATTCGCCGTCACTATTTTCCATCAAGTAGAGAATAAGTCTACAACAACTACATCTGATGGTCATGCATTTTGGGCACCTAAGGGTGATTATTCCTTGAAAATGAATCTTCTTGTATAGAGAACAAAATATTATGACACAAAATACTTAGTCACTATAGTCAGAAGGGTATTACAACCCTAAAAAATAAAAGCCTTGTTGAAGGCATTGATGATTGTATTCTCAAGTTTGACTTTCGCAAACATTTTGTTTATGGTAAATAACACCATGTTTCTTTTTATTCTATCTCTCGTAAGTCTCATGGGATTTCAAACTATGTTAATGCAAATGTGTTTGTTCCTATGAATGTTCCTTTATTAATTTTTTTTTATATTTCATTTCATTCATAGATGGCTACAATAGAAATACATTTATCTATTTCCTTATAAGTAAATCTAAAATCTTTAGTTGGTTTAGGGTGTTTAATGCATTGGTGTAAAATTAAATTAGTAGAAAGATTAAATGTTTGAGAACTCACAATGGTGGTGAGTTTTATTCATAAAATTCAACAAGTTTTAGAAAGAGCACAAGATTGAGAGACATAAGAGAAATACATACACCCCACAACATAGTTTATTTGTAGAGAGGATGAAAATGACATTGATGGATAGGGCCAGGAATAAGTGTAGTGGTGCTAACCTTGAGAAAAAATTTTAGGGTGAAGTTGTAGCCATTGCATGTAATCTAATCAATAGATCTCCTACATCGAATCTTTTTGATAAGACAACCATGGAGGAATGGTCTTGTAAGAAGCCTTTGATGAGACATATTAGAGTATTTTGTTTGTGAAGCTTACACTCAAGTTCCAATTGAGAAGAGGTATAATTCAGAGAACAAGGTGGTAAAATTTATCTTCATTAGCTATGCTGTAAGTTTGAAGAGGTACAAGCTTTGGGATCTAGTGTCCCAAAATGTTCTCTATAGCAGAAGTGTAATTTTCAAAGAGATGAAACCTTCCACTGCTGAGCTATAGCGAAACCTAAAGAGGAGACACAAAAGGATGTATTTTAAATTCCACCTACTTCAATAAAAGGTGAACTACGCACTCTTATTGGACCTGGTGAGGAGAGCTCAAGAAACTTTGAAAGCTATGAGGAAGAAGAAGAACCTCAACCTCAAACATTGAAGAGGTATACACATGTTACGTGGCAACATGAATGGTTTGGTTAATCCTTGTTGGATTCTAGTTGTGATTTTTCTTTGATTGCTAATACTGATGAGCCTACAAATGTTAGAGAGGCTATGAGTATGAATGATGTAGATTCATATATGAAAGTCATGGATGAACATATGGTTGCATTGAAGAAAAATGACACTTGGGATCTGGTACTCTTGCTTGATGGATGTAAACCCATTGGTTGTAAATTGTTGTTCAAGAAGAAGTGTGGTCCTAATGGAAATGTTGAGAAGCATAAGGAATATTTGGTTGCTAAGGGGTATTCTTAGGTGGAGGGAATTCACTATGGTGAGATATTCTCTCATGTTGCAAAGCTAACATTTATCAAATTCAAGTTATCACTTGTAGCAACATATGATCTAAAAGTGGAACAAATACATGTGAAGACAATATTCCTTCCTACTGTCGTGGAGGAAGAAATTTATATGTCACAACCAGAGGATTTTTTGGTTAAAGGTAAAGGACATATGTAAGTTGAATTTTTTTTGTATTGTCCTAAGTAGTCTCTTAGGATGTGGTACCAAAAGCTTCACACCTATGTGTTCTCATTAATACTTTTTAGATATAAATCTAACCATTGTGTGTATTACAAATGTGATAATGGTTCTATTCTTATAATTTTTTAATACTTATATGATATGTTTTTATTAGGAATGATAGAAGCATGGCATCAAATTATAAGTCTTAGTTGTCAACAAAGTTTAAGATGAAAGAGTTAGGTGTAGCTACATATATTTTGGGGATGAAGATTAGAAAAGATAAAGATAAAAGAAAGCTTTGGCTAAGCGATAATGATTATGTGAACTTAGTGTTGGCGAGATTCAATATGATAGATTACAGATAGTTAGTCGTTCCAATAATATAGGGGACAAAGCCTTTTGTAAAGGATTTTCCAAAATATCCTATTGAGATGGAGGACATGACTACAATATGCAAGTGTTGTTGATGGTTTAATGTATGCTATGGTGTGTACTAGGCCAAACATTTCCCAAGTAATGGGAGTCCTTAATTAATTTATGGTTATTCTTAGATGAATAATTTAGGATGCAATAGAGAGAATGTTCATAAAATTGTTGGGTACCTTTAAGTATTCCCTATGTTTTCAGCATTATCCTATCGGATCTCAAAATTTATTGAGTATTCAGGCATATGTGGATTAATTTGGGCAAGTGACATTGAAAATGAAAGATCCAAAAATGGTTGTTTTCATGAAGTATGGTGGTGCTATCCTTTGGATGAGTAAGAAACAAGTTGTAGTCAATTTTTCCATTACAAAAGAATAGTACATGGCAGCTACTCATGCTTGCAAGGAATCCCATTTTCTCAAGATATCATGTTCTAATATTGTTTTTGACATAAGATAGATTAATATCTATTTTGATAGTCAAATTATTATTTTCTTAGCAAAGACTCCTACTTTCCATGCCAAAATAAAGAATATTGATGTTCAACTTCATTTTCTTTGTGCTATGGTACAATATGTGAAGGTGAATATGTGAAGGTGAATATGGATAAGTTCAAAACCCCGGTGAATGTTGCAAACACACCTACAAAACTAGTGAGCATAGATAATTTCATGTGGTATTTCATTTTCATGGGCCTTGGGACCCTAAGCAGTTGCTTACAAATGACCCTTGATAAGTCTCTCAAATGTGGGATATGTTGGGAGTAATGTATCTCAACCTTTGATTCCATACATTTAATTTATTGTTATTTTATATTATTTAATTATTTCCCAAGTTTATTGCCTACCAAATTAGTTTTCATTCTTCAGGACCTACCAGTGAGGTGGCATCCTACATGGAAGATGCATGTGTATAGGTGCCTTGCATGTTGAGTGAGTTAATTTTGAGGATACATGTGTTGTATTTAGAAAAAATTATAATTTAGTGGTTTTGACTATGACAACATGTCATAAAAAACTCATGTTCACAACATTGGATTTCATTATGAAAACTTTTGGCTCCCCCTCTTTATCTTTGATTGTTATAAATACTTGATGCCTTCATTAAAGTTCCAATATGACAGGTTGAAGAATTGCTTAGATGTCATTATTCTTCTAAATTTACTTCAAATTCTTATTGTTGGGTGAAACTCCAAAAGAAAATTATTCTAATATTGTTTTGTAATTATTGTTGTTGTTGATAATATAATATAGCTACATGTTTAGAGTGTGGGTTTTTCTCATAAGATTTTCCCACATAAATCACAATGCTATGGCTTGCATTGTTTATCTACATTAACATATTTTGAATATGCATCTTTCTGTAATTGTAACTATTCAAGGTGTTAAAATAATTTTTTACAACTCTCCCCTACTTAGATTAGTGTAGGAAGCATATTCCATGCACTTCGATTCCTTTAACAATAGGAACCCCTACCATAGTAATATTCAAATAGGATTTCATGTGCAAAAGATAGAAGGAAAAATAAGAAGTAGGGCATGCAGTGACACAATTAACAAGGGTGGAGACAAGGATCAAAATAGAAAACCAACCTATGACTATAAAAGGTTTTACACCCATTGTGAAAATCATGGAATTCAACAAAAATCCCAACACCATAAAGGGTGGTGCAATTCGTGAGATATTGTAAATATCGAGAAGTGAAAAATCATTCTTCACCAAGGCACATGAACTAGAAGTGGTGATAAGGAGTGGCATCTTGAGATTGAGCTTGATTTTATGTTGATTTGGAAGTTAACTAACACCTTAAATTTTTGGTCTAATGAAAAATTTATATCTAGTATTAGAACCCAAAACCAAGTTCAATTACTCTAAGTTATGTGAAAGTATGATATTCGACTAACAAACACACCTCTAAGTGTTGATCTTGTAAACTAGCCACCACTCTTAGTCTAGGCGAAGATGTTGGAATGGATGTTCATTGACACCTATAGGTTTTGTTGTGATGGAAAATTTATACAAAGTGTATAATTCCTAGAAGAGTCATCTGCATTTCTATGATGAAAACAAGCATACCTATCTATAGAAAAATCTATGTAGAATACACCGAGAGATATCCTTCCTAAGGTACCTATTCCACTTATATATGTCAAATTTATTAAAAATTAGGCACCTTCAGAAGGATACATCTTGGAACCTTTTACATTTTTTATAGCGATAGGTATTCTAGTAGCATCCATAAATGGAACAAGTAAAATGAATAATTAGTCATCATAGATTAATGAAGAAATATTGACTTCATTTGATTAAAAATAGAGGAATATGTATACATAAGTTAAAAATGAATGAAGAAATCAACTTTATTTTAGTAATAATTAAGGATCAATATGTATAAGTTAAAAATAGAAATAAAGAGTCATATATCATTACAAATCCATTTACCCCAAGTGACTCCTCAAGTGATTCTTCTAAATGGCCTTGTCTATGTATCCCTTTAAGGGAATAAAAGGTTTCATATTTCATATACATAATTTTTCAATATCCATTCAGTTATTTTCTAAGAGCTTTATTCTTTCTTTTCCAACTTTATGGTCAGAAAATTGTTTTAGATGTTTACCTTTTCCTAGTGGTCATATGTAAATGATTAAAATATTCCCAATTCCTCGAATAAACTGGCATGAGATATAATCACAAATTTCAACCATGTTCCTTTTTGTCCTATGTTAGTCATGGCCTTTTAAAGAGTCAAGCCATTTGATTTATGGATTCTCAATACCCAAGCCATTCATAAGGATAGTTGGATTGTGTGCCCCCTTTGTATTGGATCAATTAGAATTATATTTGGAGTTTTATCTTTGGATGGTATCAATAACTAACTAGCAAGCTCTAGGTCATAACATATGTTGATGTTGTAGTCTTGGGTTCATATATTATATTTTAAATGTAATTGAGAGGTCAATTTACATGACATTCTTCTATCAAATATATTGGAGTTTAACAAGACACTTTCATCCTTTGTGATTAGTTACTCCACATCATGTTTGTCATTTTTATCTATTTATATGTATTCATGCTATCTAGTTTCATTCTAATACTATGCAACAAGGCATTTCAATGAATACAATTTTGTTATGTCATAACCATCTACATTATCATTTCTAAAAAAACAAATGAACATTATTGTCAAATTATTCATTTGTTTTTGTCTAGGTGAAAATTGGGTTTTGTCACTAGTAACTTTCAATCATCAATATTTAGATTTGCGTAAAATTGACAAATTATTTGCTAGTCAATGGTTTCTCCCTACTGTCTAAAAACATTGTCCAATGTAAAAATTGATTTGCATTCTTCCCATTGAAATTTTGCATGTCTATAACTATCATATGGTGGTTTGTCAAGGACTGGATCTAACGCTTGAAAATCTTCAACCAAAATTATAGATTTACAATATTTGAGAAAATTGGTTAGTATTAAATGAGTGTTTTTTATTAATACACATATTTAATAGTAATGAAGTAAATGTGGTAAAAAGGAAAATAAAATTTAATGTGAAACTAAAATCATAAATATATTGTTAAAGCTAATGTTTTGTGTTATCTAGAAATGTTTGATGATGTCCAAATTCTATGTTCTATGGAACATTTTGTGCAATGAAGCTCATTTCATCAATTAATATCTATTTCATGTGGTGAAACTCTTCCTAGAAGTTTCTAAGTCTTGGTCCTTTAAATTGAGCAAAAATAGTGATTGAGATTTAGAGTTGTGAATGGATTATTGATGCTTTGATATTGATTTTTGCGGCTCAAGTTGGTAAAATAATAGAATTGAATAATCCCTTGATAATGTCAAATCTCCAAGATCTCAACATATAGCATATATTAGATATGATTTCCCTATTATTGTTTTTCCTTTAATTATCATGTACAATGCCAATGTTTCTTGACTATGATTATTATTTGTCATAATAATTATATCAAGTGCATTTTTCTATACCTGAGAATGTGCTTGCCCCATTTTTTGCCATGAAAATTTTAAAGATTCCCTCACCAAGGTGTCAGTAAAAGTTGTGTTTGTTTGTGCAGAGCTATCCTTTCTGTCCATGCTTCTAAATCAAATATAAATATAGGCTGAGAATTTCAAGCCACACTGCTTTCTGTTATAAAATCTAAAAATGCTGCAACTTATGTTTACCCCTAAGCAGCTATGCTCTATACGAGCTAGATAGATTGGTTTCAAGAGAAGGGAAGTAAAGGAAAAATTAATGGATCCTTATTTTCCTTAGTGGTAATCACTAATTAGTTTCATTGCTTCGTCACAAATAAAGTTGGCAGGATCTTTTGTGGCAATATGTTGATGATTCACAATGCATTTCTACATTTCAATCACACAAATGTTACACCAATTTCAAAAATTTGTTTACTCCGTGATAGCATATTGTGTAACGCCCCGCCGCGCAAACCCAAAGGAACAATTAAAAATGCAACAATTTTTTTTTTTTAAACATAAGATTGTACTTAAGTATTCCAACATAACAATGTTCTATGTTGCACACTAAATCCCTTGGGGTACACGAGGTGAAATTACTAATACTAAACTAACCCATAACCAAGATAAAAGATTAAACAATAATTAAACAATTACATAAAGCCATTCATTCTCACATCACCATTTAGAATATCTATTAACAATAACCACATTAATAAAAGTAATCTATTTTAAACCATATTTGCAAAACACAAATGAATTAATCATAAGGATAATAAATATATATATCCCGCAGATACAACATAACATAATTAGCAATTACAATGATAGTTCACGAATGATTACATGGCCTAAATGTACATTACAATAATACGATAGTACAACATAATGAACATATAACAAATTACATCAAGATCCTCCCAACTCACGTGGGAGTCAATACATCAATAAATAAATTACATCTAAAGTGTAAACAAACATCTGGTACATAGGAACACTGGATCAACAACATCTGCCAAAACCATGCAATAAAAGAAACAACTACATCCAAAGGGAACCCAATGGGGTGCGAAGCATGTTCCACCCAACCACTCCCATGCTGGGAGTTAACAAGGAAGGATGCCCAACCAAGCACGTCTAGTAGTAACACAAGACTAACTCTAGACAAGATAACATAGCATCAAAAAACCACATGGAAAACTAAACAATAACAATTCATCAAAAGACATAACAATAGACCACTTTCAAAACATAACAATAAATCACTCTATAGATGAGACAACAACAAATCATGGAAACACATCATCAAAAAATATCAAGTCATAACATCAAATACTACTTCCAGAGGACTTCAATAAAATAACACACATGGAATGTTAGAGGAGAGTGTCATCACATGGTTTCACATGGATTATCTAGACAACCTATCACAAGGTGCTACCTCCATCTCTACATAGATTATCCCAACAACCTAATTCAAAGTGCCACCTCTATCTATGGTTCTCCTGACAGCCTATCTCAAGGTGTCACTCCATAGGGTTACTCATGTGGAATCATTAACCTTTCGTGAAGACAAGGCAATGATCTTGCCAACCATGACCTTCTCAGTCCCCTTTATTTTGTGATAGCACTAATAGGAAAATGAGGCATCACAATTATCTTATTAATGTTTAATCCTCACACATGATTAATTACTTAGGTTATTGTTGATTATTATAACTCTATGTGGGTTACCCTGATAGCCACTTTGTGCACCGGCCGCCACTTAGAGCCACTCTCTCTAAACACTCAACACAAACTATCCAACACAAAAGGATTGTATCACAAGTAATACCGACCCAATCAAATTGATCATCCGCGAGGCATAACCATCTTTCCATAACATATGAAACACATCCACAAAGACAGTACAATGCAAGTATGACACAAATCATGACCCTAGCCAAAAACATAGGCCAAACATCAAAATATGAGATTACCAATACACATTAGTATCCCCATCTCTGGAAGTTCCTAAACAACTTAAGTTCCTAGAACAAGCTAAGCTAACTCTACGGTTTTCCCACAAGACATAAACCCAATTAAAGAAAATCAAATTAAATAAAATGAGTAATTTCAAGAACAAATAAAACATAGAATAATGTCAATCAAACTACAAATGCAATAAATTTCACCAACTTCATAAATCAATAATCTGAGAGAGTATGATTAAATTTAAAACATAGTTTATACCCAATTTCCTCAATTAAACTATAATATTACCACTTGTAAAAATTATCAATCTATTTCCTAACCATAGCAATATAAATGATTATCCAACATATATATACATATATATTTATATATATACATGTATATACTCCTTGATACATATATACATATATACATACATAAAAATAATATATATATTAAAATCAAATATCTAAACTCATTATAAAAATTATATAAAAAAATTAACAAATAATTCACTATAATTACCACTATATATACATATATTAAAATATATATATAAGCAAATTAAATTAATTTAAAAAAAAAAATTAATAAGGAAAACCTCGCAGTACCAGTGGTATTGCGTACCCCCGCATGGGGAGGTTGTATTACGTAGGTACTGCGTACTCCTTATGGGGATGCCGCAATCCCCATTGGCTATGTACAACAACCATAGGCTGTTGTGCGTAGTCAGTGGTGACTGCGTGCAGCAGTATCGTGGGGCCGTGGGGATGGTATGGCTTTGGCCGACCATTCCCACCCCCAAATAAAACATTTAAATTTATTTATTTTTATGTATTTTTATTTCAATTTCAAACAAAGTGGAATAGGAAGTACAATATATATATTTTTTATTTTATTTTATTTTATTCATTTATTTTATAAGTATACATCATTCAATATCACAATTCAAAATCTGAACCCTCACAAATACAAACTCTGCAATATAGAAGTATATATAAATTTTTATTTTTACTTTTTCACGTAAAATGAAATTGCACTGGTATATATATATTCACCGGGAGGTACAAAACAAAAAATATAAATAAACAGGTTTATAGTAGATAGAAAATAAATCTGGCATGTAAGTTTAACACCCAATACAATGATTCTTTTTTCAAAACAATAATTTTATAGCTACCAATTTCCAACTACAGAATCCTCTTTCACAAACATGGAGTAATTAATTTTCAAACAAAAACACAACAAACAAGGTTTGTTTACTCCGCACAGTAATCTTCTTTCGAAGTAGAACCCCTCTGTAGCTTCTTCTCAAATTCTTGTCTTTAGCTCTCTTATCGATTTCCTGCCTTCAACTCTCTTTCAAATCTATCTTTTCTTCCAAACAAATCTTTTACCCAAAAGCACCCAAAACAAAATATTTTTCTTTTTCTTTTCTTTTACAGGCCAAAAATAACAGAAAAATCCTCTGTGTGAAAAACTCTCCTATAATAATAATAAAAAAAAAACTCTTCATTTTTTTCCTCAAAAATCCCCCTCCCTCATTGGTTCTTTTTTTGTTTTAAAAGCACACACTTATCTACAATTGTTAATTAAAAATAAATTATTTTCTCAATATATTATCCACACGAGATTTTATAATTTAATATTAAGAAAAAAATAATATTTAATTATCATCATCGATATTTATTTAATTTAATTACTAACACTTTTAATTAATTAAATAACTTTTTTAATTACAATATATTTAAAATTCAACATTTAACTAACTTACAATTAATTAAAACAACGAGACATCATTAATTCATCTTATAAAATAAGATTAATTAAATGACCACTAGCCATAAATAAAATAAATAATCAACAATCAAACTACATAACGACAAGGACCAAAAACCTCAATCATGACATGACAACTCACAACAGGACGACGGACTTGGGACGGGGACACTTCCAAATCAACTCCCTTTTTCAACATTTTACCCATTGGGTTAATTTAATGCTCGCCCTGTCTTGCCAAAGCAGGTGGAATTAAGACTTATTCTTGCAAATCCTGCATACAAATAAACGTCAAGTAACACGTGTATATATATAATCGAAGATATGCAGTTTACGAGTGGTGCTACACTGTTCTCTCACCTAAGCTATACTAACAATTACAATATCAAATATGAAATAATATTCCTAAATTAACTCATTACATGATAACATGATTACTTATCTACTGCATCACAACATAATACTAAATCCAATTAACATCATCATAGAATCATAACATCGACATATATAATACTAAGGAAAAACTATTGCATAATCAAATAATCTAAACACCACATAAAGTATCATAAATCATAATAATAATGTCAATTGTTGCAATCAACTAAACTACGCATCCGCACACACGGTGAATTAATCACCATCACAAAACAGTATCACACTAACATATAAAAGTAACAAATAGTAGCAAATAGTATAGCAACATGGGGGTATTACATATTGCAGCTGTTACACGAACACCTATCTTTATGCACAGAAAACAACAGAAAGAACCAACTGAAAGAAACTGAGCCGTTCTCCGGTTTGGAGTGATTTAAGCATATTAGGAAGAGTCTAGCCGTGATCTGTCACAAGCATTGTTGAAGTCTGAACTCTTGACCCTCGAGTCACATAATGAAGAATGTAATTAAGTGGTCAAAGCTATACATTTGGGAGAATTTCGCTTGGGACTTAGGTAAGCTAATGCTACATCTTGACAGCATAGCGGACTCTACTTTAACATTTGTACAAGTTGGAGGAAGAGAGAAATCATATGAATATGAACGAAACAAAGTAAAAGTTCGAGCTGTAAAACAGTTTGTAAGGTTCCACATGTGAAGGGTTTCTATCCATAGGCAGCTTGTTAACCAGGCATGCACAGAGATTTAAGTCCTCTTATCCACATCGCCCTCCATTATAGGGGTCACGCAAAGTGACTGAATGCTTGCAAAGCCAGGTTAACAAGATCGAAGGCTTGTCGCTTTACTTGATCAACCCGCCCCGAAGCTGCATAGTCATACGGTATTCACAAGGGAGGCTGCAAACCTGTTCGAGTCTTCACGTTGCACTCAAAGACAATATGTAGAGCAATTAAATTCAGAAGATTACTAAACACCTTGTCGATTATGCAGTGCCGAGTTTAAATTATTTAGAATAACAGTGTCTCAATGGCCGTCATCATGCGAAGGATCGGGCATATACTTGGCGGAGGATATGTGGATCTCAAAAGCTCATTCTTGCCCGCCACATCATTTATAATCATGCAAATTGAATTATTGAAAGCTTATCGGCATATCACACTTGGTTAGGAAACTACCAGCGGTCCCCAAAGTGGTTATAGAAACCACAAAAAGTACCACCAACAATAGTGGAGCCCGATAGGAGTTACAAAACTCTATGATTTCTCCGCCAAACAAATTTAAAGGCATATACTCGGCAGAGTGCTCCGACCGCCGACAGCATCGATGTAGTTGAGTTCTTGAAGTGGTGAAGATACTGCCTGAACAAGCGTTTTGCTTACAGCTATAAGGAAAGCCATTGGTAGCGTTCGGGTTACAAGCAATTGAGCGCTGCTCAAATTCTTAAGCTCTCATTGATCTGAGTTCATTGATAAATAAGTCAAGTAAGCCTATTGCAATATTAGAGACCCAAGGCCGTGAGAGGTAGGAAGTGGATTCAAAAGCAACTTTGACAGATTTACTATCGATACTCTTTGAGACGTGGAGTGGGATAAAAATTCAATCAATAGCTTTGTCTTCAAACATTATCTAGCATTGCTTCATTAGTGATTCAAGGTGCAAGCATTCAAACAGATGGAGCCTTGAAATTAAGTGAAACCGTGGCAGACCAGGAATGGTTAATTAATGTGAAAATGTGAATTGTCAAGGAGTATTGCAATTTGCTCACTTCGGTGAAAAATTTAATGCTACAAGTCACAAAAGTACTTGTGACAATTATAGGAAATGCCACCTTACAACAGATCAGTAAAATGATCCGATCCCCATAACAAGCAAAATGAAAGAATAATGGTCATTGTGGTCACAAATTCTCCAGAATTATGGGTGGGACATCGCAAACTTAACAGGATCATAGAATGGACGTGGAAGCAGGATGTGCCAAATCAAATCAGCGATGAATCACTTATATACTCAAAGTATTGAATTGTTCCCTTCAGGAAAAGCACGAGTCAATGTCGGCCTTTGTAGATGGAAATCCACCGGAGAGGCTATGTTCTGTTAAATCCTCGATTACAAAAGATTAAGCTAAATCGTGATGGCGCAATAAAGCGCTTTCGTTACTTATGAATAGCTTGCTAACAGTTGCGGCACTCCGTTATATACTTTTAGGCACTAGTATTTGCTAAACAAGTGGGCTTGGCAAAACCTTCGAAGACAATCCAGGCAAATGATATATCAAAGCGGACCGGTATAATTGCACATCAATTTCCTAGTATACAGAAACCTTGCCGATAAATTAAAACCCGATGCACATAATACAAGGGAATTTCCAGCTATCAAGACATGGACATATGTTTAAAAGGAAATTTTTATATTTCAAGTCATTTTTAAAACAGCGCAAGAAAATATGACTTTATAGATCAACCAAAGAAAAAGAAATGTGGGAATGAATTCGAAAAGTCTCTCACCATGAAGAGACGATTCAGTTACCAAGAATCAGTTGTGAGAAGAATCAGCATGAAACCGAAAGGGCTTAGGGGAAAGATATACAGAGTTTTTCCTTTGTAACGGGGGTATTTTTCTTTTTTTGCGGGAATCCGTCAGCGGGGCTCCCGTGGGAGTTTTCTCTCATAAGATAGCAATTAATTATATTGTTTAAACGGCAGTATTCTTTCAAATATGCATAATCTTGTGTACAGACACAGAGGGTCTGTAAGCCCAATATTTGCAGCAAGAAATAAAGAAGACTAAGAACAAGACTAATAGTAGGCGAAAGTGTTGTTTGCATGTTTGGATATATTTCATAGCCACGACTATAATTATCTCAGAAGCGTCTTAGGCTTACCTCTGATCAGTAGTATTCAACAATTCAATGATTTGAATTAGAAACCGTATGTCCTAACAAGAGCCACCTGCATTTAGAAGGAAATTTCCCAGAAAATCCGTAAGAACAAAAATTCAAAATATAAAATTAACTTCCAATCTAGTATATCTGCGATTCAGAGTACATGCCACTTAACACCACGGCACTGTAGACACATTCAAGAGTAAAGGTACTTCACATTATAGATTAAACCATTGTAGGAGGTATTTCAATTCGTCTCATTTTCGGTTCCTAAAACATCAACAAAACAAAAAGCTAAAAAAATATACAATGAAATAAACACGATTTCAACTCCAAAGCTTCATTTATATGCATATATTAGAAAACGAAAACAGAAAACAGAAAAATTGACATTAAGACTTAGCATACCATCAATGCCATCGCCTCAGACTGCAATCTGTCCAAAACAAAACAAAAAATTGCTTTCACAATACCATTAGCCCTAATTCTCTATTCCTAGAATAGATCATCAACCTCTAGCCTACAAATAATTTTAACCTCACGATACACATCCGAAACTATTCTATACTAGACTAATGAAATTCTAGTAAGGTTCTTAACAAACATATAACCAGCAAACACAATGGAAATGTAAAACCGACTCCAAATAAGCCAGAAAATTAAATTATAAACCCAAACCAAGCCCGTTATTCGCTCGCATCTTGTTAAACCCTATGCTCTATTAGAAGAAACCAAGTGACGTTTTTTTAAATCTGAAACCAATCAAAACAGCAGACACGTATTTAAATTTTCCATTGAAACAATAGAAATAGTAAGCGCCCACATTAATGTTTTTTCACCAAAACTGATAAAACTTAAAGACCGCACAATAAAGCTTTGTACCCAAACCAACGAAAGAACAGACACCAAGCTGAATTTTTCAACCTAAAGCAATCGAAAGAACAGACACCCAATTAAGTTTTCACCTAAACCAACTCAGAAGATCATAAAAAACCTAGTAAGTTTTCTAAATCCGAGCCAGCCAAAATAACAAATATCTTAGAATGAAAGCAGATCGGCAATGAAGAGGGATATTAGAAACCCCAACCTTTCTGAGACAAGGCGGCTGTCAATGGGCTTGGCCAATGCTTCGAATTGATTACAAGTTCCCTGTGCCCTGTCCATTATGGGCTTATTCGCACTACCGCTGCTGTTGTTATAACTCATCTTTCTCAGTGAAAAAGAAATATGTTACATGCCCGCAGATCGCAGAAAAACCAAACAACGAAACGAATCTCAATGGTAATGTGCAAAATAATAATCAATCACGCACGGATCCACGCAGACAAAATCACTGCGCTGCCGGCTTTTATGAAACCATACAAGTCAAATGCATTTGTACGGACAAGGGACTTCCGATGCAATTGAAATAGGATTAGGTGAGCTGTTTGCAGCCCGCAGTTTTTAACATGTAAGTTAGGTGGTCCTGATGAAGTGGACGGCATACCTCTGGCAAATCGTAGTTACGATTTTACCAGATGTCCGAGTAAAATCTTTGATCTCAGAGGAAAAAACTATTGTATAACATGACATTATTTGAACTCTCTGCATAAAAAAAAAATTAAAATATTGGCACAACAATACAACCACATATACACAAAGAAATATATCTAACACAGCTAAACAGCATAGATTGGGCAAAAATTAAATGTAGATTTATTACCTCACTCACTTATTTTAGGAGGAACAATCACATTATCTGCTTAAAGATATTTTCTGTTTACATTTTGTATCCATGGCAATCAAAACAATGCAAATATATCATCACATTTTGTATCCATGGCAATCAAAACAATGCAAATATATCATGAAATAAAAAATATTTCCAACAATCATATGGGTAGATAATGTGAGGTAAATAAGTATTCCATTATTAAAAATAAAAAAATACTTTCAGATTAATCATATTTTCTGCACAAAATAAAGAAACATAATCATAAATAAAAACAAAAATATTTGAAGATCTAACACATATAGAAAAGGTATTTAAGACAATGACATGAAAAGAAACATTATATAAAATGACAGCAAACCCTCAAACTTGTCATGTGCCAAACACAAACTTACCTTCCACACTAGGCATGAAATCTATACCATTAAAAAATAAAATTCACACTCAAGAATAACCACATATTTTATACAAAACAGAAAACACAATCATAAATAGATATAAGAAAGCCTCACTCACATTGAAGACCATTGGCTCAAAAGAAAATTAGCAAAAATACCTCTATGCTTGAACAAAATGTATCTTGTATATACTTGTATAATAATCACACACATTCACACAAAATCCATTAAAATACATGCACACAAATATTAAAAAATAACTTATTTTTTATTCTCTGCAATATTCATATACGAAAACATTAGAAAATAGTATATTTTTTTACTAAATGACATTTTATTAGCTTGCTGCCACATAAATCATACATGATATGTCTACATACATATAAACTTTCCAAAATAAATTAACTTTTTCTTCGATGATATTTGATCGATTATAAATTTATATCTTCCTAATAAAATATATAAATTTTTTTTTACAACAAACCAATTAAACTATCATAAATCTTTATATTTTAAAATGCACAAAATTAAATAACAAATAAGCAAAAAAAATTATAACTATCCATTAACTATTGGGGTATGGTGTTGTACACCATTGCATAAAATGTTTTATTCTATTATTATAATTAAATAATTATTTAGTTGTGATGCACCTTGGTGGTGTGGATAATTACACTAGGTAATTATTTGGTCCCATGTAATGATTGTATTGTAACATTGTATTACTCTTTGTAGAAAACATGTGGTAGTAATTTAATATTGGGGAATTAAATATTGTAACAGCTTAGTACCCAATATTAAATAAGGGGTTAGTGGTTTTGTATTCACATGGTTTTGTGGTACATTATTTTACCTTACCACTAGTTGTATTTGTGTGAGCTTGTGTCTATAAAATCAAACACAATGTAGTGGTTTTAGGTTGGGAGGTGAACAGGCTGAGTAGGTTGGCTGAGATTATTGAGTCTTTCTGAAGAGTGCATTTGTGAAGCATGGCATGGGATGTGTGGATTCTTGCTTGGACACATGAAAGTGCATTGGAGGCCTTGATGTTTCAGAGGTATTCATTGTAACTCTTGTACTTGCTTATGGCTGATTAATATGGAGTATGGATGCTTTTGGAGGCTGGGTTTTTCCCTCTTGAGGGTTTTTCCAGGTTAAATCTTGTGTTATCTTGTGGCTTGTCTATTTGATCTTTGCATTTGGCGAACTTGTATGCATGTTAATCTCTTGTGGGTTATGTAGCAAATGATTTGTGATTCTGGGTTTGAATGCAATATTTCCTAACAAGTGGTATTAGAGCTTTCATGGTTGAAGAATTTTTATTATAACCCTAGTTTGAGAGTTTTTTGTAAAGTTGAAGCCATGGACATGCATGTAGGATCTGAGGCATTACAAGGTATGAAACACATGTTGCAGGTATTTTTATGCAGTTTTGGGCTTTTGGGTTGTCAGGATTTGTTGGGTTTATTACATATCTGAAGTTTTCTAAAGTTGGGTGAAAAAGGGTTTCTTGGTCTAAGTTTGCATGTGAGGGTTTTGTTGGAGAAATTTCACAAACAATCTTCTGGAACAAAATGGACCTCATGGCTAGATTCAGGCTGGCCGAGAGACGAATTGTGACATAAAATTTGACCTACTTTGAAAAAGTTGAAGAAAAGGCAAAATTTTTTAGTAAAAGTTCATCTTGCATGTGCAGAAAAATAAAATATTCAAAATCCCGTCTAATAATTTCGCAGCATTTTTTTTTTAGGGTCGGGTGTATTTTTTGAAAATATTGAAAACCCTCCAAAATAAAAGAAAAATCAAAAGTTAGTAAAAGCTTTGAAAAATCAAAATAAATAATAAAAAAAATTAAATGGCAAAGCCTAGTGGGGGGGGGTCTGCAGACTGGCCACCCCACGGCCCTGCCAGTTGGTTGTACGTCGACGTGACAGGCTGGACGGCATATGCCGCTAGCTTGTCTACCGGTGTTAGTCCTCTGACCGAGCGGATCCTCTTCCAACCGCCGACCAAAGACATTTTCTAAGTCTTTTAAAACTTTTTAAAATGAAAATAAATCCACCAAAACTCAAATGAATATTAGGCAATATTTGATAATTGCGTCGGGTCCATACGTAGGGGAGGAGAAAAATTTTTAAATGAGAAATTAAGTTATATTTAAATGGATTTTGGAATCCGCCGCCCACCCACCACCAGCGCGCCACCCAAGCACCACCGGAGAGCCACCTGAAGGTTGATTTATAGCAGTTTTTTTTCAAATGAGCATAACTTTTGCCCAGCATGTCAGTTTTTTGACTTCTTGTAGTCATTGGAAAGCTGATTCCGAGCACTACGCTGTGTTATAGATTTGGTTCTTTGATTTTGTTGTTCTGACATGTTTTTGGAGCCTGAAAGTCAGATGTTCTCGTTTGCACAATTTTGGTTGTATCTTTTGCATGCGAAATCAGATTTTCAATTTTGAAGATGCGTTGGAGAGAATTTGCAGTGTACTACATAGTGGTTTAGATTTCTTATCGTTTGTGGTGCAGGGAATGTTTGGTACTTGTTTGATTGCTTGTAGGAGCTTTGAGATTCAGGGTGTGATTGTGTGAGCATCTGGACGAGTCAAGAGGCAAAAACTTGAGGGAGTACATGTTTTTATATGTTATTTATGATGCTATTGTTGATTATCAGATTGGTGCTTTCTGGTATAGGTTTATAGGTGATTTTTCAGAGTTAGGACTTTGATGGTGACAGGTACACAGGTTGTCTTCGATTTTGAGGACATAGTTGGACATGGTTTAAGACTTGGAGTCTTGTATGGGTGATAGTTGAGTGTAGGTACAGTGATGGCTATGGTTATGGTGTCATGGAGATGTAGGTACGTTTGATGCATTGGCATGACATGATCATATATTTGGTTTTTGGTGGTGATATGGTTTGATGTTAGGAGATTGGTACTATCTTCTTGATGCTTATTTGGTTCCTTGACTATGATTACTCTTTTATGGACTTGGTTGGCAAATCAGATCATTGGTTGATTTGGTGTTTGAGTCTTGATGTCTATATGGTTATCTTCTTTGATATCTTTGTTTGTGGTTACTAATGTGATAATGAGTTTGCATGTTTCAGTGATTGGATCTACGAGTTATGTGGTTGGTAGGTATGCGTAGCCTATTGATTGTAGTGAGATGACTCAGATGTGGACTGTCTATATCCACCAGGTTTGATTCATTGTTGTTGCAAATTTCATTAGTTGGTCTTGTTTGTGGTCATTTGTGCATTTGTGCATTGGTATGTTGTTTTGGGATTGAGAGGATAGATGTTTGGAGTACTTGATTAGTCAGTTCATGGGACTTGTAGCATGTGATTTAATCACGATGTCATGATAGCTTGGTACATTCATTGGTTATACACTTTCAGTGGGAACTTTTGACAGTGATGATTTTGTGGTGTTGGATTTGTTTGTATTTTTTGATGGCGGTTGTATGTATCTTCTTGGCTTGGAGATCTTGGTTTACTTGTATGTTACTAACATTGCAATTGAGTGTGTGTAGACCTGGATGATATTCATGGAGATGATGGTAGTCATGATGCCATGTGTAGCTCGTATCACGATTCAGTGGGAGTTGTTGGCAGTGACATGGATGCATCATTGGTATGCTTATCTTCATGTGATTGGGGATATGTTTTCTTGGCTTAGAGTGTTTGTTATGATGTCATGGTACACTCTTGATTCTAGGTTAGAGTTTGGCATATTACATATTCTCTTGAGACCAAGATGTATGTTATGGTGCATGTGATCTCCTAGGAGGAAATGGTTAGATCATATTGTCATGATAGGTTCCTAATTATGCGGTTGGAGCTTTGACATTGATCATGTTTGATTCTCTTTGTATTGAGTACATTGATCATTTGCTTGATTACTTCATGATGGTGCTATGTTGCATTTGGAGTTGGCATGGATTGATCGGATACAGGTGCTTGTGAATACTTAGAGATGTAGGTGATGGTTGGAGTTCTCTTACGTTTAGAGGCATTTGCTTGAGACAGTTACTCTTTGGAGGTTTCAACAAGAAGACCGAGGGAGCCTTCACCTGGATATGGACGCGAGTTCATGATGGACAGATAGAGGAGATTGTTCTTGGAGTGAGTCATGATCACTTGATTATCATGGAGGAGCATTCTCATTCCCCACTCTTGGTCTACTCGACAACTTATGATTTGAGAGGTATTTTCCCATTATATCTTTTAGATGTGTTGTGTTTTATGCTTTATCTTTCATAGACATGGATCTTGAGCTATGGATAGTTAGTTCTGGAGGATTCATTTTGAGAGATGTTATGGCATGGTTATCTCCTTGTACATTTGAGTTTATGATATCATTCTTTGATGAGGATTGTTAGGAGATGGTTTATGGGCTGATTTCAAATTAATGGGGATGGTTATCTATGAGTCTGATCTTCTTGTATTGAGAGGCTTACATCCATGTTGGCATTGTTAAATTGATTTATATGTTGTACTTGATCTATGAGATTGAGTGTTATGCATGTTGTTGAGGTTTTTCAGTTGGGGTAGTTTAGGAGATCATACTTGACACAATGGTACACTTTTGAGGTGTTGGTAGAAGGACATTATGGTTTACAATTTTCTCTCTTCATGGTTTCTCCTTGGATGTTCATGTTTTAGGAGGATGGTGGCAACATGTTGTGAGAGATTATGCAGCTCTTGGGTTGTATGTGTGGATCATTACAATTGTTCTTGGTACTTCATGTTTTGATTGACTTATCACACCTTGATGTATAGTATGGATTGGTAGACTTGATATGCTTTGACATTACCTATGCAGTGGGAGTTTCTAGATATGTATGGTTTTCATTGATAGGTTTTATACAGGGAGCTTGGTTGCAGTTTACATGTTGCATATGTTCTTGGCATGAGTTTACTAATGTATTGATACCTTGGAGGTATGGATGGTTGGATGTATTAGCATGTGTTGTGGATGTTATTTCCGATCATGTGGGTTTTTTTTTCTTCATGACAGCAACTTGGCAGAGCCTTTGTTATCACTTGGATTTGGTGCTTGTGCTCATGGATTGTTGCATCTTCGCCTTGGCATGTTCCTTTTCTTCCATAGGTGGCACATTGGAGGATGAGAGGAGTCCTTGCTTGAGATGGTGGTCACTTTGTTCTTATTGCAGGTATCTTGGTTGGAGCACAAGAGCATGTTACAGATTCATGTGGTTTCATGGATGGCTATGATGATGTATATCATGCATTGATCCCTTATGCAATGTATACAACAAGTGGGAGAATGTTGGGGTATGGTGTTGTACACCATTGCATAAAATGTTCTATTATATTATTATAATTAAATAATTATTTAGTTGTGATACACCTTGGTGGTGTGGATAATCACACTAGGTAATTATTTGGTCTCATGTAATGATTGTATTGTAACATTGTATTACTATTTGTAGAAAACATGTGGCAGTAATTTAATATTGGGGAATTAAATATTGTAACAGCGTAGTACCCAATATTAAATAAGGGGTCAGTGGTTTTGTATTCACATGGTTTTGTGGTACATGGTTTTACCTTACCACCAGTTGTATTTGTGTGAGCTTGTGTCTATAAAAACAAACACAATGTAGTGGTTTTAGGTTGGGAGGTGAATAAGCCGAGTAGGTTGGCTGAGATTATTGAGTATTTCTGAAGAGTGCATTTGTGAAGCATGGCATGGGATGTGTGGATTCATGCTTGGACACATGAAAGTGCATTGGAGGGCTTGATGTTTCAGAGGTATTCCTTGTAACTCTTGTACTTGCTTCTGGCTGATTAATATGGAGTATGGATGCTTTTGGAGGCTAGGTTTTTCCCTCTTGAGAGTTTTCCCAGGATAAATCTTGTGTTATCTTGTGGCTTGTCTATTTGATCTTTGCATTTGGAAAACTTGTATGCATGTTAATCTCTTGTGGGTTATGTGGGAAATGATTTGTGATTCTGAGTTTGAATGCAATATTTCCTAACATTAACATCTAATTAAAAAAAATAAAAAAATTCTATGGAATTTTTTTAATTTAAATTGAAAAAGCATAGTGAAAGTATTAAAAAAACTAACCCGACTAATAACCAATTATTGAAGCCGTTGGTTTTGTACTGATACAAATTCATAAATTACGAAATAAGTACATAAATTGTTTGATGCATACTATCATACGAAGTCTGTATGCGCTCCTTTTGCTTTGATTTTATGCCTACTTGCCGGCCTTCACGCAATTTATCTGTGAATTCATAATTACAAATTAACTAATAAAAGGACTGAGTGATGCTCACATGCGGACTTTCTGCTTTGATATTATTCCAGAATTCCGCGCCTTTATTCAACTCATCGGTTTTATAGCCACTGTAGTGGAACTTCGCTAGTCTTGTAAGCCATTTTAATCCCTCTGGAATTTTATACAGTTGCGGACAAAATCCTACATAGAAGTCCTCCAGGACGGCCATCGCTCCCTCCTTCAAATCCGGCAGCTCCTCCAAAAGAGAGAAATTCTGAATAGTCAGATATCGTAGATTGGGAAACCGGGAGGACTTTCCAAACGCCTTTGGTATTTTTGTAAAACTGTTATTACAATCTAAAACAACCTTATCAAGTTAGGCATGGCTTCTAATTCCGGAAAATTGCTAGATTCACAGGCCACTAATTTGAGATGCGTCAGATTTGTTACCTCACACACCCAATTTGGGACAACAAATTTCATCAGTTTAAGTGTTTGTAGATCCTGCAGGGCAGAGGGATTCTGCGCTAGATGTGATGCACTAGATGAAGTAGATTTGATTGACAGATGCCACATCTTGAGTAACTTAGCAAGGGCTCCGTTTCGGGGACTACTCAACTGCATTTCTGTTGGAACATTCTAATTTCTACAGGATATTGTACAACAGCCTCTTAACATATGCCAATGTATTGTATGGTGGTTAAAACAAAGTGTACGCTGATGTTCTGGAATCTTCCCGAAGCATACCATGATCTCTAAACTCTTCCATTATCTGGAACCTTCTGAACACCTCTATAAAAGAGGATCAATGTAAATCGTTTTGCAATCAATACAAATCAATATGAGTGTGCAGCAGCACATTGGGTAAATCTCTGTGTTTGAGTGTGTGAGTTTGAAATCCATCCCCCTCCAACAATTTCATCTTTAACTTCTATGCTTAACTCCTGAAAACAGGTTAATTTGGCAACATCCTCCAACTTTAACAATCCATCGTCTTGACCAGAGAGCCTCACCTCATTCGATCTCAATACCCGCAAAGATACCAGCTCTGATATTCCCTTCGGCAGACTCACCAGCTGATGATTGCAATCAATTATATTGAGATGCTGTAGACCCTTGAGTTCACTGATCCACTAGGGAAGACTTTGTAGCTGCTTGCAGTCCGACAGATCAAGCAACAGGAGACTCTTAAGACCTTTCACACAGATTGGTACCTCTTTAATTTCTGTGCATGATAAATTTAAAAGCTTGAGAAGTCTTAGCTTTCCAACACAGCCCGGCAATGTGGAGATCCTAGTTTTGCTTAAGTCGAGAACCCTTAATGATCTCACGGGACTGAAGAAATTTTTCTCAATTTTTTCAATGGGGTTTTGATATAATGACAGAGTGCGAAGACACATGAAACAAGATGCGCTCCGTGGATCGATGACTACGTCATCTTTCTCCTTTTTGCCAAGTAAAATTCTTTTCGCAGATGTGATGGCACCATCAACAGCAAATGTACATCGGTTGCTTCTAGATATATCAATTGCCAGATCGTCCAGCAAGTCATGGACCTTGCAATGTTTGACACGATGTTCATCCTCCTCTACTTCAAGCAAGCACAGCTTGACCAACTGATTAACATAACCGCAAGCAACTTCCCACTGGTTTTTCCCTTCACACTGCTGTTTATCCCGAGGGATGAACCCTTCCGCTATCCAGAGATTTATGAGATATTCCATATCTATTAACTTATAGTCAGGAAAGAATGATAAATAAGAAAAACAGGGCTTAAGAGTTGGCTCCAAGAGGTCATAACTCAGTCTAAGAGTCTGCATAACTCGTTTTTTCTCATCACCGTCAATTTTCCTCAGCTGATCTAATTTGAATGTCCACTGACTTATATCTTTGATGTCGTAGAAAGAAGCTCCTATTATCTTGAGAGCCAGTGGTAAGCGGTTGCATTGCTTTTCAACTTCAGAAGCTATCACTTGAAGGTGACCTGGGGGGGGATTACCTCCGAAAGCATGCGCACAGAACAGATGCCAACTATCTTGCTCTGATAAGGGCTCCATCTTGTAAGCGACAGCGCGAAGCTTTTCGGAAACTTCCATACTCCTGGTTGTAACTAATACTTTACATTGACTTTCATGGTAAATAGGAAGACCAAGGCGCTTAATGATATTATCCTGTTCTGAGTACCTCCAGACATCATCCAACACGATCAAAGACTTCGTTCCTTCTAAACGGGCAAGAATCAGCTCCGCCGCTCGCTCTTCAGTTACATCCTTAACCGTATCCTTCAAATCTCCCATGTGTGACGCTAAATCACAGTGTAATTTATGAACAGTATGTGACTGTGATATGGAAAGCCAGACTGAATGCTTATAGTCTTTTTTTGTTCTGTCAAGAACGCTTTGGAGAAGAAATGTCTTACCTACTCCGCCTTGTCCCACCACGGAAATGACAGAAGCAGCTGAGTCATCTATCATGGTAATGAGCTTTTCAAGCTTGGGCTCAATCCCTACAGGGCGTGAATCACGGGACGGGTGACAATTCTCCTTCACCGCTGCACTGCTGGACTGTTGTTTGGCTTGTTGCAGCAGTAAATCACGGAACAGATTCTGCTCGTTTCCATTTGCAATAATTTTGTCAATTTTTTGTTTAAGCTTTTGAATTCTTTTTCCCATTTTAAAGCGCAACCTTAAATTATGTCCAGTTATACTGTCAGTGTAAAGAGGGCGAAAAATACACTCTTCAACAATGTACTCTGCGTCCCAGGCAATAACCCTCAAGCGGTCCAGCAATCTTTCGACAAGCTTATCTTGCACAGCCGATGAATCTGCATATTGGAGATGACCTTTTATACTTATGAGTTTCTCCTGCAACCATTCAAAATCCTGAGTGAAGTTGTAAACCTGCGATATCTCTTCAGCTGCTGGTTGAGCTATCGCCTCAGCAATTTTGCCAATAACAGTAGTTAGAATTTCCATTATTAACCTGTTATTACTAATACTGACAGTGGATGTAGAATGTATCTCAAATTCGTTTCCACGCCCAACTACAACAGATCGAAGTTGCTTAAGGATGCGTTAAAACAACATGAACTTTGGATCTCTGTGTTTTATGTGCGTGTTGCCCTCAAACTTACATGCACGAGAAAACTTATTCTGTAGAGTTTGGGGACGAAAAATACTAAGTTGGTACTTTAACATGTTGACATGACCCGACCAACGAGTAAGTACTTTTGCATTAA
This sequence comes from Sequoia sempervirens, assembly GCA_007258455.2. Taxonomy (NCBI): domain Eukaryota; kingdom Viridiplantae; phylum Streptophyta; class Pinopsida; order Cupressales; family Cupressaceae; genus Sequoia; species Sequoia sempervirens. The sequence goes on from VDFB02271358.1 coordinate 374,706,618, forward strand.
AATTGTATGAAGTAATTAATTCATAGTAGGTTTAAAGTAAATAAAGCAATTAACCTATGTTTAATGAAAGTGATAGTCACTCCTAGGAGAAAAAAATATTGAAAGTACTTTTGGTAAATTACTTTCAAGGTTATTGTAACTATATATATGTTTGAAAAAATTTATGTTGAAGATGTGGGGAGATCATTTTTTTGGGTGTATGCTTAAAATTAATATACATATGTTTAGGAAAAACCATGTAAAAGATGCAAGAGATATCATAATGGAGACAAGTATTTTTATTATTTTTATTTACTATTATAATAAAAATATAATTAAAGAATTGATTAACATTATCAATAAACACTCAGATAAGATAAATAATAGAGCTTCAAAATTATTATCGAAGTAAAAGAAATTGATATTCTTAATATGTTTTTCTATTTAAATTTTTGTGTAGATTAAACTTGTTCACCATAAAAATGTTATGAGACGCAAAGATTTATTTTACTATTTGTGTACTTTTATGACTTAATTTTCCTATATGTGTACTATATGAACTATATATATAACCCTAATTGAATGGTAACCCTTTTTGAAAAGTAAGGCTAACTTTTATCCTAACCCTAAGCTTTATTGAACATAAACTCTAACCTTAATCCTAAGTCTTACCCTTATGTTAGTTGAACTATAACCCTAACCTTGGTCCTAATTGACTCCTAATCCCAATTGAACCCTAATCCTGATCATAATTGAACCCTATCCATAACCTCAATAAAAACATTAAAATCTTATCTTATTCTCTAAAATAATTTAATTAATTAAAAATATTGAACTATCCTTATCTTTAATAAAATATTATTTTAATATTTAATTATTGTAGTATCTTAATTGCATCTCCCATTTGAAATCTAGAATAATTCATTTTTGATGCCGTTTGATGCATTGGAATTGTGATTCTACACCCGACATCATCATTCGTCTATTGTTATGTGGCATGGTACTTGAAAATGCCCAATGATATGATTCTTATTTGACGTGACTAGATTGCTACCTTGATTCCACCTCTGTAAAGAAAGTAGAATCAAGGGGGGACATACATCTACCCTCAAATTAGATTCCTAATAGTTAGATAAAAGGATTTTTGAGCAATTAACGAATGTGTGTTGTAGGATGTAGTTCCCAATGTTGTGGTTGTGCAGATAACAGTTGGAAAAACAAGGACAGACAACTGAGAGGGGAGGGGTTGAATTAGTTGTCACAAAATATTTAAACTTTTCAAACTTAACTAAACTTAATCTTAGATCTGATGAATGAACAATAAACCACAAACAATCAACACATTAGAAACACAAAGAACACCAAAAATTTTACGTGGAAACCTTGTTAGGGGAAAAACCACAGTGGATGTGAGTCCACAATATTATACCCTATTAAAAGTATAAAGAAGAATAATGGGAATGCACATGCATTCAGGCACACTGCCTAGAGCTCACTACTCAAATACAAGAGGGCTTACTACCGAAGAAGACACACTGTCTTATAGTAATTCAAATTAGATCCACAGGGTATGAACTAAGAAAATAGCTTCTACAAAAGCCTAATTACAATTCCAGTTTAGCACAGAAACACTCCTTCACACTCTTCTCTATAATCAAATAAATAGATCACTATTCAAACACTTGCTCTTCCTCTGACACTTCTTCACTTCTATCCACACTTCACTTCACTCAAGAAATCACTCTAATATATCCACAACATGGAATTACATCAACAACTTCGTCGACCAAAATAAAATATAAAATATAAAACATATCCACAATGTTGGCCCAAATTTACAAGTAAATTTTCAATGCGAATCAAACATCATCGACCAAAACATAATGAAGATTTAAAAAATATCCTCGAGCACACAAATATTCAAATTTTAATCTCCAAGGATCCACTATATGTTACAATCACCATGTCAGCCAAGAACAAAAATCCCTGAACACACAAGAGAAAAATCACAAACCACGAGCACACCGATCAATGCAGACTTGCAACACAGATAGAGCATGATCTAGAAAAATCCACAAGCATCACGAATCAATAGAGAAGCATCCGAAGCAACTAAAATTACTAGAATCACATCAACTTCAACTAGGAACACTAACTTAAACCACAAAAAAACTGTCAGAACACAACTATTCATAACACAATCAAATCCTCATGCGGACCTCTGAAACTTTCAATTGATAAACTAGATACACTCAACAATAAACCCTTGAGTCCACAATGACTCATTACCAATGTACTAAGCAAGATACCTTCATGACCTTCATTGTTCCACTATGAACCTACAACTCTTTCTTTAACAATTTTCTCAATATCCTCGACATATGCAGCTTACAATACATCAATGCTAATAGTGTTAACATCAATGAAAACCACATATCATCAACACAACCACAACATCCAATAATCTCCCTCTTTGGCATTAATGGCAACACATGATGTGAAAAAAACCATCAATGCAACTCTCAATCAGCACTTACTTCCCCTTAGATTTTGATTCTTCATTCCTCAATTCTTTCACATGATCTTCTCCCCACAAGGCTCTTCTCCTTAGATAATCACCAATTTTTGACATGAATCCTCTCCCCCTTTGACATCAATGGAAAATATAAGCATTATTTTTCCATATACAAGCTTTGAACCACATATCTGCACATCTGACTACTCCCCCTGAGTAGCACCCATAGAAACATCAATCTGGATCATAATATAATCATGAAATGCATGGATTGATGCAAGTAAATGCATCTCTAGTTCTTATTAAGAGGGCTAATCACCCCTAGCATCCCTCTGAGATACTCAAAAGAATCCTTTGGCAATGGCTTGGTGAAAATGTCTACAATCTATTATTTGGTAGGAACATACTCCAATCTGACTTCTTTCTCACTCACTTTCTCCCTTAGGAAGTGAAACTTGATTGAAATATGCTTGGTCTTAGAATTTAGCACCATATTCTTTGATATGTTTATTGCACTTGAGTTGCCATAGTATATGACAATAGGCTCATCATATATTACTCTGATATCTTTTAGCATCTTTTTTATCCACAACACTTGAGTACAATTATTTGTAACAGCAATATACTCTGCCTTAGTAGTAAATAGGGAAATGGAATTCTACTTTTTACTCAACCAAGACACCAACTTCTTCCCTAGAAAGAAGGCACCACCATTAGTGTTTTTTCTATCATCTATATCTCATACCCAATCCACATCAGTATAGGCACTCAAAGTAAGATCATCATTTTTAGGATACGAAGGCCCAAAAGCAACTGTTCCTTTTAGATATCTGAAAATTCTCTTTATAGTAGTCACATAAGATTCTTTCAGATTAGCTTGATATCTAGCAACCGTACCCACAACATTCATGATGTTCGGTCTAGTCCGAGTTAAGTAGAGAAATCCGCCAATCATTGACATGTATCTTATTTGATTTTCCTTAGGAGAATCATCATTTTGTGTTAACTTGCATCTAGTTACCATGGTTGTACCAATAGGCTTTGAGTCCTCCATGCCAAACTTCTTTAGCAACTCTCTCACATATTTAAATTAAGATATAAAAATCTCATTGTCTAACTGAGTGACTTGCAATCCTAGAAAGAACTCCATCTCTCCAATCATAATAATTTCAAGTTCTCTTTTCATTTCATCGGCAAACTTCATACATAGATCATCATCACCTCCAAAAATAATGTCATCAATAAAGACTTCAATAATCAACTCTTTTTCATGATCTAACTTAAAATACAAGTTGTTGTCAATAATAGCTTTATTGAATCCAAGCTTTAGTAAGTATTTGTCCAGTCTAGCATACCAGAATCTGGGGGCTTGCTTGATTCCATATAAAGCTTTCTTCAATCAGCAAACCATGTCATCCTTACCAATTAGTTGAAATCCATCTAGTTATTCAACATATACCTCTTCTTCTAACTCACCACCTAGAAAGACTAACTTCATATCCATTTAATAGACTTTGTAGTTCTTATATGCAACATAAGCTAGAAATAATCTTACAGCTTCAATTTCGGCAACAGGGGCAAAGGTTTCTTCAAAATCAATACCTTCCATTTGTGAATACCCTTTACATACCAGTCTTTCTTTATTCTAAACTACTTCACCTTGTTTGTTCAGCTTATTCCGAAGGACCCATTTAGTACCAATTACATTTTTATTTTTAGGTCTAGGAACAAGAATCAATGTATCATTCTTTTCAATCTACATCAGTTCTTCCTTCATAGCTTCCATCTAGTATTCATCATTATAGGCTTCATTGACATTGTTAGGCTCAGTCTTCGAAATCAGACAAAACACTTTTGCAATCCTTCTTCTAGTCTATTCACCTTTTTTCTTATCTCCTATAATTTGATCTTCAAAATGATTTAGCTTTACATACCTTAGAATCTTATGATTCTCTCGCACTTTTGGTTCTTTTGTTCTTTCTTCTACACTTCCACTTGTCTCTCCTTCCTAACTTTCTTGATTTACTGAAATAGTTTGAACTTGATTATGTGTCTGAGCATTCTTCCCTTTGCCTGTACTACCTTGCTAGTCAATTGAATCATATCCACACTATTTGGATGATCTAAAAAAGCCCTCATCAACTCTAACATTTGCACTTTCAACCAGTTTTCTCAATCTTCTATTATAGCATAGGTAAGCCTTGCCTTTAGTAGAGTAACCTAGAAATATTCCTTCATCGCTCCTTGCATCAAACCTGCCTATGTCCCCATTTCTCTTAATATAACTGTGGATACTAAATCTGCATTTTGTCTCAAAAACAAACAAACATGAGTTGATAGTTGAATCAAGCAAATAAGATAGAGCATCCCTATGAAATAATTGATCATACTAAAATATGCAAGCTAAATAGAATAAAGATAATTAAATGCAAGCACATAAAATCATGACTAAACCCTATTCCATAGTGGATTAGTGCTTCTATGGAAAGAAGCCCTTCTCAATCCTTGCTAAGATAAGCTAAATGATAAAATGCTTTCAAGATGGAGTAAGATGGGAAAAATTAGTTCTCAAATGAAGAGAGTTACTTTTCATAAAAATTGTGGATGAAATTGTGGAGGATTTGAACAATAGAGGAGACCTCTATTTATGACCAAAAGTGATAAAAGAATGGAAAACATGGAGGATGTGGGATTAAAGATAAGCTAATGAGAAGAGGCCACTTGTCATCTTGTGATAGGCTTGAGGATGAGCACATTTTGGTCAATGTGCCAAAGAGAGGGAGATTTCATATTCAAATTTGATAGTAAATACTGAGTTTGACTTGTGCAAGGGACATGTAAGATCCATGTAAGAGCTCATCAATGACTTGTTGGATGTACATGTCCACTTATTTTTGAATTCAAACTTGAGGGAATATTCCTCAAAGATGCCATATTGCTGGAAAATGTTAGATTTAATAAATCAAAAAATTGATTTATTTGTGCAAGTGGCAAAATCTAGAGAATGTGATGGGTAGTTAGGTTAGGCTAATTAAGATTAGATTAGCTTAATGTTGATTAGATGATTTTGACCTCTTTGACTTGGATATTTTGATTTATTTAAATCAAAAAGGGATGAAAGGTGATTTTAGACTTAATTAAACAAAAGGATTGATTTATTTAATCAAGGAGGGTGATGTTAGGATCAAGTTGATTTATTTAATTTAAATTGATAACTTTAGGAGATTGACCAAATAAACTTGATTTATTTGCTGATTGGATGAATATGACCTAATCGAATGTGTTATGCCAATTTTGTGTGTCTACATTTTGCCCCTCTTTGAATCAATGCACTTGTTGCGTTGGTTCAAAGAATAAACTTTCCGCGATCAAAATTCAAAAATTTTCTTATTTTTTCGAATGCCCCAGTGGAAAGAAGTACACCAGTACATTGCCCCCTTGAGAGATCGAGTGAAAAGATTCAATTTGAGGGTAGATCTCATGATAAAGAGGTTTAAAATGGATGGTTATGATGAGATGATTTTAAGATGCCAATGAGATAGATTTAAGATGCTTAGAATAGCAAATCTATATTATCCTGAACAACTTAAATGATGATATGATGTGAGATGGATGAGATTGATGATGTGATATGTTGTGATTATGAAAATGTATGATTTATGCAGATGCTTAGACTAATAGATCTATATTATGATGATGATCATGTATGTGAGATGATCGATGTTTCCTATTATGTATGATATTGTGGAACATTAAATCTACATTAGCTCAAAAACAAAAACCCTTAGCCTTGTTAGTAAACCAAAGAAAACAAAAGATTCCCTATAAGATTCATCTAATCACAATAATAATGCAAAAGAAGCAAGCAAAACATAGAAAAACATCATTCTAATAATCAAACTAGCATCTTATAGTGGATCGGTGCTTCTATGGAAAGAAGCCCTTTCCCAGTCCTTGATTAAACTCCATGATGAAAACAATTTGAATATGATATGGAATGCTAAGATGATCAATGGACAAAATCAGTTCTCATTTTAAGAGAATGACCTTGCATAAAAGTTGTAGATGACTTGTGGAGTGAAATGGACAAGATCAGTTCTCAAATGAAGAGAGTGACCTTGTATGAGAATTGTGGATGATTTTGATGAAGAAAGAGGTCCTTATTTATAGATTTTCTTGATGAGAGATTTTTCATATGCGTGAATGTGGGACTAAATGTAGACCAATGAAAGAAGGCTACTTGTCAAGCTATGATAGGTTGAAGGTTGTGCAAGATTGGGAAATGTGCCCAAGAGATGGAAATTCCAAATTCAAATTGTGAAATAAATGTTGAGTTTAACTTGCAAGGGACATGTAAGAGACATGTAAGACCTATTAAATGCCTTGTTGGATGTACCTTTCAACTTGCTTTTGAATTCAAATTTGAGGGAAGATGCCATGTTGAGTGAAAATGCTGATTTAATAAATCAATAGATTGATTTATTGGTGCAAGTGGCAAAATCTAGAGAATGCAAGTGGTTAGGATTAGCATTTAATCAAGATTAATTAGCTAGGATGATGATTAGGATGTTTTGACCAATTTGACTCAAATATTTGATTTATTTAAATCAGAAAAGGAGAAATATGAATTTTGAAACTTAATTAAATAAAGTTTGATTTATTTAATTAAATGATGATGTGAGCCTTTGATTTATTTAAATGAATAACCTTAGGACTAAAGACTTGATTTACCTGATGAATGGATTTGTTGTGTTTGATTTATTTAATGAGTGGATGAACATGAATTGGGTACATGATGTTAGTTTCACGTGTCTACATTTTTCCCCTCTTTGAAGCAATGTACTTGTTGCATTGGTTCAAAGAATAAACTGTTGGAGTTAAAATGACACTGAGAGGGGGGTTGAATCAGTGTCTTAACAGATTTGACCAATTTTCAAAAATTCAAAAACATAGCTCAGATTTGATCTCAATATTACTCTTATTAATGCATTCATGAGTTGAATGTAATCATTCATAAACATAATTGAGAAAAGTAATAATCCCAATAGTGAATTGAAACAACAACACAGTAAAGCAGTGAGAACATAGAGGAACAAAGAGACACAAAATTTTCCAAGTGGAAAACCCTCCTGGGGTATAATAACCACTATTGAAATGCCTTCCAAGCTTAATCTTTTAATAAACTGTTCACAATACCTTATAGGCTGATTTTTGAGCACCCACTCAAGGAGCACCAACCCCTCGTTTAGAGATATCTATCTAAAGGAGAACCAACCCCTCAAATTATATTTCACAACAATAATCATTTCTCAAAGGATCTCTTTGTTTTCAGTTAAGCTCATAACTCTTTATTTTCTCGTCTACAGAATACCCTAAGGACTCAATAATTAAATCCTTAAAATATTACATAGAAAAGAATATTTCAATATATCTCTGCATCTTTGTTTTTCAGATTTTTAATATAGAGTATTTCCATACATTTTTGATATAGCTAAAGAACAATATTCCAAAATTACAACCAGAGAGACTATATTGTTTTCAACACTAGTTTTTATATACATTTCAAGTATGTCTATCATAAAGAAATCTTCAAAATGCATTTTTCACAAGAATCTAAAACTCTCTTGCTAATTTTAGAGTATGAAGTTGAATAATGATAATTTATAGATGATGGTAAAAATCAAGAGTAACGCCTATCTAGAGAGCTTTAATTTCTACGCTGAATCAAGAGATTTCAAATTGTAACTGATAGATTTTCATCAAAACGACAAATGCCCACTAGCTAAGAACCATAACCTCCCAATTCTCAAAGAATATTTTTCCATGTAACCATTCTGAGATTTGATGTCAACCAATGATGTCGGCCTGCAACTATACTTAGAAATTCCTATGTCGGCCACAGTGTTTGAGTCTTCGTTAATCATTCGCTGAGACAACCTAATAAGTATGCTGAAGGCAATTATAACATTGTTAGTCACCCCATGTTCTTTGTGTTTCGTTATGACCTTATGCGAGCTGTGTTTCTTTTTCCTCATTTGCTTTCGCTGTGACCTAGTGAAGTCAGGAAGACCTCTCGTAGACCACATTATGTTTCACTGAAAGCCCTTTTATCTCTTATGTGTCGTGACATATCGCTGTCAATGAGACATTTTGTAGATGATGCTTTTTTTTACCGAAAGTCATCCTTTCATCTGGTGTCGCTGAGACAAATCATAATCAGGGAGACCTTATATAGAATATGTTTTGTTTTATCGAAAGCCCACTTGATACACATTAGTCATCGTGACACATGGTTTTTTTTTTCTTCTGATGAGTCCATCTGCCCTATATATGTCATTGTAACTTCAAACTATTGGGGAGACATCTCGTAGATTGTCTCATGTCATACCGAAACACCCCAAATTCACACCTGTTCGCCGAGACATCCAGATAATCCTGCCGAAGGAAATTAAATGACCAGTCATTCCCCTTAGTTATCGCTTTCTGCATGACCCAACATAATCGGGGAGAATTCATAACGAATATATTATGTCATATCGAAACCCCCGAACTGACCTCAGATCGCCAAGAGAGAACAAATCTCACACCGATAAAGTCCATTTGTATTCCATCGGTGAGACCTCTCGGAGAGCACACTATGTCATACTAAAAAACTTTATCCACTCTGAGTCACTGAGACAATACCAACCTCTCGCCGAAAGCCCCTCATAAGACTTAGTTGGCAAGACTTGACAGGTTCGCTATGACATTACTCCGATGGAACAAGAGTCTCGATGAAATAACCCTTTGCATAAAGTCAGTGAGACACCATGGAATCACTAAGACCTCCCTTCGAATATCATAAACTCTTACCGATATGCAATTTTTCAATGACGATCAGTGTGACATACCAATTTTGCTCTGACCACATACCAATAGTGTAACACTTACCGAAAGCTACCTAAATGAAAAAAAATCCAATCGGCATGACATCAAAAATGTCTTGTCAATAGGAAACATAGACATTTAAAAATGGATCGGGGAGACCCTACCATTTTCATGCCAATATGTGTAAGCCTGAATGAGAAACAACCAATACCTTTAGACAAATGAGATGTCAGAACCAAGGTAACTATAATGCCTTCAAAAATGTGAGTTCAAAGAATGTAATCAAATGGCTTGTAATCATGTGAAATACACCTATGCTATGCACATAGAACCATCCTGAGACTAATCATCAAAGAGAACTAACTGAAAGAGATTTTCTCATCAAGGAAAAATGATAATATCACAACTGACAACCAACATAAACTTGTCGTGATCAAAATTGAAAATTTTTCTAATTTTTCAGATGCCCCAGTGGAAAGTACACTAGTACATTGCCCCCTTGAGAGATCAAGCCAAAATATTCAATTTGAAGGTCGATCTCACGATAAAGAGGTTCAAAATGGATGGTTATGAATGATGATGCAAATGAGATAATTTTAAGATACTTAGAATAACAAATCTATATTATCCTAAACAACTTAAATGATGATATGATGTGAGATGGGTGAGATTGATGATGTGCTATGTTGTGATTATGCAATGGATGATTTATGAGATGCTTAGACTAACAGATCTACATTATGATGATGAATATACATGTTAGATGATATGTAGGTTGCTAATGGTTTTGTGGATGCAGGATGGATGCATGATGGATGCATTGGTGATGATTATTAACTATTCATGACATGATGTTAGTGTGGAAAATTAGATGATGACAAGAGGATCCAATAAGCCAACTTTATGAAAGATGATGATGATAGATTGATGATGATTTGCTTATCAAAGAGTGGGATTTTAAAGGGGCTACTTACCTTATGTTTGATAACACACATAGGTACGATGCATCAAGGTATAAAGAAATAGGATGGCATTGTACCTAGTGCGATGGACTTTGACTTGACAAATAGATAGGAGTATTGTTGTTCACACTTGACATACGAAAACCTTGCTAGGACGTACCTAACAAAGCAAGTATTCGCCAAGTTATTTTACAAGAATGTCCAACAAGTATAGTAGACAAAAAGATAATGATTGTTGCCCCATTCCTATCTCTCTAAATCCTTCGTTGAGATATCATCGAGAGGTCCTTGGAATGAGCACAATAAGATAAATCAAAAGAAAAGATCAAGTACACAAACAAGCCAATGTTCTTCATACCTCTAGCGAAAGGGATTTGTTTTGATACGATAAGAATCCAAAGTGATATCCAAAATGATGCCCATTGTCATAATGATATATCCTAGGACATGCATTGTATAAGATGATGATGGTTTGATAAGTTGATTGATAGGCTGTTGATATAAGGTTGATTGACATGTTTGAAAATGATCAAGAGTTTGATTTTGTTTTAAAGGTTTGTTGTTTCGATTTTGATTTTACGATTGAAGCTTGCTTTTGCTACCTGCTATGATTGTTTCTGTTTGTGTTGTGAAAGGATGAAGGTGATGATCAGTTTATTATGGATGATTGATTATCGTGGGTGAAAGCGAAATGAAATGGCTAGATTTTTTCAAATATTTGGATGTTTTTGATGTTTTGTAGTGTTTTGAGGCTATTTTTGGTATTTTTTGATGTTTTTAATGTTTTTGGATTTTTTGATATGTTTTGGATGTTTTTTTGGATTTTGTGTCTTTTGAATGTTTTTGGATTTTGATGTCTCGAGGGCTGATCAAAGATGAGCCTTGCCTAGGTTTAAGCTCAGAGATGATGTAGTTTAGATACCATTTTTTTATGTTTTCTATTTTTGACATGTTTTTGGATTTTGATATGTTTTGAATGTTTTTGGATTTTCTGATTTTCTGATGTTTTTGGATTTTCACATGATTTTGTCAATTTGGAAATGATATGCATGATGATATCAGTGTTCTATTTAGGATTTTGTTGAATACCAAGACCAAGCTAAGGTTGAATGATCAAATCGATGGATTGGTGATGATGATAACATTGTTGAGGATACACAACAATGCAAGGATTTGATGATGATAACATTGTTGAGGATGCACAACAATGCGAGGATTGATTGGTTAGGATTTGATGATGATAACATTGTTGAGGATGGACAACAATTTCAAGAATAGTGTCAAGGAACACAATGATTGGGAATGATATCCTGAGATAATGATGGGCTGATTGTATTTGATTGATCATGATTGATGAAGCTTGGTTTCAAACAAAATATGTTTGAATGATTTGGTGTGATGTTTGAAGCACACGTTAGACATGACTGATAGTGATTATTTGGATTGATGTTCAATGAATGATGAAGATTGATAAGGAATGTCATCTTGTCAAAATATGCCATGGGCTAGTGATTTGGATTATGGATCACAAATGCTTTTGACCAATTTGGTTTTATGTTTTCCAATATTTGGATCACCACATAAGTTGGAGGATATAGATCAAGATTTATTCCTGAAGCAAGATGCAAATATCTGCCCCCAGTGTCTAGCAATGTATGGCATATTATGGATGGATACGTGGATAGGTGTATGGATGGATGGATATGTTAACCATGCAAAGGATGCCAAGGATTATCTTGTGATAAGATAAGGTGTTCAACTAAAGAATGCTCATTTGGATAATGCTTCATGGCTTAGATACTGTTGAGTGGGATAGGATTAATGAAATCAACCCATGTCAAGATTTTTACCATAAGAAAGCATAAAGTGTGTACCAAAAATTTTCAAGATCAAGATGACTCAAATGATGGACGCAGATGGATGAAAATGGATTGGATCAATGGTTCATGGATGCATGGACTTATTATGGATAAGATGGATGGAATGCTCGATTTATTACAGATTGGATGAGATGCTTTCTCCTAAAGTGGCACACATAGATGCTTGATTCTACACATGACATCTATTTGCCAGGTTTTCGTCATGGTCTTTCCCAAAGTGCTGCACATGCAGTTTTCACTAGAAGATGATTTTTTTCTTTACTATTTTCAATCATTTTTCTGATTTTTTTGGATTTTCATATTTTTTGATTTTTTTTATATTTTTCTGAAAGATTTATGCTGACCCACCTAGTGGTGTCGATGTAGACACTTCTGTCATAATGTGCCATCAGTATCCTACTTGAAGAAGTTGCTTTGCTAAGATATGTGCACTTGAATGCCACTTTTGAGATTCTTGATCTACTTTATTGATATCAGGATTAACTCTATCTTTATGCACACATCATGATAGAGTGCCTTCAAAATCCTTATGATGAAGGGTCATTACCAATACATGGTCAATGTGAGAATTGGATATCATGCATGGAGGCGTGGATGGAGTGTGTTTAGGGATAAAAGATGGATTGGTTGATAGTTTGGAAGCTTTGACTCTCCAAACTTGGGAAGATGAGCAATGATGGGTGGATACAAACATGTGTGTGTAATTAGGACCAATTTCTTGATATACTTTGTATGCCACTGGGAAAGCCTGCTTTTGCTTTTGTGGACATCCTTGATGGATACTTTTCCCTCTTTTATTTTGCCCCATAGTTTCTTTGACTGATGGAGTTTGATAGGGATAATATTTCTTTGTATGCTTTGGTATCAATATGTATTTGATTTTCCCATTATGCTTCTCAACTTATTTTTCTTTGATAATGTTCTTCGTACTTTGATTCAAATATTCCTTTTGACGTTGGTCCCAATTCATGGATGGGGTGATGGGTGGATGAAGATTCGTGATGTCGCTGGTTGTAGTATTGGCAATGGTTTCACCATAAAGATTCTTTGTGCTCCCTATGTTCACATTTTCTTGAGACAAATTTGCCCCCACTATGGTGGTAGTAGCACCTTCATGCCTTTATTTGGCATGTTCTGAGATGTCTTGTTTAGTAAACATGCTCTGACAAATGACCATTATAGATGAAATTATTTCAATTTGCTGCTCGCTAACTCTAGATTATTCTATTCTGTTTGACTCACTTCCTTGAGTGAATTATGTTCAATATCTTTATTCATGATTTCCTTAGTCTGAATTTCAGATATATCTGATCCTAATGTTGATAATTTAGTTTCACTGTAGGAATTAATACTCTGCTCTTTTTGTGTAACAAAATCTTGTTCTGGATGAAGATCATCTACGTATCCATCCATAGAAAGCACCTCATGGGTGGATGGAGGAGTATGCGCTACATGGATATGATCATCATGTATAGATAGGAGAGTGTCCATTAGCTTATTGTAGTATCTTGAAGATACAAATTCTTGATATTGAATGATTTCAGAGTTGTTTTCGACATGCTTTGGATCAAGTTGTTAACATGGGTCATTTTCAAAGGATGGATTGCTTAGAAAGGGTTCTTGGATTTCGTCATTAGACATGGTAAGTGGTTCAATATCCTAAAGTGTCAAGTTCAAGGTTCCTTCAATATTTGTAACCATGAGGCCAAAGGATGTCAACATGTCTTGGAAAGGATCATTGCTAGACTTTGCTGAAAGATTTTGATCATGCTTTGGAATAACTTCTTGAGATATGTCCTCTAACTCATAAGGCGATGTAAAGAAATTTTTAATATGATCATTGGTCAATGGATCATGCATTATGTCAATGGGATCAAATAATCCTAACACTCCTTGAAATAGATCACTAAAAAGTGGCTCTTGATGTATGGTGTGTTGATCATCGGATGGGGTGGAAACATCTTCAAAGTGCTCATCGATGCAGAGATCTTGATCATTGTTTTCAACAATTGTGGTGGAGGGATTTCTGATGTCCTCAACCATAGGGTCAAATGATGTTGACATTTCTTGAATTGGATCATTGTTGGTTGGTGGATTTGATCATGATTGAAAACTGACTCTTGATATATGTTGATTTGATCATTGGATGAAGTAGACATATCTATGATGTGTTCTTTGATGGATAGATCTTGGTAATTGTCCCCAATATTTATCATTTTTCATGTTTGTGTTTGTGTTTGTTGGGTAGCTTGAGAGGCTTGGGTAACTTGAGAGGCTTGTTGCACTTGTTGAGTTTGTCTTACTTTTTGCATGGCTAGATATTGTTGGATGGCCTTTTGGTAGGCCTGGTGAGCTTTTAGCGCAATGTCATATTGTCTTGCTACATTTGGTTTTGGTGGTAGTGGTGGTGGATTCAGAATCGTGTTGGATGTAGTGATGAGTGGTTGATATACACTCAGAGTGATCATGGTAGTGAGGGGTTGATATGTGAGGGGTGTGATAGGGGTGGTTGGAGTGATTGAGGTGATAGGAATGGTCGGAATGACCGAGGTGATAGATCCTTGAGAGACCAAATGTTGATTTATTGGGATTTATATTATCATTTGATTAGATACCATCTGTTGGTACGATGTCAATGGTATATTCAAAGGATTTGATGTGATGGATTGATTGGTGTTAGGTGGATTGATTTGGATGGACTGATTGATGCTAGGTAAAGGGGAAATCCCTAAACCAAGGAATGATGTTGATATGGGTAATGGTGGTGGAGATGTCTCTTGGCACAATGACTCAACTATTTTGGTAAGTTTAGCAATTTGTTCTCACCAAATTTGTTCTTGATTTCGATCTTGACTCCCTTGATGTAGTTGATTTGGTTTTTGTTCAAGCAAATTTGGGATTCATACTTGTGTTTGATTTTGGACAATGTTTTGATTTGGTATGACACTCAAATTTAGCACGATAGGTTGAAATTGAACATTGTTGTGATTGGGAATCATAGTGTTTATTTAGGTAACTTTTATTTTGCATGGTGTCACCTTGTCTTGGAGTAGTTAACATCTTCTTTGGAATCTAAACAACATTTGTATGATTTGCAAACATTTTTATCCCAAAGTTTTATGGATTCATGTTTGGAAAACTTGTACTTGGTACACTCTCATTTGGCATGTAGGGATTTGGTGGGATGGCGTTGTTCGCTTGAAGGCTCATGCTTTGATTTTTCAGTTGAAAAACTTGTAGGTTTGGATTTAGATTTAGCATTGGGAAATGTGTTCCAATCTTTGATTTGTGAATACTCACACTTGTTGTACCATTGATGTTTGTCAAAGGTAATGATCCCATGTATGGTTTGTATAGATGTGAATGTTGATAATCAACTGGTGTTGTAAGGCTTTGATAGCTTAGTTGACTTGGATTACTCATGATGTAAGGATCAAGTTTATATTCTATGTTCCTCTTGTATTTTGACCTTGTTGCAAAAGTGACCTCTAATGTTCTTACGACCAATGACGAGATGAAGGATGAAATGTGTAAATGATATGAGTGTTGAATGTTTAGGGACTTTGGATCAATGCAAGACTTAAGGTTTGATTTTGATTGGTTGATTTGGATAATGATCTTGTAAACCCTAAGATGTTAGATGTGATCTTTAGGATGAACTTGTTAAATGGATTGCTAATTTAATTAGAGGTATGAGAAAGGATGCATTCCCATATACCTAACTAAACAAGCTGATTTTTTTGGTTTGATGATTTACCCACGTCTAGAATGATATTTCCAAAGATCTAAAGTTGTTTGGTGTGATGGATTTTGATAAATGTTTTGGGATGGATGAAATGTTTGATTTGATCCTAAATGAACCTAAGGACTTGTTTACTAGACCAAGATAGTGAAGAACATGCCTTTCTCTAAGAGTAACTTGAAATCAAAAGATCAATGTTTGCATGAAAATCATATGACCAAAAGATGCCAAACACATATGTGGGGTCCAGTTGATTTAATCTTTGCTTAATGGATTCTTTTTACCACAAACACACTCTTGATTAGGTTTTCAACTGAATGTCCAATGTCCTAATTCCCTTTCCTCCCACAAGTGCATTATGTGGAAATCGAGGAAATCAAGGCAAAGGTTGCCTAAAGTTGACTTTAGTAGGAGCAAATTGAGATGAAATTCAAATGTTTAGATGCCTCTAAGGACACGAATCCCAAGGGCAAGCAATAACATGTGAATTTTTTCAAGAATATTTGCTTCTCCTAAAAGTTTTGCAATTTTGATGATATGTTGAATGTTGGTTTTCAATATTTTCGATAAAAGCACTATGTTTTCAAACTAACTCACAAGCAATATAACATCCTAGCTCAATTTGTATGTTTTTCTTAGTAGGTTTGCTTAATGCCCTTCATAGTAGAAGAGACAATTTTACATGCAACCAAGGACAAAATATAAAGGTATGTTAAGAATGAAGCCTTAACCTCTATATTTCAATTAAGATCAGACATGGCAAGTAACTTCTTGGAATCTAGGTTCCAATGCTAAACTTTGATAAACTCGTTGGATGGACTGGTTGGCAACTACAAACAAGGTTCTTAATGACACAACATCAGGACATGGCACCTTCCGAGCATCCAACAAGCCACTAAAGGCTTTAATCAATCCTACTAGGGGCTCTTATACATTTTATAGTAGTACCCCATTCTGAAAGACACTGTACAACTAAGGCCTACATACCATGAGGACATGACATTTTAGTCTTATCCATTTATATATCGGCCCGAATGAAAAACCGGTTGGAGCTACCTTCGAGTTCTCCTTTCAGATGTGTCTCTTAGGTAGGACCCTCTAAAGGTAAACAATAGTGAGCAAGCACATTCGTAGTTCGATCGACCTTCGTTTAGAAACGAAGGGAGAACATACGCGATATACCTAACTCACACTCGCAAAGTGTTTTATTCAATTTTAAACCCAAATCAAAGTGTGGAGGAAATATTTTATGCAACTTAATGTCATAAAAAAGGCTTTTGGTTCTCAAGATCATTGTGAAACACGAGAGAAGTGCATATGCCTTTTTAGATGAGATTTCTTTTCACAAGAGATTACAAAACATGAAAAGCACATGTTCATTTTAAGCTTCAAAGCAATGATGAATTCGTTTTAAAACACCAAAGTAAAATGTGAAGTTTGCTTGTTCAATTTTATCCCAAATTGAAATCTAGTAGGTGTCTAAGTTTCAATTTTAACCCTTTGCAAAAAAATCAAAGTGTTATTTTTAAACCTAAACGAAAATTAGTGTCCTAAAACGAAAAGATGAACAATTTCATGAAAAGTGTTTAAAAAAAACACTAAAGTGTTAAAAAACACTTTAATCTTCCCCAAAACATCACCTTTATTCTCTTCCTTTTGTTTTTCTTCTACATTTCACCTTCTCTTTCCTTGCCTTCCTCACTTTCCTTTTTTTGTAACTTTGTTTGCTTTTGTACCTATTCCATAATGGATTGGTTTCAAATGTGCAAATGACCTTTTCCTAATCCTTGCTCAAAAGTTAAAATGATGAGATGCATTGGAAATGAAGAGAAAAATTATCTCTCAAATGAAGAGAGTAACCTTGCATAAATGATTGTGGATGAAATTGTGGAGTTGTGGAGGATTTGATAAAAGATGAAGCTTTCATTTATAAATTATTTTGATGAGACAATGGCCAAATGGGTGAATGTGGGACTAAATGTGGACCAATGAAAGAAGGCCACTTGTCAAGTTGTGATAGGCCAAGGTTTGTGCAAGAGTTGGAAAATGTGTCCATGAGAGGGAGTTTCAAATTGAAGTGGCATAATCTAGAGAATCCAAGTGGTTAGGATTAGCATTTAATCATTGTTAGATTAGATTAATGATGATTAGGATGTTTTGACCAATTTGACTCAAATACTTGATTTATTTAAATCAAAAAAGGAGAAATATGAATTTTGAAACTTAATTAAATAAAGTTTGATTTATTTAATTAAAGGATGATGTGAGCCTTTGATTTATTTAAATGAATAACCTTAGGACTAAAGACTTGATTTACCTGATGAATGGATTTGTTGTGTTTGATTTATTTAATGAGCGGATGAATGTGAATTGGGTGCATGATGTTAATTTCATGTGTCTACATTTTTCCCCTCTTTGAAGCAATGTACTTGTTGTGTTGGTTCTAATAATAAACTTGTCATGATCAAAATTCAATTTTTTTATTTTTTCGGATGCCCCAGCGGAAAGAAGTACACTGGTACATTGCCCCCTCGAGAGATCAAGCAAAAAGATTCGATTTAATTTATATAAATCAGAAAAGGAGAAATATGAATTTTGAAACTTAATTAAATAAAGTTTGATTTATTTAATTAAAGGATGATGTGAGCCTTTAATTTATTTAAATAAATAACCTTAGGACTAAAGACTTGATCTACCTAATGAATGGATTTGTTGTGTTTGATTTATTTAATGAGCGAATGAATGTGAATTGGGTGCACGATGTTAATTTCACATGTCTACATTTTTCCCCTTTTTAAAGCAATGTACTTGTTGCATTGGTTCAAAGAATAAACTTGCCGTGATCAAAATTCAAAAAATTTCTAATTTTTTCAGATGCCCTAGCATAAAGTACACTGGTACATTGCCCTCCTTCTAGCGCCAATCATGTGGAACCTTAAATCTACATTAGCTCAAAAACAAAAACCCTTAGCCTCTTTAGTAAACCAAAGCAAACAAAAGATTCCCTATAAGATTCATCTAATCACAAGAATATTGCAAAAGAAGCAAGCAAAATATAGAAAAACATCATTCTAATAATCAAACTAGCATCTTGTAGTGGATTGGTGCTTCTATGGAAAGAAGCCCTTTCCCAATCCTTGATTAAGCTCCATGATGAAAATAATTAGAATATGATATGGAATGCTAAGATGATCAATGGAAAAAATTAGTTCTCAGTTTAAGAGAATGACCTTGCATAAAAGTTGTAGATGACTTGTGGAGTGAAATGGACAAGATCAGTTCTCAAATGAAAAGAATGACCTTGCATGAGATTTGTGGATGATTTTGATGAAGAAAGAAGTCCTTATTTATAGATTTTCTTGATGAGAGATTTTCCATATGGGTGAGTGTGGGACTAAATGTAGACCAATGAAAGAAAGCCACTTGTCAAGCTGTGATAGGCTGAAGGTTGTGCAAGATTTGGGAAATGTGCCCAAGAGAGGAAAATTTCAAATTCAAATTGTGAAATAAATGTTGAGTTTGACTTGCAAGGGACATGTAAGACCTATTAAATTCCTTGTTGGATGTACCTTTCAACTTGCTTTTGAATTCAAATTTGAGGGAAGATGCTATGTTGAGTGAAAATGCTAATTTAATAAATCAATAAATTGATTTATTGGTGCAAGTGGCAAAATCTAGAGAATGCAAGTGGTTAGGATTAGCATTTAATCAAGATTAATTAGCTAGGATGATGATTAGGATGTTTTGACCAATTTGACTCAAATATTTGATTTATTTAAATCAGAAAAGGAGAAATATGAATTTTGAAACTTAATTTAATAAAGTTTGATTTATTTAATTAAAGGATGATGTGAGCCTTTAATTTATTTAAATGAATAACCTTAGGACTAAAGACTTGATTTACTTGATGAATGGATTTGTTGTGTTTGATTTATTTAATGAGCAGATGAACATGAATTGGGTGCATGATGTGAATTTTGCGTGTGTACAGATATGAATGATATGTTGTATGTTGATAGTTTTGTAGATGCAGGATGGATGTATGATGAATGCATTGGTGATACTATGTTAGTGCGGAAATAACAAATGAGATAATGATAAGAGGATCCAACAAGTCCATGATCTGATGAGACTTTATTAGAGATGATGATGATTTGCTTATCAAGGATTGGGATTTTAAAAGGGATACTTACCTTATGTTTGATAACACATGTACATACGATGCATCAAGTATAAAGAACTAGGATGGCATTGTACCTAGTGCGATGGAATTTGACTCAACAAATAGATAGAAGTATTCTTGTTCACACTTGACATACGAAAACCTTGCTAGGACATACCTAACAAAGCAAGTATTTGCCAAGTTATTTTACAAGAATGTCCAACAAGCACAGTAGACAAAAGGATAATGATTGTTGCCCCATTCCTATCTCTCTAAATCCTTCATTCGGATATCATCAAGAGGACCTTGGAATGAGTGCAATAAGATAAATCAATAGAAAAAATCAAGTACACAAACATGTCAATGTTCTTCATATCTCTAGCCAAAAGGGATTTGTTTTGATAGGATAAGAATCCAAAGTGATATCCAAAATAATGCCCATTGTTAGAACGATATATCCTAGGACATGCATTGTATAGGATGATGATGGTTCGATAATTTGATTGATAGGCTATTGATATAAGGTTAATTTACATGTTTGTGACTAATCAAGAGTTTGATATTTTTTTAAATGTTTGTTGTTTGCTTTTTATTTTATGATTAAAGCTTGCTTTTGCTGATTGTTGTGGTTGTTTCTATTTGTATTGCCAAAGGATGAAGGTGACGATCAGTTTATTATGGATGATTGATTATTTCAAATGAAAGCAAGATGAGACAAATGGATTTTTTCAATTATTTGGATGTGTTTTTGACATTTTTTGAATGTTTTGAGGTTATTTTTGGTGTTTTTGAAGATTTTGCAAATGTTTTGATTTTCCAAATTTTGCAATGTTTTTGGATTTTTCTAAGATTTTATGAATTTTTTTGGATTTTATGTTTTTGAATGATTTTGGATTTTGATGTTTTTAATGTTTTGGATTTTGATGTTTTTTTGATTTTTTTTGGATTTTAGTGTCTTGGGGGCTGACAAGAGATTAGCCTTGCCTACGTTTAAGCTCAGAGATGACGCAGTTTGGATTCCAATGTTTTTGATTTTTTTGTTTTATGGATTTTTTTGGATTTTCTGATGTTTCAGATGTTTTTATATTTTTTGCATGATTTTGACAATTTGGATATAGACATGTGTGATGATATCAGTTATCTGTTTGGGATTTTGTTGAAGACCAAGCTAAGGTTGATTGATTAGATTGATGGATTGATGATGATGACATTGTTGAGGATACACAACAATGCAAGGATAGTGTTAAGCAACACAAGGATTGAGATGTTGATGGGATTGATGATGATAACATTGTTGAGGATGCACAACAATGAAAGGATAGTGTTTAATCAACACAATGATATCCTGAGATAATGATTTGTTGATTGGATTTGATTGACCATGATTGATGAAGCTTGATTTGGAACAAAAGATCTTTGGATGATTTGATGTGATGTTTGATGTGCAACTTTGATGCAATTGATAGTGATTGCTTGGCTTGATGTTCGATGAAAGATGAAGAATGATAAGGAATGTCTTCTCATCAAAATATGTCATGGGCTAGTGATTTGGAATTTTGCTCATAGGTGGTTTGACAAATTTTTATTTCACATTTTCTAATTTTCGGATCACCACATAAGTTGGAGGATATAGATCAATATTTATTCTCAAAGCAAGATGTAAATACTTGCCCCCAATGTCTAGCAATGTAGGGAATGTCATGGATGGGTGCTTGTATAAGTGTATGGATGGATGGATATCGATTATCTTGTGATAAGATAAGGTGTTTGGATAAAGAATGCTCATTTGGATAATGCTTCATGGCTCAGATAATGCTCAGGTAGGATAGGATCAATGAAAATGACCCATGTCATGATGTTTACTACAAGCAAGTGTAAAGTGTGCCCTAAACTTTCATCAAGATCAAGATAATTTGGATGATGGATGTAGATATATGCACATGGATGAAAATGGATTGGATAAATGGTTTATTGATGAATAGATTTATTATGGATAGATGGAATCCTAGATTTATTATGGATAGGATGAGATGCTTTCAACCAAACTGGCACACGTAGATGTTCGATTCTACACATGACACCTGTTTTCTAGGTTTTCATCATGGTCTTGCCCAAAGCACCATCGTAGTGGTTTTCACTAGAGGAAGATTTTTTTCTTTACTGTTTTCAATCCTTTTTCTAATTTTTTTGGATTTTGATATTTTTTGATTTTTTTGATTTTTCTGAAAGATTTCAAGCTCATGCTATATCACAAGGTATTGCTGATGTAGATGTTTCTATCATGATGTACCATCGATACCCTACTTGAAAAATATGCTTTTCCAAGATACATGCACTTGAATGCACCTTTTGGGATTCTTGATCTGCTTTATTGACATCTAGGTTAACTCTGTCTCTGTGCATACATCACGATAGAGTACCTTCAGAATTCCTATGATGAAGGGTCATTGCCAATACATGGTCAATGTGAGAATTGGATATCATGTGTGGAGGCATGGATGGAGTGTGTTTAGGGATAGGAGATGGATTGGTTGATAGTTTGGAACCTTTGACTCTCCAAACTTGGGAAGATGAGCAATGATGGATGGATACAAAAGTGTGCATGGAATTAGGACCAACTACTTGATATACTTTGTACGTCACTTGAAAAGTCTACTTTTTATTTTGTGGACATCTTTGATGGATACTTTTCCCCTTTTTATTTTGCCCCACAGTTTCTTTGATTGATGGAGTTTGATAGGGATAATCTTTCTTTTTATTTTTTGGTATCCATTTGTATTTGATTTGTCCATTATGCTTTTCAGCTTCTTTTTCTTTGATAATGTTCTTCATACTTTGATTCAAATCTTTCTTTTGAAGTTGGTCCCAATTCATGGATGGGGTGATGGGTGGATGAAGATTCATGACATGGCTGGTTGTAGTATTGGCATTGGTTTCATCATAAGGACTCTTCATGCTCCCTATGTTGATACTTACACTAGATAAAGTTGCCCCCCATATTGTGGAAATATTGCCTTCATTCTTTGATTTTGCTTTCTCTAAGAGCTCTTGTTTAGAACATATTCTCTGATAATTGACTATCGTAGATGACATTGTTTCAATTTGTTGCTATGCTAACTCTAAATTATATTATTTTGTCTAACTTGTTTCCTTGATTGGATAATGTTGGATATCCACATACTAAATGTCCTTAGTCTGAATTTGGGATATATTTGATCTTGATGTTGGAAAGTCAATAACCTACTCTTTCTGTGTAATGATATCACAAGTAAAGGAATCCTATTCTGAATGAAGATAATCTACATGTCCATCCGTAGAAAGCATCTCATGGGTAGATGGAGGAGTATGTGCATCTTGCATAGATAGGAAAGTGTCCATTAGATCATTGTAGTATCTTGGAGATACAAATTCTTGATTTTGAATAAATTTGGAGTTGCTTTCGACATGCTTTGGATCAAGTTCTTGACATGAGTCAGTTTCAAAGGATGGATTGCTTATAAAGGTTTCTTGGATATCTTCATTAGGCATAGGAAGTGGCTCAATATCCTCTTGATCTTTGGGATCAAGTGTTGAGTTGAAGATTCCTTCAATATACAATCATGAGGTCAAAGGATGTTAATATGTCTTGGAAAGGACCATTGCTAGACTTTGGTGAGAGATATTGATCATGCTTTGGCATAAATTCTTGAGATATGTCCTCTAACTTATCAGGTGATGTAGAGACATTTTCAACATGATCATTGGTTGATGAATCGTTGGATGAGGTGAAAACATCTTTATTGATGGATAGATCTTGAACATTGTTTTCAACAATTGTGGTAGAGAGATTTCCAATGTCTTCAACCATAGGGTCAAATGATGTTGAAATTTCTTGAATTGGATCATTGTTGGGTATTGTTGGTGAATTTTCATCATGATTGAAAAGTGACTTTTGATGTATGTTGATTTGATGTTCGGATGAAGTAGACACAACTTCAAGGTGCTCAGTGATGGATTGATCTTGCTCCTTGTTCTCAACAATTGTGGTGGAGAGATTTCCAATGTTATCATTGTCCCCAATAGTGATTATCTTTTGATCAATCAGGTCTTGGATGAGTTTTTTGAGTCAAACACAATATGATGTTTTGTGTCCCTTTATTCTATGATAATGATAAATGTGCTTCTCATTATACCCTGGTAGTTGTATGGTTGGTTCTCCATAGTTCACATAAACAGGGATTTTGATGAGATTTTCTTGTACCAATTGTTGCAGGACTGATTCGATTGGTCTCCCAAGTGGTGTGTATTTTCAATTGTTTCCTTGTGAGATTTGCACTTTAAATTGACCTTGTGGTGATTGATTTTGGAGATGTGGTGATTGATCTTTGAGATGTGGTGATTGGGTTTGTTGTTGATGTTGATCTGGATATCCAACTTCTTTCCATTGGGGATGTTGTTCTTGATGTAGTTGTGGACATAACTCAATGCTTTGATGACATGGTTCAACCAATGGAGGAATATATTGATTTTGGAGAGAAGATATCTCTTAGCTCAAAAATTCAATAAATTTGGTGTGTGAAGCAATTTGTTCTAGCAAAATTTGATCTTGATTTTGAATTTGACCTCCTTGATTTGGATTTTGTTCAAGCAGATTTGGGATATACACTTATGGTGTTTGAATGGGATCATGAACAAATTGATTTTGGACAATGTTTTGATTTGGGATGGTGTTCAGATTTGACATTATAGGTTGAAATTGAACATTCTCTTGATTTATGTAACTTTGATTTTGCATGGTGTTACCTTGTCTTGGAGTTGTTAACATGGGTAAACCCACAATAGTGGGTTACAATTTTTTGAACAAAGAATAATTAGAAATGCTCATCAAAAAAATTGAAATGGTTTACCCCTTCTAATGAAGGGGGTTCGAATGAACCACCCCCTTCTAATGAACCCCTCCTTCTAATGAACCCTCCCCCTTCTAATGAACCCCCTTTTGCACCATATAAAGGGGGTTCGAATGAACCCCTCTTCTAATGAAGGGGTTTCAAATGAACCCCCCCTTCATTAGAAGGGGGGTTCTAATGAACCCCCTTTTTTTTACTTCCCCTCCACCATTTCAAAATTTATGCATTTTTTTTACTACCGAAGCTTGGGAAGGAGGTGAAAATGGAGTCAACTTGATAAACCAAATTGGATGATTGTAGTGATCGAAACGTGCTTTCTAGCAACTATAAATTTAATATATTTTGTTTTTATTTTATATTTTATTTTTAGTTTTACTGTACATAGGTTTTTCACCGAATGTCAAGTTCGATGAAAAATCATTGTGGAAAAATAGTAAATTTGAGGAAAAAAATTGAAAAATATATATCCACTAGGTATTGATGTCCTCGTTCTAACAAAAAAATAAAAATTGAATTTCAATACATACCAAAAAAGTTATGCGTGCCGAAGTGCACCTATGTCTAAATTATAAATGTTTTGACTTCAAAACTTAATTAAAAGAAAATTATGGAACAAAATGCTATGAAACAAAATGAAAGCCCTAGATACTTGTGTTACCAACCTAAATTCAAAAGAATTATAGTTTTATCCTTTGTAGAAAAAAATTTATGCTTGCCAAAGTACACACCACTTTTTAAAAATGTTGTTTACTATTAAAAACTAGTTATCAATGGAGACACAAAAAATTTACAATTTAATTTCAATTTTTTTTTTTAAAATACATTTAAAATATATAGAAAAAATCTCACAAATCACTAGTTTACATCATTTTCAAATTCCTAATAGTTTACCTACTATAAGTGTCAGAAAGTGATGTTTTCTCTAAAAATGTTGATTTCAATGTCAAGTTTGGCCAAAAAGTGTAACCCATTATTGTGGGATGACCCACATCTTGTTTGGACTCTGAACAACATTTGTGTGATTCACAAACATATTTATCACAAAGTTCATCAAATTCATGTTTGGGATGGTGTTCTAGGGCCATAATGTGGATGCTAAATCTACATTTTGGCTCAAAAACAAACAAGCATGAGTTGTTATTTGAATCAAGAAAATAAGATAGAGCATCCCTATGAAATAATTGATCATACTAAAATATGCAAAGCTAAATAGAACAAAGATAATTAAATGCAAGCACATAAAATCATGACCAAACCCTATCCCATAGTGGATTGGTGCTTCTATGGAAAGAAGCCCTTTCCCAATCCTTGCTAAGATAAGCTAAATGGTAAAATGCTTTGAAGATGGAGTAAGATGGGAAAAATTAGTTCTCAAATGAAGAGAGTGACTTTGCATAAAATTTCTGGATGAAATTGTGGAGGATTTGAACAATAGAGGAGACCTCTATTTATGGCCAAAAGTGATAAAAGAATGCCAAACATGAAGGATGTGGGATTAAAGATAAGCCAATGAGAAGAGGCCACTTGTCATCTTGTGATAGGCTTAAGGATGAGCACATTTTTGTCAATGTGCTAAAGAGAGGGAACTTTCAAATTCAAATTTGAGAGTAAATGCTGAGTTTGACTTGTGCAAGGGAAATGTAAGAGCCATGTAAGAACTCATAAATGACTTGTTGGATGTACATGTCCACTTATTTTTGAATTCAAACTTGAGGGAATATTCCTCAAAGATGCCATGTTGATGGAAAATGTTGGATATAATAAATCAATAAATTGATTTATTTGTGCAAGTGGCAAAATCTAGAGAATGTGATGGGTAGTTAGGTTAGGCTAATTAGGATTAGATTAGCTTAATGATGATTAGATGATTTTAACCTCTTTGACTTAGATATTTTGATTTATTTAAATCAAAAAGGGATGAAAGATGATTTCAAACTTAATTAAACAAAATGATTGATTTATTTAATCAAGGAGGGTGATGTTAGGATCAAGTTGATTTATTTAATTTAAATTGATGACTTTAGGAGATTGACCAAATAAACTTGATTTATTTGCTGATTAGATGAATATGACCTAATTGAATGTGTTATGCCAATTTTGCATGTCTACAATAACACTCGCTTCCAAAGATCTTGAAATATTTAACAGTAGGCTTATAACTAAACCATAGCTCAAAAGGAGTCTTGCCAAAAATACCATTAAAATTACTCGGTTTAGTGTACACAACATTGTTTACAACTTCTCTCAATAGATGTGAGGCACATTTCCTTCCAACATTATTGTTCTAGCAGCATCCATAATTGTTCTATTGTTTCTCTCTATAACTCCATTCTATTGAGGGGTTCGGGTAGCAAATAACTATCTTTTGATTCCATGCTCTTCATATTGGAAAAACAAAGGCAGACAATTGAGAGGGGAGGTGAATTAGTTGTTACAAAATATTTAAACTTTTCAATTTTTACTTAACTTAATCTCAGATCCAATGAAAGAATAATAAACCATAAATAATCAACACATCAGAAACACATAGAACACCAAGATCTTTATATGGAAACCCTGTTAGGGGAAAAACCACGGTGATGATTAGTCAACAATATTATACACTGCTAAAAATATAAGAATAATTGGAATGCACATGCATTTAGACACACTGCTTAGAGCTCACTGCTCAAATACAAATAAGAACTCACTGTGCAAAGAAAGGTTTGGATTAAAACCATCCAAATTGTGAACTGAGAAAATAGCTTCTGCAGAAGCCAGATTAAAGTTCCAACTAAGCACATAAAACCTTCTTCACTCTTCGCTCAAACTTCTTCACACTTCACTCAATTTTCTTCACACTCTTCTTTACAATTGAATGATATTTGCACATACACACATAGGAGCACACTGAGCACCGAACATTGATGAAATGATCTCTCTTATATATCTACAAGATGAAATTACATCAACAACCTTGTCATCCAGAAATATATATCAATTTCCAAATTGTGCACCAAATCATGGACCTTGTAATGTTTGACAAGATTTTCATCCTCCTCTACTTCAAGCAAGTACAGATTGACCAACTCCTCAACATAATCACAAGCAACATTCCACTAGTCTTTATTCTAAGGAATCAACCCTTCTGCTATCGAGAGATTTATGAGATATTCCTTATCTATTAACTCATCCTTAGGAAAGAAAGACAAATAAGAAAAATAGAGCTTAAGAGCTGGATGCAAAAAGTCATAACTCAATCTAAAAATCTCCATAACTCATTTTTTGTCAAGAAAATCAACTTCCCCCAGTTGATCTAATTTGTATCTCCATTGTATGTCCGTGCAGCCGAAAAAAGAACCTCCTATTATCTTGAGAGCCATTCGTAAGCTCTTGCGTTGCTTTTCAACTTGAGAAGCTATCACTTGAAGGTGATATGGGGGGGCTTTATCTCCGAAAGCATGAGCACAAAACAGCTGCCAACTATCTTCCTCTGATAAAAGATCCACCTTGTAAGGGACAGCGCCAAGCTTTTTGGAAACTTCTGTATTCCTGGTTGTTACCAGTACTTTACATTGACTTTCACGGTCAATAGGAAGACCAAGGTGCGTAATGATATTATTTTCTACTGAGTTCATCCAGACTTCATCCAGCATATTGAGTTCATCCAGACGACATCCACAGTTAGTGTAAAGAGGGCAAACAATACACTTTAACAATGTCCTCTGCGTTCCAGGCAATATCCCGCAAGGTATTCAACCATCTTTCATTTTCAACAAGCTTATATTGAGCAGCCGATGAATCTGCATATTGTAGACGATCTCTCATACTTGTGAGTTTCTTCATCATCCATTCAAGTCCTCGGTGAAGTTTAAAGCGAACGATATCTCTTTAGTTGATTTTCAAGCTATCCTCTTAGCAAGTTTTCCAATAACAACAATTAGAATTTCCATTATTAATCTGTTATTACTATCAAATTCGTTTTGATGCTTAACTACAATAGATCGAAGTTGCTGAAGGATGCGTTAATACAACTTGAACTTTAGATCTCTGTGTTTTATGTGCGGGTTGCCCTAAAACTTACAAGCACGAGAAAACTGATTCTCTAGAGTTTGTGGACGCAAAATACTATTGGGTAATTTAACATGTTGACATGACCCCACCAACGAGTAAGTAATCTTGCATTAAAATTGTAATAAACTAATTAATTCATAGTAGCATTAAAGTAAATAAAGCAATTAACCTATGTTTATTGAAAGTGATAAAATTTATGTGGAAAATGTGGGGAGATATATTTTTGAGGTATATGCTTAAAATTAGTAGAAAAAATCATGTAAAAGATGTAAGTGATATTATTATGAATACACATATTTTTATTATTTTCATTTATTATTATAATTAAAAATACAATTAGGGAATTAATTAACATTATCAATAAACACTCAAATAATATAAATAATAGATTTTTAAAATTTAATTGTCCAAATGAAAAGATAAATATCCCTAATTTTTAGTTCCTCCCATGAGGGAACTATAACTACCTATTTTTAACTAGTGATTAAATGTTTTATTTGCAGCCAATCAAAATTTATTATTATTTTTTTATACATTATATTTTAATTTTCTTAGTGTAAAATGCAAGATTTTTAACTTTTCAAATTTCAAAAAATATTTTTCTTTAATTTTACTGGCTACAAAATAACTTTGAGCGATAAGGGAAAATTTCCAAGGAGCATAAATTTTTGATCGGATCTTTTTAAGGTTATTTTGCCATAATGACCATAATCAGAAAAATATTCAACTAATTTTTAGGAAATCAAAATTTATTTACTTGTTATATTTTCCATTCTGTTAAATTCAAATATATAAAATAATATAATAACAAATTCAAATAAATAATATATTTTTAATATATTATATTATTAATTTAACATATTATAACATTATAATATATATACAATATATATGTAACATATATACCATCTAAAATATAATTTAATATATTAGATAATAATATTATAATTTTATATTTTAATTTTAAATTATGTAATATATTGTCTTTTTAATAATTTAATATAATATATTATTAAAGGTGACCCTTTGGTGAAATGGTGGTGTTTCTTGCCTATAGTGCCAACAACCAAGGTTTAAACCTCACGGGGTCAATCTCTACCATGTCAAAAATTGAGATTGGGGGAGACCTTATGGTGAAATGGTGGGGGTTCTTGCTTGTAGTGCCAACAACCAAGGTTCAACTACACAGGATCACTCTCTACCATGTCAACAATTTAGATTGCTTACCCCAATTAAAATATTTTAAAATTAAATGAATGTTGGCACCACGAGTTCCTCTGCTCCTGCACTTCTAAATCCTCCCTCTCCCTCTGTAGGCGATCTCCACACGCAGGGGTGTGCAGGGCATCCTGCATTCGAGAGGCTGCTAAGTTTGGCGTTCTCGGGCACACAGGGTCGAGACTACCTTCTTGTCAACTGAATTTCAAGGATGCCCTAAATGGAAATGGCATGGTTTTTGGTTCAAATTTCCAATCCTCAAACAAGTCTTGCAAAGGAGATTCAACTGTGTCTTCGCATAGCATTCAACAAGCTCATGCACATCATTTTGGTACTCCACTGGTGAGCACAGATCTGCATCAAAGGTCTAATCGATGGGTGGGTTCTAGCAGTGGGGTGTTAGAATTGGGTCAAGTTGGTCACAAGGGTGGAAACCCCCTAACTCCCCATCAATCACTCTCAACACAACAAAGGCTTCTAATAAGGTGTGTCTGCTCCTTGTGCACTTATCTGCACTTGTTGCTGAGGTGGATTTGGATGGTTGTGCTGGCAATAGAGAGGATTATCTCTAAGAACATGTGCTAATTTATAGATTGACCAATTCTTGGCCCAGTTTGAGTGATTTGCACACATGGATCTCACAAAACTGGAAGGAGTTTATGAAAGAAGAAATATATATTTATCCCTGTGCTCGAGGGTTTTTTATTCTAGGATTTGAGTCAATGGAAGACATGGATTTGGTGCTAAAAGCTGGCCCTTGGGAGTTTGAAGATGAATTCATATGCATGAAGCCTTGATATGCTTCTTTTGATCCCTGCACTGAAACCTTTACATCTGCCCTTCTTTGGGAGAGATTACCCTACCACCCCCTTCAATTTTGGGAATTGGATTATTTGTGTGCTATAGGCAACAGTTTTGGTAAGTATAATTATATTTCCAATGAAATAGTCCATTATAGGAATTCTACCTGTGCTCATTTATGTGTAGAAATGGATTTGTCTATTGGGCTCCCTATGGAGCTATCCTTAAAAGTGGGCAATAGATGTTGGAGACAATCAGTAGACTATGACAAGATTACATTCAGATGTCAAAAATGCTTCTCTACTGCTCATTTTACCCATCAGTGTCATAAGGCGTCAACATGCAAAAATTCTTCATGGTGGGTTGGGGTACACACTCAACATTATGTTGTCTCTCCTAGACTGCAAAATGCCTCTTCCACACAATCTTCTCAAGAGAATTCTTCAAATGAAATTTCACCCTCTTCAAATTCTCAAATAGAGCCTCCTATTGAGGCCTCTCATAAGCCTGTAATGGTGGAGGCCTTACATAAGACTGTCACAACATGTGACCCTATGGCTGCTCCCTCATCTTTATCAGAAAAGGAAGATATAAAACCTGCAAGAAATTTTGAGGTGGCTTTGGGTATTTTTTTGATGTTGGGGTGGTGGTCAACCCTAATGAAACATCCCTTGTTTGCAAGCATCATGAATAATTGCAATGGACATAAGTAAAGAGAAAGTGGCCCACTTGTGCAATGTCAAGGCACGAGAAGGTTGGAAGTTCCCCCCAAAAGATGGAGGTTTATGGAAAAATGAATGCCTTCCATCCTTTAAAGGGTTGATTGGGTATATGGAATCTGGCTATTCATGGCTCATCGAGTGCAATTTAGAACAAGTGATGGATAGGGGAAGGTGATTTATCATTACTTGCTAATGTAAAATGGGAGGGTCTTCATGTTGGAATCTGTTGGTAGTTGAATGTACCCTAGCATGTTTTTCCATCTAACTTCAATGTAAATGGGTGCTATCACCTTTGATAGCACTTTCCTATTAATATATTATATATATATTATATTATTAAATATTTTGAATATATATTATATTAGATTATATATTAAATTAAATTAACATCTAATATCTTAAATTAATCTTGTTAATTATATCTTTTAACTAATCGAAAACAAAACAAAAATATTTCATCTAATTTTTCTTTTTAATGTTAAAAGAGGAAAAGGTTTATTTTTAATAATAAAAAAATACAAAATATAGCTGATCTCAATTGCTATTAGATAAAAAATTCAACATGAGAAAAGTTACAATGGCTCAACATTTTTTATTTATAAAATATTATATTTTATATTATTTCAATTATGAATAAATTTAGTGGTATGAAAGATAAATGTATATTATGATTATGTTAATTAGATAGTGTTAAAGTATATTTCTATTTTAAAATTTGATACAAATTTGTATTTTTTTAATAATATATAAATAAAAATAAATCTAATGATATATTAGTATAGATATTTTAGATATTAAATAATTTGGAAGAATCTATATAATTTATGTCACACAATTAAGATAGATATTTCAATATTTCAATATATGATATCTTTTAAATAAATGTATTCTAAGAAATATATGTTCATCATGAACACTAGTAATACTACTATAGATATCTTAAATAATCTATTTAGAAAATATTTAGATATATTAATCTCCACTTAAGAGTTATTTTATTTTATGACATAATTATTTTATTTATTACATGCATACATATAGAGACATTTTAATTTTATCTAAGAATTATTTTCATCTATCTAAACTAGTAAATAAATAAATAGTTTCATCAATACATAAATATGTAAATTGATAGATAAAGAAAAGACAAACACTACTTACATTTACTCAAGAATTAGTTTTATTTATTTTTTAACAATTTTTAAATTTTATATAGTAACAAAATAAATAATACAATATATGCAAACAATTATAAAAATTTAATTTCATCTTTTTTTTTCTAGACATTTTTTCACTTAGTACAACATCTTAATTATTCAATGATGTCCCTATTATGTTTATTATTAAATATTAATTATTTAATGTGTAAATGACTATAGGTTTTTTATATGCAGTTGTGAAGTGAAAGCCAAATATTGTTATAATACACTTCTCAAAATATTAGTCAATCAACTAAACACTTGTTGACAAATAAAAAAGATAGCTGACCTATATTTTATATGAGTAGAACTTTTAAAAAAGGCATGTTTATTATCATTTTGCTTTAAAAAATTTAAATTCTTTATTAGAAAGTACTCTAATTGTGTGAAAAAGGCTATTAAGGAGTCACATATATAATTAATAAAAACTAAAACACATCAGACATATAAAAATAATAAAAACGAAAATACAACTAACATATAAATTTGGAAAAAAAATACATCCCACAAAAGTCAAATCCAAATAGTGTTAGTTAATAGATTATTCACAATTTGAAAATTTCAACTCTTTTCTCTATTGTTCAATCATATAAATAATCACTAACCTATAGTTGGATAAATTATTTCTATATGGAATAATTTACCTCTAAATTTTATGAGGTACAACTCCCTCGTTTACAAGAGTAACTGTTTCTTGAAAGTAGCTGAAAAAGAAGAAATTAAGAGGCCCTTAAACTTCTCCAAACCTTAATTTATTTAGAAAAAACCAATAAAAACATGAGGAAATATTGGGTTCGAGTGGTGCACTATCAACATTCGTTTCTTGTGATGATTGAGTAGATTGTGTGGCAATTTTGGCTTTGTATGTTTAAAAATATCGTTTCTTGTGATGATTGAGTAGATTGTGTGGTAATTTTGGCTTTGTATGTTTAAAAATATTTTAACACTAGAGGCATCTCGCTATGTTAAGGAATAATTACATTTTTATTTCTCAACTTCCACAAAACTTTATTTCCTCATACCAAATCTACGTTACTAGAGAATACCGTTGCATGCCCAAGGAATTGAGAGAAAGATAAGTTAATATTACTTAATCTTCTCATGCTCTCCCCATTAAAATATTATTTGTTGAAAAGGTTCTCAATCAATTCCTTGAACTTTCTCTTTCATGTTTCTACATTCTCATCTTGAGAATCATCTTCTCTTTGAAGGCTAATGCCTATGCTTGAAAGATCCTTGAATGCCAATCTTCATCTGATTACATTCCTTGAGCAATTTTCTTTGCTCGAATATGTTTTGTTTCAAAAACAAGACTTTCCATTCAATACATTCCTTCCACACAAAATATCATTCATATTCAAAGTTTGGAAAAATCTTCTTATTTATTATTTTATTTTAACTTAGATCGATTATTTTCTTGAGATCATTGTCAAGCTTCAACCAAATAGAATCTTCATGTTTGGTGGCAACAATTTCATTATCAATATCTTTCTTCAATACCTTAATATCCTCACATATTTTCTTCAATTTTGTGACAACCTTTGTTCCCCTTACCAACATATCCTCAAGGTCCAATATTTTGTTACCTTCCCATAAGACTTGTAAACATGAATCTTATCAATAATTTCTTTTCCACTTTAAACATAGAAAGGATCAAAATCTACTTTAATTTGGCCAACGGGTTGAGTAGAAAGGTCAACGAGATATCTTAAATAATTGGTTAAAGCATTAACCTATTTTTTAAATTGGTCTTCTCTCTAGTTGTCTTTTTCTATCATTTCTACAAGCCTAGCAGTTGACACCTACAAATTGCGGACATCTCAATCTCTTGTAGAGGGTCCTAGATTTATCCTAGAGATACTTGTAGACACTAAGTTTCACAAACTTTGAACAATGAATGATGTTAGTATCATTAATCCATTTAAAGCAAGTAAAACTAGCATCTCTATGAAATAATTAACCATGCTAAAATATACAAACTAAATAGAACAAAGAAAACTAAATGCAAGCACATAAAAACATGACCAAACCCTATCCCATAGTGGATTGGTGCTTCTTTGATGTGGAAAGAAGCCCTTTGCCAATCATTGATAAGCTCTTGGATGAAATGATGAAAAAAATGCAAGATGATGACCAAGATGAAGTGCAAGATAAATGTGTATCAAGTTGCCTAAGATTGTGGAGTTGTGGAAGATTAAATCAATAGAGAGGGTCTCCATTTATAGAATAAAATAATAGAAGAATGCAAGATAGGAGGAATGTGGGAGAAAATATAATCCAATGGCATTGTGCCACTTGTCAGCTTTCCAACGGCTTGTTTGAGGGAGAAGAAAATTCTTAAATTCCAAGTGGGGGACATGTAAGAGATAATGTAAGAGTTAATTCTATGTTGGAGGACAAGGCATGTGAGACGGAGATTTGAAATTGGGGAATAATCCACTTTTATGCCATGTTGAGGGAAAATAAAGATTTAATAAATTAATTAAAATCATTTATTTGTGCAAGTGGGAAAAGCTATAGGATGTGACATGGATTAGATTTATCCTTAATCATGATTTGATTAACTTAAGTGAAGATTAGGTGATTTGACCTATTTGATTTAGATTTATGGATTAAAATAAATCAAAAGGAGATGTAAAATGATTTAGAGTTAGTTAAATAAATATTTCTATTTATTTAGCTAAAGGGGATGATGTTAGTGTTAAAGATGAATTTATTTAATTTAAATGGAGGACTTTAGAGATTAATCAAATAATCTTGATTTATTTAATGAATGGAAGAATATGACTTGATTAAATATGAGGAATGCATAATGTCAAATTTGCATGTCTACATTTTGCTCCTCTTTGAAGTAATTCACTTGCTACATTCGTTCAAAGAATAAACTTATCATGAACAAAATTCAAATTTTTTTTGGATGCATGAGTGGAAAGTACACTGGTACATTACCCCCTCAAGAGATTGAGTGAAAATATTCAATTTGAGGGTCGATCTCGCAATAAAGAGGTTCAAGATGGATGCATGGATGGTTATGATGATGCAAATGAGATGGTTTTAAGATGCTTAGAATAACCAATCTATATTATCCTAAACGACTTAAAATGATAATGCATTTGAGATGGATGATGTGATAATGCCTATAGGATTATGAAATGGAGGTTTTATGCAAATGTAGGATTTATGAGATGCTTAGACTAACAAATCTATATTATGATGATGAACATGCATGTTAGATGATTAGTGTTTTTTATATGATATGATATGATATGTAGCATGCTAATGGTTTAGGGATGCAAGATGGATGCATTGGTGATGATTATTAACTGATCATGACATGATGTTAGCGTAGAAAAGAAGAAATGAGATGATGACAAGAGGATTCAACAATCCAACTTTATGAGAGATGATTATGAGAAATGGATGATATGCTTATCAGGAATTGAGACTTTAAAAGGGCTACTCACCTTATGTTTGATAACACACATAGATATGATACATTGAGGTATAAAGAACTAGGATGGCGTTGTACCTAGTGTGATGGACTTTAACTCATCAAACAAATAGGAGTATTCTTGTTCACACTTGACATATAGAAACCTTACTAGGATGCACCTAACAAAGAAAATATTCACCAAGTTATATTACAAGAATGTCTAACAAGCACAGTAGAAAAAAAGATAATGATTGATGCCCCATTCCTTTCTCTCTAAATTTCTTTGATTAGATATCATTGAGAGGTCATTGGAATGAGCACAATAAGATAAATCAAAAAGAAAAGACCAAGAACACAAAAAAGTCAATCATCTTCATACCTTTAGCCAAAGGGATTTGTTTTGTTTATGATAGGAACTAAAATGATTTCCAATAGATAATGCCCATTTTAGGAAGGATACATCCTAGGATATGTTAGTGGATGGGGACACATCGTTTTGTTTATCCAAAGTGTTTTGCCAATATATAATGCCCATTGTAGGAAGGATACATCCTAGGACATGTTAATACATGGTGGAAAGTTAATAGGTTGTTCAAAAAGTCTATTGATATAAGGTTGATTGACATGTTTGTGAATGATCAAGAGTTTGATTTTGCATTTAAAGGTTTGTTATTTCAATTTTTATTTTGAATTTGAAGTTTGCTTTTGCTGGTTTTTGTGCTTGTTTCCATTTGTTTTTCCAAAGGATGAAGGTGATGATTGATTTATTATGAGTGATGTTTATTGCAGGTGAAGCGAAAATGAGACAAATGGATTTTTTTCAAATATTTGGATGCCTTTGAATTTTTGAAATGTTTTGAGGCCATTTTTTGGATTTTGTGTTTTTTCAATGTTTTTGTGTTTTTGTGTGATTTTATGAATGTTTTTGGATTTTGATGTCGAAGGGGCTCATCAAATATTATCCTTGCCTACGTTTAAGCTCAGAGATGACATAGTTCAACTGGCATATACTCTATTATTGATGAGATATGAACAAATGGTTTGCTAGTTTATTATGACAACCTCCTAAAGGACTTACCTAAGTGTCTTAGGGGATGATCAAAGATCAACCTTACCTACGTTCAAGGCTAAGAGACCAGTATTTCGACAAGACATCTCTATTTTTGATATTTTGACTAACTTTTTGACCTATTTTTGGATTTTTGATATGTTTTGAATGTTTTTGAATTTTCTTGGTTTTTATGAATGTTTTGGATTTTTTTATTTTTCAATGTTTTTGTATTTTATGTGAAATATTTAAAGCTTATGATGAACCACAAGGTGTTGCTAATGTAGATGATTCTATCATAATGTTCCATTGATATCCTACTTGAAGAAGCTGCTTTACTAAGATACGTGCACTAGAAAGCATCTTTTGAGATTCTTGATCTACTTTATTGATACCATAGTTAACTCTGTCTTTGTGTGCACATTGCAATATAGTGCCTTCTAAATCCTTGTGATGAAGGGTTGCTGCCAATACATGGTCAATGGAGAATTAGATATCATGCATGAACGTGTGGATGGAGTGTGTCTAGGGATAGGAGATGGATTGGTTGACAGTTTGGAACCTTTGATTCTCCAAACTTGGGAAGATGAGCAATGATGGGTGGATACATAAGTGTGTATGGAATTAGGACCAACTGCTTGATACACTTTCTATGTCGCTTGAAAAGACTGCTTTTGATTTTGTGGACATCTTTGACAGATACTTTTCCCTTTTTTATTTTTCCCCATAGTTTCTTTGACTAATAGAATTTGATAGGGATAATATTTCTTTGTATTCTTTGGTATCCATTTGTATTTGATTTGTCCATTATGCTTTTCAACTTATTTTTCTTTGATAATTTTCTTTGTGCTTTGATTCAAATCTTTCCTTTGATGTTGGTCCCAATTTTTGGATGGGTTGATGGGTGGATGAAGATTCGTGATGTGGCTAGTTGTAGTATTGGCATCAGTTTCATTATAAGGATTCTTCATGCTCCCTATGTTAACACTTTCTTGAGACATAGTTGCCCCCAATATTGTTGAAGTAGTACTTTCATGCTTTGATTCTGCCTATTCTAAGAGCTCTTGTTTAGAATGCATTCTCTAATAAATACTTGTGAGTGCTTACAAATCTGCATAAAACTAAAACTCCAACACTAATTAGAAATGGGGTTAGTTCATGTAGATGCATAAATACTCCTATGAAATAGTGCAAAATGTTTTGCAAAACAAACTAAATTGGAAGCATGAAAGATACATAATCCACACCTATTCCATAGTGGATTGGTGTCACTTTGTTGTGAAAAGTGACCCTTTCCCAACCCTTGACAAGATCAAATGATTATAATGCACACCTATTCCACACTTTTGACTGGGCATACTCATATTTGTTATACCATTGAGGTTTGTAGGAGATAATGATCCCATGTATGGATTGTATAAATGTGAGTGTTGATAATCAATTGGAATTGTAAGGATTTGATAGTTTGGTTGATTTCGATCACTCATGATGTATTGAAAAAGTTATATTCCATGTTCCTCTTATGTTTTAACCTTGTTGCAAAAGTGAACCTCTAAAGTGTTTAGGACCAATGATGAGAGGAAAGATGAAAGGGGTGAATGATACTTTTTGTTCATGGAGATTGACCCATGTGGCAAGAGACCATTGATGCCCTTCTTGTCGGGACCAACCATGTGATACTGTCCTTTGTTTCAATACCCACTTTTAAATCTCGGCTTGCAATACTCTTGGCTTTAGTGTGTTACTAGTTGTGTCGTTCCCTTGTGTGAGTACTTTTTCCCACAATGCAGCCCTCTAAGATAAACAAAAAAAAGAAAACATATTCATAGTTCAATCAATTTTTGTTGAGAAAAAAAAGAGATAACACATGCAATATGTTCCACTCACACTCGCAAGATGTGTTTAATTTTAATCCAAAATTGAAATGTGGAGGTAATTACTTTACTCAACTTAAGACAACCAAAAATCTTTTTGATTCTCAAGATCCCCGTGAGGCACAAGAGAAGTGCATACATCCTTTTAATGATATTACTTTGAGTAAGTAATTACAAAACAAAGAAGCACATGTTAATCTTAAACCTACAAAGCAATGATTTGATTCTTTTTAAGCACCAAGATGAAGTGTAAAGTCTTTTGATCAATTTTAACCCATAAAGGAATGTCTAGTATGTTTGTATGTTTAGTTATCAACATATTCAAATCTACAAATCAAATATTGATATATGTTCAACAAAAATTTAAGAAAAAAAATCACTCAAAAGAACATATGTTAAGAAGTGATCATTAGACAATTCAATAGTTGGTTAATTCTGCACTCAAAGAAAACATCAATATTAGCTAAGAGAAATAGCAAGATTAAGATTGAACAACAATATGATATTGATCAACAATGGATAGAGAAACAAAATATTAAGATAGCAAGCCCCAATGATCCTTACTAATTTCAATATTATTTTCTAAAGCATTTCCATGATTGCAATGCATGAGTTAAAAGATTTTTTTTTATGAAAATGGATTTTAGTGGCATGCAACAAGCTTTTTACTCCAACATCAAATCATTTTCTAGACTCAAAACAAGAGTGTTGCTTGTTAGTCTTTTGATCAAATCTTCCACCAAATTAAAAACTACCAACAAATAAGAAAAAAGCATTGAACAATAGTAGTGGAAAAAGATAAATAAGTGCTTCAACTGCATAGAATACTACCATTCATAATTGCACTTTGAGTGGAGATGTCAATGGCTACAGTAAATCAAATAGACAACACAATAGTGTAAATTTCCATCAATGCAAGCTCTATGGAATCGATCTACACCCCCACACATTTCTGAATTGGATCTTCTATGGTGAACACTTTGTAGAATATACTCCAAGATCTATGAAATGGAAAAATGTTTAAGCTTTTTAATGAATGCCTTTCTTATTTGCATAAGTGTAGTATAAAATAAAGAATGGAAAAATGTTCTTTTGTTTAATGGCTACGTAAAGTAGTGTACTGTTCAAACAATTTTCAAGTTCCTCCACTCTCAAAGCTCCCAATACCAAAGGATTTCAAAGCCACATTATTTATTAAAACTAACTATTCGGCTAGTAAGAAGTTAGTTTGTGAAGAATATTGAGATCAAAGCAATCACAACGTTAATTTATTATAAATAAATATTAACACTGTTGGAAGAAAAATGTCATATTATTAGATACCTCTTAGGGATACCCAATAATGTTCAACATATTGAATGTGAATGCAGTAAAATAACAATGGGATTTAGTCAGTCATAAATACATCTACTCATTCCAAACAAAAAGAGGAGATCACACCAAAGATTTGAAGGAGGGTAGATGCCTATTATTTGACAGGCAACATAAATGTTCCTACCATCCCCATCAACTTGTTCGCACTCTGAAACTGAGAAGTTCAACTTGTTACTTGTGAATCTCTTGAAATAAAATCTTACTATGATTTGTACTATTGCTACTTGATTTTCCATCAATTCATATAGGGTTACTTTATTTTTATCTATTCATTTGCCTACACGTGAGCGTAAAATCATGTACTTCTTTCAAACTAGGGTAACCAAGTCATGCATGACTTTGAATTGAAGGATCAAGAATAAAAATGTCCATTGTTATGCTATCAAAGTTGTTATGAACCTTTGAGTATGTTGTATCTGTCAAACTACATGATGCACTATTCTTTCAACATCATTGCAAAGTCAATGTGTGACATCTTCCCCTACTTTGTCCTCTTCTTCTATTGTAGTCCCTTCTTCACCTTTAACTCCTATTGCAATAGAAACAAAGATGACTAACAGTTACCATTCAAAGATTAATCAATGCTCAACACCTAAACCAACTGTAAGGTGAGTATATTTTCATGATGGTGGTAAAGCTGCAGAGGAGGTTATAAAGGAGCTCAAAAGAAAAATTAGAACCATGGAGATGGATAATCAAAACTTAAAAAAGGAGTATACTATTAAAGAAAAATGTTCAAATCTAAAATAACAGATCTCAAGCATGAGCACGGTTTACAACTCAAACAGAAGGATGATTTTATCCATAAGTTTTGCCAAAAATCATCTCTACAAGAGAAAGAAGAAACTCTAAGTTTTACATAACCAAATGATAAAAATAATGCCTTGAAGTCCACCATATTGATATCTAGTTCTTTTGCAAAGCCCCCTTTAGAAAGGCTAGAAAGGATAAGAAAAATTATGCCCCTACTACTAGAAGGAAACAATACTAACTCCTTACAACAAAAATTTATGTGTTCAATCACTTAGGCTATAAAGAAGAGTTCAATACCCTAGTGAAACTGGTAATCTAAAGACCCCCCATCAATCCAATAGATTTAAATCTCCTGGCCCTGCAGCAGTAAGAAGGAAGAGAACCTTCTGGGATATCACCAATGCGAATTGACTAGCGATGTAATGATTGCATGACCTACACCAAAAAGATAACTAATGTAACTCACAGGTGTACAACCAGTGACCACCAACTCTTGACCAGTGTCCACCAAGCATTGTAAGAGGATGGAAGTCGATCCAATCAAGAAGAAAACTATATTTTTATTAGAGGAATATAGAGATAAACCATGATTAATCTTGTGTATTCAAGAGACAAGTCAGAAACCTCCATAGGCATGAAATTTTATCAGAAACTCACATAGACATGAACATATAGTCCATGTATGCAAAAATGAAAAATATAATATTTAAAATGGGAGCATGCAAAGCAGAGTGGATGTGAATATGTGGATACGAAGCTCACACATCAGTGCAGAAACTCATATTTCTTGTAATTTTCAAACAACTTGCAAACAAAATATTGAAAATCTATAGAAAAAATGTTAAAAGCTTGCAACAAGAGAAAAAAAAAGACAAGGGTTCCTTCCTTCTAGCACCATCTTGTAGACACTAAGTTTCACAAACTTTAAACAATGAACCATGTTGGTATCGTTAGTCTGTTTAAAGCAAGTAATACTAGCATATTTATGAAATACTTAACCATTCTAAAATATGCAAACTAAATAGAACAAAGACAACAAAGGAAATCACATAAAAACATGACTAAACCCTCTCCTATAGTGGATTTGGGATTCTTTGATGTGGAAAGAAGCCCTTTCCCGATCCTTGATAAACTCTTGGATGAAATAATGAAAAAAATCAATGATAATGAGCAAGATGAAGTGCAAGATGAATGTGTATCAAGTTTCCTAAGATTGTGGAGTTGTGGATGATTAAATCAATTGAGAGGGTCTCTATTTATAGAATAAAATGATAGAAGAATGCAAGATAGGAGGAATGGAATGTGGGATAAAAGATAATCCAATGACATTGTGCCACATGTTAGCATTCCAATGGAGGAAGATTGTGCACATCTTGGTCAATGTGCCAAAGAGGGGGATATTTGAAATTCAAAAGATGGCTTGCTGGAGGGAGAAGAAAAGTATTAAATGCCAAGTGGGGGACATGTAAGAGATAATGTATGAGGAGTTAATGCTATGTTGGAGGACAAGACATGTCAGAGGGAGATTTGAAATGGGGGAATATTCCACTTTTTATGCCATGTTGAGAGAAAATAAAGATTTAATAAATTAATTAAAATAATTTATTTGTGCAAGTGGGAAAAGCTAGAGGATGTGACATGGATTAGATATAGCCTTAGTCATGACTTGATTAACTTAAGTGAAGATTAGGTGATTTGACCTATTTGATTTAGATTTATGTCAAAAGGAGATGGAAAATGATTTAGACTTAGTTAAATAAATATTCTGATTTATTTAGCTAAAGGGGATGGTGTTAATGTTAAAGATGAATTTATATAATTTAAATGGACTATAGAGATTAATCAAATAATATTGATTTATTTAATGAATGGAAAAATATGACTTGATTAAATATGAGGAATGCATGATGTCAATTTTGCATGTCTACAATACTAAAATCACTTGCAATCATTTGACTAGCCTATTTTTGAGTGGAGAGATGAGCAACCTCAACACACATATTTCCCTAGGAGGGATCATTCAAAAATCATGATGTGGTTTTAGGTTTTGACATGTGGCATT
This sequence comes from Sequoia sempervirens, assembly GCA_007258455.2. NCBI lineage: Eukaryota > Viridiplantae > Streptophyta > Pinopsida > Cupressales > Cupressaceae > Sequoia > Sequoia sempervirens. The sequence goes on from VDFB02271358.1 coordinate 374,750,148, forward strand.
ATTTTTATTAATTGAGGCGCAATATCCTTATTGGGTAGACTCAAGTAAACCACCTTTTTTTTGGTTAAATATTGTTCTAACCATGAGACATATGAAGGTGTGGGGACATTACTAGCTCTTGGAAAATAAAATTGAAGTGACCTTTTGAGAGGAGATGTATCAGATACCTCACAAACATTTTCCAAATTCCTACTTCCTAAGGGATCGTCATCATCATCTCCACTACCTCCAAAGGTAGTCTACTATGTTGTGGATGCCATTTATTGAAGTGATGAAGACATCCTCTAACTAATCTATGATTTATTTGTAGCTTCCCTAGCTTTCCAAGGGGTGGTATTTTTCATTTTAGCCTTATTTTTCATTACACATTCCTTTATTCGCCTAAGTACTATTTCCATCTTAGCCTCAATGATTTATATTTCCTTGAAAATCCAATATATTGGTAGGATAGGTTGGATTTGTATATGCAGTCTATGAAGATGTGAGCAACCAGATTAGAGTCATCATCTTTGATACCCAAGATATCACAATTTAATCTAAAAGTTACAATCTACCTTAGTGACAACCTCATCCATCCTCTTCTCCTTACTTCATATTCCTTTGCACAATCTACCCAATATTCTTCCAAATTTAGAATGTGAGCTTCAAATAAGAACTTATAATTATTTTTGAATGAATTTTAAAAAATTTCTCGAGGTTGTGGAAACCTTATTGAATTTTGATAGAGGTTTCAAAACCTCTAGAATGTTCCAAAATTAAATTTCAATGCCTTCAATCTTTCAAAACTTTTATAAGAGCTCATGGTGGAACCAAAGTATCAAAATTTCTCAAATCTAGGCTTGGTTGTGGAAACTATGTCAAGTCTTGATGATGGTTGTGAGACCATAGAAGCCAAAATAAAATAACTCACCATCCCAAGGATGAAACAACCTTTTGGAGTTTAATGAGGTTTCTAAAACCATATGACTTCTAACAAAGGTTTCAAAACCTTCAATAAGTTCCTAAATTCTTCTTTATTGTCTTTAGTTTCTCCACCTTTGATTGAATGGGTCAAGTTTCCCTACTTGCGTTGGCTTTAGAATAGGTTAGGAAAAAAATATCAAAACCCAATGAGGTTCTGAAAACCTCATCGAAAGGTAATGATATTATTATAACTTAAGTGATGACCAACACATCAGAAATAATATGAACCTTTAACAAGTTTTCTAGATACACATGGTTAGCGAAACATTGTCAAAAATCAACAAGGTTCTAAGAACCTTATCGAAACCGAATGACCAATGAGGAACTTCTCCAAATTTTATCAAGGCTCAAAATAATTTGATAAAAATTGATGTAACAATTGGCTCTAACTAGGTAAAAATACTATAAAGGATGCTAAAGAACCCAAAACACAAGATTTATGACTATCCATGGGTAATAGAGTCACTAGTTGTGAAGTATAAGAAAAAACATGATGAGTGAAAAATTAAAAGAATGAAGCAATCCAAAAGAGAACAAACCTTAAACACCTAACCTACTATTTACAAAGGGTGGAACATACACGCTCCTATTCCTTGAATAGCGCCTCCTACTCAACTCTCTTCCACTCTATTATGAAGTCCTAACCTACTATTTATATAGGAATCCACATACACACTCCTATTCCATGAATAGTGCCTCTTACTCATCTATCTTCCACTCTATTGTGTAATCCTCTCTAATTTCATTAGCATGGATTGTTCAAGCATTTTCCTTTTATCTCCTACTCATGAGGCACGACCTCACTTCTCTACCACACCTCCAATTTGTGCAGCCCCCAAATACTGTTAATTCATATTCTAATGATACCACCTTATGCGCCATCTCATTTCTCCTTTTGTGGCATGACTTCTTCCTCCTACTAGGCACGTTCCTTCCCCTTTCTACCTTTAGTATAGCCCTCCTTATTGCCTGAATTGGCCTTTTTACCCCATCCTTATTGCAATTTTAATTTCTTTTGCTCATGAAATCATGCATTATTCAAAAATATTTCAAGATATGTCTATGTATTATTTTGAGGTCAATGCTTCAACCAACATAAGTCATCCAATTAAAATAAACTTTTAAAATCTTGAATGTTATTCAAACACTATATCTAGAGACTCTGAAGATATATGATTACATCTATTGTATTGTCAAAAATCACCTACTTTACAATTTCCTGATATTGTTTATGGCATTACATGTCTTCATCTAACAAATTTCAAGATTACTATTAAGTTGTTACAATATAAACACTATTGCTAAAATGTACCAAACACAACAAATAAAAACAAGACTATTCTTAAACATTTAGGTAGGAACTTTGCTACTATGCAACTCTTGTTTATTTTTTTTTCTTAGATTAGACTTGTTCACCATAAAAAATTATGAGACATAAAGATTGGCTTTACTATTTGTGTACTTTTATGACCTAATTTACTAGTATGTGTACTATATGAACCCTATATGTAACCCTAAATGAATTATAACCTTTTTTGAAAAGTAAGGCTAACTATAATGCTAACCCCAAGCTTTATTGAACATAACCTTTGTAGACATGCAAAATTAACATTATGCATTCAATTAGGCTTGTTCATCAAGTAAACAAGGTTTCACATTCATCCACTCATCAAATTAATTAAGTTCACCTTCATGCATTCATCAGATAAACTCGTTAATTTCATTCCTAAGGTTATTCATTTAAATTAAATAAATCAAACATCATCCTTTTAATTAAATAAACAAAACTTTATTTAATTAAATCCCCAAATGCATACTCCATCCCTCTTTGATTTAAATAAATCCAAATATTTGAGTCAAATTGGTCAAATTCACCTAATCATCATTAAGCTAATCTAATCCTAAATTAGCCTAACCTAACTACCCATCACATTCTCTAGATTTTTCCACTTGCACAAATAAATCAATTTATTGATTTATTAAATCCAACATTTTCCATCAACATGGCATCTTTGAGGAATATTCCATCAAGTTTGAATTCAAAATCAAGTGGGCATGTACATCGAAGAAAGCAATTAATGTCTCTTACATTTCCCTTGCAAGGTTCAAACTAAGCATTAACTCTCAAATTCAAATGTGAAATTTCTCCCTCTTGGGCACATTTCCCAAATCTTGCACATCCCTCAACCTATGACATGATGACAAGTGGCCTCTTTTCATTGGCTTATTTTTGATCCCACATTGCTCTCTTATAAGCACTCTTAGCATTTGTGAATCTACAAATAAAGGCTTCATTCTTAATCAAATCCTCTACAATTTCATCTACAATCTCATGCAAGGCTACTCTCTTCATTTGAGAGCTAATTTTTCCCCTTTATCATCTTAGCATTTCATATCATTCTTCATAGCATTTTCAACATGGAGCTTAAGCAAGGATTGGGAAAGGGCTTCCTTCCATAGAAGCACCAATCCACTATAAGATGCTGGTTTGATTGTTAGAGTGATGTTTTTCTATGTTTGCTTGCTTCTTTTGTATTATTCTTGTGTCAAATGAATCTTATAGGGAATCTTTTGTTTGCTTTGTTTTACTAACAATGCTAAAGTATTTTGTTTTTTAGAAAATGTAGATTTAAGGTTCTACATTATGGAATTTTATGGAGATCCATAATCCTTTCAAATCTCCCATACTAGATGCAGGCAGTGAGAACATTGTAAAAGGTCTGAGGCATTGGCTTTACACATATCTGATGCATTTGCCTAAAAGTCTTAGAAGACTCTTTAAAAAAAAAGTTGTCCTTACGCCGCTTCACTACATTTACTAAAAGTTTCTAAGTCTTTTGTTTTTCTTGTGCACCTTATATTATATTCTTCCTACATAAGATAATAGTTACTTTGAGATCTTTGGTCAAGCAATTCTAAAACTTTGACTTTACTTGCATGCTTTGTATGCTTCACCATTTGCTCATATGTCTTTCAGCGTCTCTTGATCCTATCCCGTCACCTCTGCAGCACCAACTTTGTCCTTGATTTGTGCATTGGGTTCCCATGTGATTTGAATGTGCTACTGAAGAATAGTGGTATGTTAGGGGCTCGAGATAGATTGGTCTTAAAAGAGAAAATCATATCAGGAAATCAGAGTAGATCAAGGGGAGGATGCCAGTCAAAGGGCACATCATTTTAGCTATTAATTCTATGGAGTTTTGAATTTTGTTTTTAGAAATATTGAAAGATATTAATTGAAACTATCCCAAACATAGGTGGGAGGACTCGTGCAATAGGTGGTTGTAAATTTTATGGGATACTTGATATTATTACTGATGGGACCTGCGCAATGGGTGGCTGCCTTTTGGTTGTTTTTACTCTCAGGCCACATTATTATATTTTATTGATTCACCATACAGGATCTTAGTGTAGCCGAGCTTTTCACATCATAACTTTTTTTTGGATCATTAATGATATTACAAATTCAACTTCACCTACATCGATAGCTGTTTGTTTAGACTTTCAATGCTTAACAATGATTTCCTGAGGTCTGCTATCAAGAAATCTGCCCTTTTGATTGACTTTGCAATCTATTTGAGTCTTTTATTTATGATAAGAGAGTACAAATCCAATATTTTTGATCTACACTCATTATTTTCTAATTGTGATTGACTGAGATATCTTACCAAGCTGCTCTATAATGCAATAGAGTGGGTCTACACTTCACTCATTAGTGTTGCAATGAACACAAATATTTTTTAGGGATATCATAATCTTTGTTAGATTCAAGTTTATAGATGATTAGTTGGATGTACCTTTCACACACACTTATGAGTGTATTTGAAAATTGCATTTAAAAAAAACTTTGTTTCTTAAAAGCTTCGTTTGGAAGAGTATTCACTCATATCTCGCATTTACTTTATTGGGGAAGGTGAAGATGAGATGACACTGATATCGATAGAGTAGAATCATATATGACATTTATATTTTGAAACCACTCATTTATGTTTTGCAGGTACCCTCATTAGTTGGTGTTTCCCACTAATGACTGTTACAGGATAAGTAAAAGGGATTTGAAATCTTACTCAAATTTTTGTAAATATTTATCTATTTGCAAATTATGATTCTAATTAATGATTAATCTCATTAGTTTAAAATCATTAGTCTTTGTCATTTTCTATCATTTAAAGTTAAAGCTTAAAATGATTTTAATAACCTAATTTTCTTTCTTAATAGATAAAAGGTAAAAGAACGAAAGCGAAGAAGGAAAACAAGGTAAAAGAAGGAAAATGACAAAGGAGAACAAAGGAAAAAGGTGAAATTGACATTGAAATCGAGAGTTGGAGTTGAGCGAAAATGAATGCAAGATTGGAGTTAAAGATTTAAGCATCAAACTTGAAACCAAAAAGCATTTTTAAATGCTTTGAGCTTCTATCACATGCCTTAATTTTCTATTTTAAGCTAACTCATCTTTGGTTTTGGGCTTTAAAATGAACATTTCAAAATTCTTCGAGGTTTTGTCACGTGCCTTAATTTTCTGTTTTAGGCTAACTCATATTTCATTTTGGTGCTTAAAATGAATTCAACATTGCTTTGAGGCTTAAAATGAACATGTTATTTTAATGTTTCATAATTTCTTATTCAAAGTAATATCATCTAAAAAGGCGTATGCAATTTTCTCGTGCTTCACGATGATCTTGAGAACTAGAATCCTTTTTGATGACACTAAGTTGCATAAGAGATTGCCTCAAATTTTGATTTGGGCTTAAAATTGAACAAAACATTGTGCGAGTGTGAGTAAGCTTATTGCATGTGTTCTCCCTTTATTTCTAAGCAAGGGTCGATTGAACTATGAATAAGTTTATTCACTTTTCTCTTAGAGGGCCTACCTTGGGGAAAAGGTAATCACCCAAGGGAACGAATCAACTGGTAACACTCTAAAGCCGAGAGTATTTCCAACCAGGATATAAATGTGGGTATTGGAGTAAACACTAGTAACACACAATTGGCTCCAACAAGATGGATCTGAAAGGGGACTCTTGCGATATGGGTCAATCTCCATGAATGGAAAGTCCAAACTAGAACCTTTGTTTTTTAGTGACTAATTGATCCATTGAGCAAGTTTATCAAAGTGGTGCATTGGAACTTAGATTCCAAGAAGTTACTTTCCATGTCCAATCTTGGTTAAAGTATGGAGGTTAAGACTTCATTCTTAATACACCTTTATACTCTTTCCTTGGTTGCATGTAAAATCATCTCTTCTATGAAGGGCATGAGGCAAGCCCACCAAGAAAAATGTACCAATTGAGCTAGGATGTTATATTGTTGGTGAGTCAGTTTGAAAACACAATGCTTTAATTGAAAACATTGGAAAACCAACATTCAATGAATCATCAAAATTGCAAACCCTTTAGGAGAGGCAAATATCTTTGAAAAAATTTGCATGTTATTGCTTGCCGTTGGGATTCATATCCTTAGATGCTTCTAAGAATTTGGATTTCATCTCAATTTTCTCCTACTAAGGTCAACAATAGGTAACTCTTGCCTCAAATTTCCTCGGTTTCTACATAATACACTTTGCGGGATAAGGGGAAAGTTGAGACATTAGACATGTAGATTCAAAAATCTAATCAAGAGTGTGTTTGTGGTAAAAGGAATCCATTAAGTAAAGGTTAAATCAATTGGACCCCACATATGTTCTTGGAATCTTTTCGTCGTATGGTTTTCATGCAAACATTGATCTTTTTTTTTAATTAATTTTAGAGAAAGGCATGTTCTTCATTATCTTGGTCTCCTAAACAAGTCCTTTCTAGGTTCATTTAGGATCAAATCAAACACTTCATCCATCCAAACATTTATCATCTTCATCCCATAAACAACTTTAGAGCTTTGGGAAACATCATTTTAGACTTGGGTAAATCATCAAAAAATCAAAATCACCTTATTTAGTTAGGTGTATGGGAATGCATCATTTCTCATACCTCTAGTTAAATTAGCACTCCTTTGAACAAGTTCATCCTAAGTTAACATCCAATATCTTAGGGTTTACAAGTTCATTATCCATATCAAATCAATTAAAATCAAACCCTAAGTCTAGCATTGATCCAAAGTTCCTAAACGTTCATCACCCATATCATTTACACCTTTCATTGTTCATCTCGTCATTAGTCCTAAGAACTTTGGAGGTCACTTTTACAACAAGGTTAGAACACAAGAGGAACATGGAATATAACATTATGAGTAATCTGAGTCAACTAAGCTATCAAAGCCTTATAGTGTTGATTGGTATTCAACACTCACATCTATACAAACCGTACATGGGATCATTACCTTCTACAAATGTCAATGGCACAACAAGTGTGAGTATGCCCAAATCAAATATTGGAACACATTTCCCAATGGTAGATCTAAATGAAAATCTACAAATCTATCAACCAAACAATCAATGCATGAGCCTTCAAATGAACAACATCATCCCACCAAATCCCTACATGCAAAATGAGAATGTACCAAGTACAAGTTTTCCCAACATGAATCCGGAAAACATTGGGATAAAAATGATTACAAATCATATGAATATTGTTCAAAATCCAAACAAGATGTTAATGACTCCAAGTCAAGGAAATGTTATTCCCAACATGAACAATCTTCAATTTCAACCTATCATGCCAAATCTGAGTGTCATCCCAAATTAGAAAATTGTCCAAAATCAAACACAAGTACACACTCCAAATCTACTTAAACAAAAGCCAAATCAACTATATCAAGGGAGTCAAGATCGAGATCAAGATCAAATTTGGCGAGATCAAATTGCTATACTTACCAAAATAGTTGAGTCATTGCGCCAAGAGACATCTCCACCACCATTACCCATATCAACATCATTCCTTGGTTTGGGGCTTCCCCCTTTACCTAGCACCAATCACTCCATCCAAATCAATCCACCTAACACCAATGAATCCATCACATCAAATTCTTTGAATATAACATCGACATTGCACCAACATATGGTATCTAATTAAATGACAACATCAATCCTAACAAATCAAAATATGGTCTCCCAAAGACCTATCATCTCAGTCATTCCAACCATTCCTATCACCTCGATCACTCCAACCACCCCTATCCCACCCATCATATCTCAACCCCTCACTACCATGATCGATCCAAGTTTATCTCAACCAATTGTTGCTACATCCAACAAAATTTTGAATTTTCCACAACTACCACCAAAGCCAGACACAGCAAGACAATATGACATTGTGCTAAAAGCTCACCAGGCCTACCAAAAGGCCATCCAACAATATCCAGCAACACAACAAGCAACACAAGCTCAACAAGTGCATCAAGTCTCTCAAGCTACCCAAGCATCTCAAGCTACCCAAGAAGCACAAGCACAAACAAAAAAATGACAACTGTTGAGAACAAGGATCAAGATCAATCCACCACTGAACACCTTGAAACTATGTCTACTTCATCCAATGATCAATTCAACATATGTCATGAGTCACTTCTAAATCATCATCAAAATCCACCAACAATACGCAACAATGATCCAATTCAAGAAATGTCAACATCATTTGACTCTATGGTTGAAGACATTCAAAATCTCCTCACCACAATTGTTGAAAACAATGTTCAAAATCTCTCAATTAAGGAGCACATTGAAGATGTTTCTATCCCATTTGATGATCAACTCACCATACATCAAGAGCCACTTTTTAGTGATCTATTTCAACGAGTTTTAGGATTATTTAATCATATCAACATAATGCATGATCCATCGACCAATGATCATGTTGAAAATGTCTCTACATTGCCTTATGAGTTAGAGGACATATCTCAAGAATTTATTCCAAAGCATGATCAAAATCCTTTACCAAATTCTAACAATGGTCCTTTCCAAGACATATTGACATCCTTTGACCTCATGGTTACAGATACTGAAGGAACCCTAAATTCAAAACTTGAGGATATTGAACCACTTACCATGACTAATGATGACATCCAAGAATCCTTTGCAAGCAATTCATCCTTTGAAACTGACCCATGTCAAGAACTTGATCAAAAGCATGTCAAAAGAAACTCCAAAATCATTCAAGATCAAGAATTTGTATCTCCAAGATACTACAATAATCTAATGGACACTCTCCTATCTATGCAAGATGATCATATCCATGTAGCAAGTACTTCTCCATCTACCCATGAGATACTTTCTACAGATGGACACATAGATGATCTTCATTCAGATCAAGATCCCTTTATTCCTGACATTATTACACAAAAATAGTAGGTTACTAAGTTGTCAACAACAGGATCAAATATGTCCCAAACTTAGATTGAGGACATCATGAATAAAGATATCAAACATTATCCACTCAAGGAAGAAAATCAAATAGAACAGTATAATCCAGAGTTAGTAGAGTAGCAAATGGAAATAACGTCATCTACAATGGTCATTTATTAGAGAGTGCATTGTAAACAAGAGCTCTCAAAACAGGAAAAATCAAAACATGAAGGTACTACCACCACCATACTGGGGGCAACTTCATCTCAATAAAATGTCAACATAGGGAGCACAAAGAATCCTTATGATGAAATCAATGCCAATACTACAACTAGTCATGTCATGAATCTTCATCCACCCATCACCCAATCCACGAATTGGGACCAACGTCAAAATAAAGATTTGAATCAAAGCACAAAGAATGTTTTCAAATAAAGAGAAGCTAAGAAGCATAATGGACAAATCAAATACACATGGATACCAAAACATACAAGGAAATATTATCCCTATCAAACTCCATTAGTCAAAGAAACTATGGGGAAAAATAAAAAAGGGAAAAGTATCCATCAAAGATGTCTGCAAAAGAAAAAGTAGGCTTTTCAAGTGATGTACAAAGTGTATCAAGCAGTTGGTCCTAATTCTATGCACACATTTGTATCCACCCATCATTGCTCATCTTCCCAAATTTGGAGAGTCAAAGGTTCCAAACTATCAACCAATCCATCTCTTATCCCTAAACACACTCCATCCACACCTCCACACATGATATCCAATTCTCAAATTAACCATGTATTGGAAACAATGCTTCATCATAAGGATTCTAAAGGTACTCTATCATGATGTACGCACAAAGATAGAGTTAACTCTGGTATCAAAAAAGTAAATCATGAATCCCAAAAGTTGCATTCATGTGCACATATCTTAGCAAAGCAACTTCTTCATGCAGGATACCAATGGCACATTATGATAGGAGCATTTACATCGACACCACTAGGTGGGTCAACATGAATCTTTCAGAAAAACCAAAAAACAAAAATAAAAAATATATATATATGAAAATCCAAAAAAATCATAAAAAGGATTGAAAATAGTAAAGAGAAAAGAAATCATCCTCTAGTGAAAACCACTATGGTGGCGCTTTGGGCAAGACCATAACAAAAACCTGGAAAATAGGTGTCATGTGTAGAATCAAGCATCTATGTGTGCCACTTTAGGTGAAAGTATCTTATCCCATCCATAATAAGGCCAACATTCCATCCGTCTTATCCATAACAAATCCATGCATCCATGAACCATTTATCCAATCTATTTTCATCTATCTGCATCCATCATCCAAGTTATCTTGATCTCGATGAAAGTTTGGGGCACACCATATGCTTTTTTATGGTAAACATCTTGACATGGGCCGTTTTCATTGATCCTATCCTGTACAATATTATCTGAGCCATGAAGCATTATCCAATGAAGCATTCCTTCATTCAAACACCTTATCTAATCACCAAATAATCCTTGGAATCCTTTGTGTACTTACCATATTCATCCATCCATAAGCCTATTCGAGCATCCATCCATGACATTCCATACATTGCTAGACACCGGGGGCAGATATTTACATCTTTTTTTGAGAATAAATCTTGATCTATATCCTCCAACTTATGTGGAGATCTGAACATTGACAAACGTAAAATCAAATTGGTCAAAGCATTTTTGATCCAGAGTCTGAATCACTAGCCCATGGCATATTTTGACAAAAAGATGTTCCTTATCAAGCTTCATCTTTCATCGAACATCAATCCAAACAATTAATATCAGTCACATCTAATGCATCCTTCAACATCACATCAAATCATTTGAACCAATTTTGTTCCAAATCAAGCTTCATCAATTCTGATCAATCGAATCCAATCAACCCATCCATCGTCTCAGGATATCATTCCCAATCATTGTGTTGCTTAACACTATCCTTTCCTTGTTGTGTATCATCGACAATGTTATCATTATCAATCCTGATCAATCCAATCCTTGCATTGTTGTGTATCCCCAACAATGTTATCATCATCATCAATCCATCGATCCAATCAATCAACCTTAGCTTGGTTTTCAACAAAAATCCTAAAAAGAGCACTAATATCATCACACATGTCCATATCCAAAATGTCAAAATCATGTGAAAATCCAAAAACATCCAAATCATATCTGTAGACATGTGAAATTAACATTGTGTACCCAATTCACGTTCATCTACTCATTAAATAAATCTAACACAACAAATCCATTCACTAGGTAAATCAGGTCTTTAGTCCTAAGGTTATTCATTTAAATAAATCAAACTTTATTTAATTAAAATCTCAAAAGTCATTTCCCATCCCTTTTGATTTAAATAAATCAAAGTATATAAATCAAATAGGTCAAACTCACCTAATCAACATTAAGCTAATCTAATCCTAATTAGCCTAACCCAAATACCCATCATATTCTCTAGATTTTTCCACTTGCACAAATAAATCAATTTATTGATTTGTTAAATCCAACATTTTCCATCAACATGGCATCTTTGGGGAATATTCCCTCAAGTTTTAAAATGAGTATAAGTTGACTTGTCCCCTCCAACATTGTATTAATTTCCCATTTTCATGTCCCCCTCTCAAAATTTATTACACAAATTTGATTTTGAAACTCCCTCTCTTGGGCACACTTCCCAAATCTTGCACATACCTCAACCTATGACATGATGACAAGTGGCCTCTTTTCATTGGCTTGTTTTTGATCCCACATTGCTCTCTCATAAGCATTCTTTCAACTTTAGAATCTTTAAATAGAGGCATCATCCTTCAACAAATCATCCACAAAGCTAATGCAAAGTCACTCTCTTCATTTGAGAACTGATTTTTCTCACCTCATATCATCCTCATAGCATTTTCATATCATTTCCATATCATGGAGCTCAGGCAAGGATTGGGAAAGGGCTATTTTCTACAATAGCACCAATCCAATATGGGATAGATTGATTTCATGTTTTCTTTGTATGCTTTTATTTATCTTGTTATTTGATAGCATTTTAAAACATGTTAGATATCTCATATGGATATTAAAATCTTGCTTTGTTTTAACAACTAACCATGCTAATGTGTGTGTTAGATTATAAGCCATTGTAGATTTTGATGTCCACAATATCAAAATCCAAAAACACTCAAAAAAATTAGAAAAACATCAAAAAACATTGGAATCTGAACTACATCGTCTCTGAGCTAAAACATAGGCAAGGCTAATCTTTAATCAGTCCCTGAGCAATCAAAATCCAAAAACATTCAAAAAACTTCAAAATCCAAAAACATTCAAAAAACATCAAAATCCAAAAACATTCAAAAAACATCAAAATCCAAAAACATCCAAAACATCAAAAAATCCACAAACATCCATAAAAACAAGAAAACATAAAAAACAATTGGAATCCAAACTACATCATCTCTGGGCTTAAACGTAGGCAAGGCTAATCTCTTATCAGTCTCGAGACACAAAAATCCAAAAACATTCAAAAAAACATTAAAAAGTAAAAAAAAATTAAAAAATAGCAAAATACAAAAACATCCATAAAATCTCAGAAAACCCCAAAACATTGCAAAATTCAAAAATCCAAAAACATTTGTAAAAATCTCAAAAACACCAAAAATAGCCTCAAAACATTTCAAAATGTAAAAAACATCCAAATATTTTAAAAAATCTATCCGTCTTATCTTGCTTGCACTCGAAATAATCAATCATCCATAATAAATTGATCATCACCTTCATCCTTTGGAAAAACAAACAAAAACAATCACAACAATTAGCAAAAGCAAGCTTCAATCGTAAAATCAAAAGCAAACAATAAACCTTTAAAACAAAATAAAACTCCCGATCATTTTCAGACATGTCAATCAACCTTATATCAATAGCCTATCAAACAACTTATCAAACCATCATCATCCTATACAATGCATGCCCTAGGATATATTGTTCTGACAGTGGGCATCATTTTAGATATCACCTTGGATTCTTATCCTATCAAAAAAAATCCCTTTGGCTGAAGGTATGAAGAACATTGGCTTGTTTGCGTACTTGATCTTTTCTCTTGATTTATCTCATTGCGCTCATTCCAAGGACCTCTCGATGATATCTGAACAAAGGATTTAGAGAGATAGGAATGGGTCAACGATCATTATCTTTTGTCTATTGTGCTTGTTGGACGTTCTTGTAAAATAACTTGGTGAATACTTGCTTTGTTAGGTACGTCCTAGAAAGGTTTCCGTATGTCAAGTGTGAACAAGAATACTCCTATCTATTTGTCGACTCAAAGTCCATTGCACTAGGTACAATGCCATCCTAGTTCATTATACCTTGATGCATTGTACCTACGTGTGTAATCAAACATAAGGTAAGTAGACCTTTTAAAATCCCAATCCTTTATAAGAAAATCATCATCATCTATCATCATCAACATCTCTAATAAAGTCTCATCAGATCATGGACTTGTTGGATCCTCTTGTCATCATCTCATTTCTGTACTAACATCATCATCACCAATGCATCCATCATGCATCCATCCTACATCCACAAAACATCAGCATACCACATATCATCCATATCATACATAATAGGAAACATTGATCATTTCACATGCATTGCATTTGCATCATCATCATAATATAGATTTGTTAGTCTAAGCATCTGCATAAATCATACATTTGCATAATCACAACATATCACATCATCAATCTCATCCACCTCACATCATATCATCATTTAAGTTGTTTAAGTTAATATAGATTTGTTATTCTAAACATCTTAAAAGCATCTCATTTGCATGATCATCCATAACCATCCATTTTGAACCTCCTTATCACAAGATCAACCCTCAAATAGAATATTTTCACTCAATCTCTCAAGGGGGCAATGTACTAGTGTACTTATTTCTGCTAGGGCATCCGAAAAAATCAGCAAATTTTTGAATTTTGATCACGGCAAGTTTATTCTTTGAACCAACGCAACAAGTACATTGCTTCAAAAAGGGGCAAAATGTAAACATGCAAAATTAACTTTATGCATTCAGTTATGCCCATTCATCAAGTAAACTAGGTTTCACATTCATCCACTCATCAAATTAATCAAGTTCACCTTCATCCATTCATCAGATAAACTCATTAATTTCATTCCTAAGGTTATTCATTTAAATTAAATAAATCAAACATCATCCTTTTAATTAAGTAAACAAAACTTTATTTAATTAAATCCCCAAATGCGTACTCCATCCCTCTTTGATTTAAATAAATCCAATATTTGAGTCAAATTGATCAAACTCACCTAATCATCATTAAGCGAATCTAATCCTAAATTAGCCTAACCTAATTACCCATCACATTCTCTAGATTTTGCCACTTGCACAAATCAATCAATTTACTGATTTATTAAATCCAACATTTTCCATCAACATGGCATCTTTGAGGAATAGTCCCTCAAGTTTGAATTCAAAATCAAGTGGACATGTACATCCAACAAAGAAATTAATGTCTCTTACATGTCCCTTGCAAGGGTCAAACTAAGCATTAACTCTCAAATTCAAATTTGAAATTTCCCCCTCTTGGGCACATTTTCCAAATCTTGGACATCCATCAACCTATGACATGATGACAAGTGACCTCTTTTCATTGGCTTTTTCTTGATCCCACATTGCTCTCTTATGAGCACTCTTACCATTTGAGAATCTACAAATAGAGGCTTCATTCTTAATCAAATCCTCCACAATTTCATCTACAATCTCATGCAAGGTTACTCTCTTCATTTGAGAGATAATTTTTCCCATTTATCATCTTAGCATTTGATATCATTCTTCATAGCATTTTCAGCATGGACCTTAAGCAAGGATTGGGAAAGGGCTTCTTTTGCATTATTCTTGTGATGAGATGAATCTTATAGGGAATATTTTGTTTGCTTTGGTTTACTAACAATGCTAAAGGCTTTTTTTTTGAGCTAATGCAGATTTAAGGTTCTACAACCTCTAACCTTAATCATAAGCCTAACCATTACCTTAGTAACCCTAATGGTAGTTGAACCCTAACCATAACCTGAAACAAACACAAAAGAAAACTTATCTTATCTTCTAAAATAATTTAATTAATTGAAAATATTAAATTATCCTTATCTTAAATAAAATATTATTTTAATATTTCATTATTTTATTATCTAAATTCCATCTCCCATTTAAAATCTTTTTTTTTTTTGAATTTTCAAAAAAGAAATAAAATCCTTTTATATTGATCCTATATTCTGAAAATCATTCATCTTTACTTTTTATTTGTTTATGTTTTATTTTATGTACATGAAATTATCAAATGCTATGTTGTAAGTGAGAAATGCCTCATGACATAAAATTATGGGTAATTTGTCTAAACTTAAGACTTTTATTAATATTGAAGTTTATTATAAGAGTTATAAAATAGTGGGAAAATGAAAAAAATTGTTGTAATTATATTTTTATTTAATTTATGATAAAGTAACAAATATAGTTTGAAAATTTAATATATTTGAAGCATAATTAGATGACAATGTGTTATATGAAGTACCAATCCTTTATGGATTGTTTCAGAAATTCAACTACTTGAATTTACATGTATCTTACGTAATAAAGAATATCATATGCAAAATGAGAGTTTATTAGTGATTCTTTACATTCACATATTTTATCATACATGGAGAAACCTCTAGAGAATGAACTAAGGGCATGCCTTTCAATATTTTGCATGGGTAATTAAATGAGATATAGGGAACATAATTATAAATTATCTGTAATTTTAGATGTCTTAATTGAGACAACAAAAAAGTGCTAGAGTGAAGCTTTATGTTGAAAATTTCTAAGGAAAGTGTGTTTGAATTGGTTGAGTAGTTAAGCCCATAAGGACCTGGTAGAACACTGATGAGGGTGGTCAAGCACACTTAATTGATGTATGTAGAACCTTAGATCTGCATTAGCTCAAAAACAAAATCCCTTATAATTGTTAGTAAAGCAAAGCAAACAAAAAAATCTCTATAAGATTCATCTGATCACAAGAATAATGCAAAAGAAGCAAGCAAAACATAGAAAAACATCATTCTAATAATCAAACTAGTATCTTATAGTGGATTACCTACTTCTATGGAAAGAATACATTTCCAAATCCTTGATTAAGCTCCATGCTTAAAATGCTATGAAGAATGATATGAAATGCTAAGATGATAAATGGGAAAAATTAGTTCTCAAATGAAGAGAGTAACCTTGCATGAGATTGTAGATGAAATTGTGGATGATTTGATCAAAGATGAAGCTTTCATTTCTAGATTATTTTGATGAGAGAAATAGCTAAATGGATGAATGTGGGACTAAAGATAAGCCAATGAGATGAGGCCACTTGTCAACTTGTGAGTGATTGAGGAGTGACCTCATTTTGGTCAATGTGCTAAAAAGAGGGAGAATTGAAATTTGAATTTGAGAGTTAATGCTTAGTATGACCTTTGCAAGGGATGTGTAAGAGAGATGTAAGGCCTCATAAATGCTTTGTTGGGTGTATATTTCCACTTATTTTTGAATTCAAATTCTAGGGAATATTCCTCAAAGATGCCATGTTGATGGAGAATAAAGATTTTAATAAATCAATAAATTGATTTATTTTTCCAAGTGGGAATATCTAGAGGATGTGATGGGTGGTTAGGTTAGGCTAATTAGGATTAGATTACCTTAATGATGATTGGGTGAGTTTGACCCCTTTGACTTGAATATTTTGATTTATTTAAATTAAAAAGGGATGAAAGGTAATTTGGGATTTAATTAAATAAATGTTTGATTTAATTAAAGGGATGATGCAAGATAAAGGTGGATTAATTTTCCTAAGATGAAATTAGATGATGGTTTATGAAAGATGAAATGTTATGGTTTGATTAAAATTGATTTATTTAATTTAAATGGATGATGAACCTAATTTACCTGATGGGTGGATGGATGTGAATCTGGTTTACTTGATGAATGGACCTAATTGAATGCATAATGCTAATTTTGCATGTCTAAATTTTTCCCCTCTTTGAAGCAATGCACTTGTGTTGGTTGAAAGAAAAAACTTGTTGCGATCAAAATTTAAAAGAATTCTAATTTTTCGGATGCCCCAGTGGAATGAAGTACGCTGGCACATTGCCCCCTTAAGAGATCGAGTGAAAAGATTTGATTTGAGGGTCAATCTCATGATAAAGAGGTTCAAAATGGATGGTTATGGATGATGATGCAAATGAGATGATTTTAAGATGCTTAGAATGACAAATCTTAAATGGTGATATGATGTGATGATGGATGAGATGGATTATGCTATGATTATGAAAATGTATGATTTATGCAGTTGCTTAGAATAACAGATCTATATTATGATGATGATGCAAATGCAATGCATCTGAAATGATTGATGTTTCCTATTATGTATGATATGAATGATATGTCGACTACAGATTATTTGTGGATGCAAGATGTATCTATGATGGATGCATTCATGATAATGATGTTAGTAGGGAAATGAGATGATGACAAGAGGATCCCACAAGTCCATGATCTGACGAGACTTTATTAGAGATGATGATGATGATAGATGATGATTTGCTTATCAAGGATTGGTATTTTAAAAGGGCTACTTACCTTATGTTTGATTACATGCATAGGTATGATGCATCAAGGTATAAAGAACCACGATGGCGCTATACCTAATGTGATGGAATTTGACTCAACAAAAAAATAGGAATATTTTTGTTCACACTTGACATACGAAAACCTTGCTAGGATGTACCTAACAAAGCAAGTATTTTCCAAGTTATATTACAAGAACATCTAACAAGCACAACAGACAAAAGGATAATGATCGTTGCTCCATTCCTATCTCTCTAAATCCTTCATTTGGATATCATTAAGAGGTCCTTGGAATGAGCACAATAAGATAAATCAAAAGAAAAGACTAAGTATGCAAAAAAGCCAATGTTCTTCATACCTTTAGCCAGAGGGATGTGTTTTGATGGGATAAGAATCCAAGGTGATATCCAAAATGATGCCCATTGTCGGAACGATATATCTTAGGACATGCATTGTATAGGATGATGATGGTTTGATAAGTTGATTGATAGGCTTTTGATATAAAGTTGACTGACATGTTTGAAAATGATCAAGAATTTTATTTTGTTTTTAAAGATTTGTTGTTTTCTTTTGATTTTACGATTGAAGCTTGCTTTTGCTGATTGTTGTGATTGTTTCTTTTTATGTTGTCAAAGGATGAAGGTGACAATCAATTTATTATGGATGATGTTATTGCGGGTGCAAGAGAGATGGGACGGATGGATTTTTTCAAATGTTTAGATGTTTTTGACGTTTTTGGAATGTTTTGAGGCTATTTTCATTGTTTTTGATATTTTGCAATGTTTTGATTTTTTGATTTTTCAAATATTTTGGGGTTTTTTGAGATTTTATGAATGTTATTATTTTATTTTCTTTGGAGTTTGATTTTTTTTTTGAATGTTTTTGGATTTCGATGCTTTTTGAATGTTTTTGGATTTTAAAGTCTCTGGGGCTAATCAAATATGAGCCTTGCATACGTTTAAGCTCAGAGACACCATAGTTCAGATACCATTTTTTTTATGTTTTCTAATTTTTATGAATATTTTTGGATTTTTTTGATATTTTGGATGTTTTTGAATTTTTTGTATGATTTTGACGATTTGGATATGGACATGTGTGATGATATCAGTTCTTTGTTTTGGATTTTGTTGAAAATGAATTTAAGGTTGATTGATCAGATCGATGGATTGATGATAATGATAACATTGTTGAGGATACACAACAATGCAAGGATTTGATTTGATGATGGATTGATGATGATAACATTGTTGAGGATGCACAACAATGTAAGGATAGCGTTAAGCAAAAAAAGTATTGGGAAAGATATCCCCAAGATGATGATGGATTGATGATGATTTGATCAAGAATAATGATGATAACATTGTTGAGGATGCACAACAATGCAAGGATAGTGTTAAGAAACACAAGGATATCTTGATGATTTCTTGATTGGATTTGATTGATCATGATTGATGAATCTTGATTTGGAGAAAGAGTTGTTTGAATGATTTGATGTGACGTTGACATACAAATTAGATGCAACTGATGGTTACTACTTAGATTGATGTTCAATAAAATATGAAGACTAATAAGGAATGTCTTCTCGTGAAATTATGCCATGGGCTAGTGATTCGGATTTTTTCTCACAAGTGGTTTTGATCAATTTGATTTCATGTTTTCCAATGTTAAGATCACCACATAAGTTGGAGGATATAGATCAAGATTTATTCTTGAAGCAAGATGTAAATATCTACCCCCAATGTCTACCAATGTATGGAATGTGATGGATGGATGCTCATATAGGTGTATGGATAGATGGATATGGATAAGCATGCAAAGGATGCCAGGGATTATCTTGCGATAAGATAAGGTGCTTAGATAAAGAATGCTCATTTGGAATGTGCTTCATGGCTCAGATAATGCTAAATAAGATAGGACCAATGAAAATGAACCATGTCAATATGTTTACCATAAGCAACTGTAAAGTGTGCCCCAAACTTCATCAAGATCAAGATAATTTGGACTATGGATGCAAATGGATGAAAATGGATTGGATAAATTGCTCATGGATGATTGGATTTATTTTGGACGAGATGGATGGAATGTTGGATTTATTACAGATGGGATGAGATGCTTTCACCTGAAGTGGCACACATAGATGCTCGATTCTACACATGATGCATGTTTGCCAGGTTTTCATCATGGTACCTACCCAAAGTGTCGCTCATGCAGTTTTCACTTGAGGACAAATTTTCTCTTTACTATTTTCTATCATTTTTCTATTTTTTTTTGGATTTTCATATTTTTTGATTTATTTTTTTCTAAAAGATTCATGTTGACCCACCTAGTGGTGTTGATGTAGATGCTTCTGTCATAATGTGCCATCTGTATCCTTCCTGAAGAAGTTGATTTTCCAAGATACATGCACTTAAATGCAGCTTTTGGGATTATTGATCTTCTTTGTTGATACCAAAGTTAACTTTGTCTTTGTGTGCACATCACGATAGAGTGCCTTCAAAATCCTTATGATGAAGGGTCACTACCAATACATGGTCAATGTAAGAACTGGATATTATGCATGGAGATGTGGATGTAGTCTATTTAGGGATAAGAGATGGATTGGTTGATAGCTTGGAATGTTTGACTCTCCAAACGTGAGAAGATGAACAATGATGGGTGGATATGAAAGTGTGCATTGAATTAGGACCAACTGCTTGATACACTTTGTACATTGCTTGAAAATCCTGCTTTTGCTTTTGTGGACATCTTTGATGGATACTTTTCCCTTTTTTTTTTTTGCCCCATAGTTTCTTTGACTAATGGAGTTTGATAGGGATAATCTTTCTTTGTATGTTTTGGTATCCATGCATATTTTATTTGTCCATTATGCTTCTCAACTTCTTTTGCTTGATAACGTTCTTCTTACTTTGATTCAAATATTTCCTTTAATGTTGGTCCCAATTCATGGATGGGGTGATGGGTGGATGAGGATTTATGACATGGCTAGTTGTAGTATCGGCATTAGTTTCATCACAAGGATTCTTTGTGCTCCCTATATTGACGCTTGCTTAAGACATAGTTTCCCCCAGTATTGTGGAAGTAGTACCTTTGTTCTTTGATTCTTCCTATTCTGAGATGTCTTTTTCAATAAGCGTTCTCTGATAAATGACCACCGTAGGTGATGTTTCAATTTGCTGCTCCCCTAACTCTGAATTATATTATTCTGTTTGACTTGTTTCCTTGAGTAGATAATGTTGGATATCTTTATTCATGATGTCCTTAGTCTGTATTTTGGATATATATGATCCTAATGTTGACAACTCTGTTTGGCTATAGGAATCAATAACCTGCTCTTATTTTGTAATAATGTCAAGAGTAAAAGAATCCTATTTTGAATGAAGATCATCTACATGTCCATCTGCAGAAAGCATCTCATGGGTAGATGGAGGGGTATGTGCTACATGGATATGATCATCTTGCATAGATAGGAGAGTGTCCATTAGATTATTGTAGTATCTTGAAGATACAAATTGGGTATGTGTAGGATCATCATGGAAAAAAAGGGCCTTAAGTGGCAAAAAAATAAGAAAAATTAGAGTTAGGCAACTTGACGTAAAAAATTGAATAAGTTATCTATATTTTTTAAAAAATATGTAAGAATATAATTTGTAGAAAATTGAATGTAGTTTCTAAACTACTAGGTTTTAAAAGAATCTATTTGGTAAAAATTTGAAATTTCAATGCAATAGTACTTAAAATTTTAGGAAAAATAAGAGTAGGTGCCTATCCTGACCACCTAACCACAATAAAATGACAAAAAATTATAATATTTTAGATATAAGTAGAGGACTCATGTCCCAATGTGATGCATATTTTTTTGTAATTTTTTTCCAAGTAAATAATTAATTATGAATTTTTTATTACAACTTTTGAATAATATAAAAAACGGTATCTGACCAACTTAACTTGGTTAAAACTTCATGAAATTCAATTTTATTTTTTAATCCTATAGTATGCAAAGCATAGAATGTGACATGTTTGGATTCAAAAATGTGATACCATTTGAAAGCTATAAATTTTTTCAATCAGTCTATCAATCGGGACTTTAGTCATAATTTGAATAGAAAATGAATAATAATTTCTTATTAGATTCAAAGTATAGAATAATTTATATTGGTGGAAAGCTAAGAATCTCCTCTAAAAACCCTTTTCATTTCATCAATTTTGGGTTAAAAAAAAGTCATCAGCCACATACTCATCATATTGCCACTTTTTGGCCCATCATGATCCTGCACATACCCAATTCTTCATCTTGAATGATTTCGGAGTTGCTTTCAACATGATTTGGATCAAGTTCTTGACATGAGTCAATTTCAAAGGATGGATTGGTTACAAAGGGTTCTTGGACATCATCATTAGGCATGGTAAGTGGTTCAATATCCTCTTGATATTTGAGTGAATTTGGATCAAGTGTCATGTTGAGGATACCTTTAGTATCTATAAGAATGAGGTCAAAGGAGGTCAACATGTCTTGGAAAGAACCATTGCTAGACTTTGGTGGAAGACATTGATCATGATTTGACATAAATTTTTGAGATATGTCCTCTAACTCATAGGGAAATGTAGAGATATTTTCAATATGATCATTGGTCGATGGATCGTGCATTATGTTGATAGGATCAAATAATCCTAACACTCCTTGAAATAGATCACTAAAAAATGGCTCTTGATGTATGGTGAGTTGATCATTAGATGGGCTAGAAACATCTTCAATATGCTCCTTAATTGAGAGATCTTGAACATTTTTTTCAACAATTGTGGTGGAGAGATTGTGAATGTCTCCAACCATAGGGTCAAGTGAGGTTGACATTTCTTAGATTGGATCATTGTCGGTTGGTGGATTTTGATAATGATTGAAAAGTGATTGTTGACACATGTTGATTTGATCATTGGATGAAGTAGACATGGTTTCAAGGTGTTCAGTGGTGGATTGATCTTGATCCTTGTTCTTAACAGTTGTCATTTTTTGTGTTTGTGATTGTGCTTGTTGGGTAGGGTGAGAGGCTTGGGAAGCTTGAGAGGCTTGTTGCACTTGTTGAGCTCATGTTGGTTGTTGCATGTCTAGATAATGTTGGATGGCCTTTTGGTAGCCTTGATGAGCTTTTAGTGCAATTTTATATTGTCTTGCAGTGTTTGGTTTTGATGGTAGTTGTGGTGGAATTGGGATCATGTTGGATGTAATGATGGGCAGTTGAGATACTTTTGAAGTGATCATAGTGGTTTGTGATATGATGGGTTTGATTGAGGTGATAGGAATGGTCGGAATGACCAAGGTGATAGGTCTTTGGGAGACCATATTTTGATTTGTCAAGATTGATGTTGTCATTTGATTAGATACCATCTGTTGGTGTGATGTCGATGGTATATCCAAAGTTTTTGGTGTGATGACTTGATTGGTGTTAGGTGGACTAATTTGGATGGATTGATTGGTGCTAGGTAAAGGGGGAAGCCCTAAACCAAGGAATGATGTTGATATGGGTAATGGTGGTGGAGATGTCTCTTAGCACAATGACTCAACTATTTTGGTAAGTGTAGCAATTTGATCTCTCCAAATGTGTTTTTGATTTTGATCTTGAATCCCTTGATATAGTTGATTTGGTTAAGGTAGATTTGGGATGCATACTTGTGGTGTTTGATTTTGGACAATGTTCGAATTTGGGATGATGTTAAGACTTGGCATGATAGGTTGAAATTGAACATTGTTGATTTTGGGAATCACATTGCCTTGATTTAGGTAACTTTGATTTTGCATGGTGTTACCTTGATTTGGACTAATGCATGGAGTCGTTATCATCATGTTTGGACTTTGAACAATATTTGTAGTATTTGCAAACATATTTATCCCAAAGTTTTCCATATTCATGTTTTGAAAACTTATACTTGGTACATTCTCATTGTTCATTTGAAGGCTCATGCATTGATTGTTCGGTTGGCAAACTTGTAGGTTTGGATTTAGATCTACCATCAGGAAATGTGTTCCAATCTTTGATTTGGCCATACTCACACTTGTTGTGCCATTAGCATTTGTAGAAGATAATGATCCTATATATGGATTGTACAAGTGTGAGTTTTGATAATCAATCAACATTGTAAGGCTTTGAAAGTTCAATTGATTTGGATTACTCATGATGTATGGATCAAGTTTGTATTCCATGTTCTCCTTGTGTTTTGACCTTGTTGCAAAAGTGACCTCTAAGGTTCTTAGGACTAATGATGAGATGAAGGATGAAACGGGGTGAATGATATGAGTGTCAAACTTTTAGGAGCTTTGGATCAATGCTAGAATTATTGTTTGATTTGTTTGATTGGATTTGGGTAATGAACTTGTAAACCCTAAGATGTTAGATGTTATCTTAGGATGAATTTTTTCAAAGGATTGCTAATTCAATTAAATGTATGAGAAAGGATGCATTCCCCTACACCTAACTAAACAAGGTTATTTTTTATTTTGATGATTCACCCAAGTCTAGAATGATGTTTCCAAAATGGGTATGTGCAGGATCATCATGGAAAAAATAGGCCCTTAAGTGGCAAAAATTTCAGAAAAATTAGAGTTAGACAACTTGACATAAAAATTTGAATAAGTTATCTATATTATTTCAAAAATATGTAAGAATAGAATCTATAGAAAATTGAATGTAGTTTCTAAACTACTAGATTTTTTTTTAAATAAAAAAATCTATTTTGTGAAAAATTAAAATTTCAATGCAGTAGTACTTAAATTTCAGGGAAAAAATAAGAAGTAGGTGTCTGTCTGACCACCCTAACCACAATAAAATGATAATATTTTTTTATAAGATTCTAGACATAAGTAGAGGACTCATGTCCCGATGTGATGCATAATTTTTTGTAATTTTTTTATTTTTTATTACAACTTTTAAAAAATATAAAAACTTGTCTATCTAACCACCTTAACTTCGTAAAAAAATCATGAAATTAATTTTTTTTTTAATCATATAGTATGTGAAGCATAAAATGTGATGCATGTTTTAGATTCCAAAAATGTGATGCATGTTTTGGATTCTAAAAATGTGATACTGTTTGAAAGTTATAGATGTTTTTCAATCAACCTATCAATCAGGAATTTAGTCATAATTCAAATTGAAAATGAATAATAATTATTTATTAAATTCAAAGTAAAGCATAATTTAAATTTGTGGAAAGCTAGGAATCTCCTTTAAAAACCCTTTTCATTTCATCAATTTTGGGTAAAAAAAAGTAGTTAGCCACATACCCTACAAATACCCATCATATTGCCACTTTTTGGCCCATCATGATCCTGCACATACCCAAGCTCTAAAATTGTTTGTGGGATGGATTTTGATAGATGTTTAGATGAATGAAGTGTTTGATTTGATCCTGAATGAACCTAGGAAGGACTTGTTTACGAGAGCAAGATAGTGAAGAACATGCCTTTCTCTAAAAGTAATTCAAAAGCAAAAGATCAATGTTTGCATGAAAACCATACAACCAAAAAGATTCCAAGCACATATGGGCTCCAATTGATTCAATCTTTGCTTAATAGATTCTTTTTACCACAAACACACTTTTGATTAGCTTTCAAACTAAATTTCCAATGTCTCAACTTTATCTCATTTCACAAGGTATATTATGCAAAACTTTGATGAATTTAAGGCAAGGGTTACCTATTGTTTAACTTTAATGGGAAAATTGAGATGTAACTTCAAGTGCTTAGAAATCTCTAAGGATGTAATCCCAAGGGCAAGCAATAACATGAGAATTTGATCAGTGGCATTTTCCTCCTAAAGGGTTTGAAATTTTGAGGATCATGTTGAGTGTTTGTTTTCAAATGTTTTCGATCAAAGCACTGTGTTTTCAAATAAGAACAAGTACAACCCTATGGATGTGAAAGATAGTATTTGTTGGATCCCCACTTGGACAAATCCAGCTATGCTTATCTTTACCGAATGGTTAGATGCTTGACCCCATTGGCTCCCCTCCATGACACTCACTTATACGGGGCAGCCAAGCATCAACACCCATGAAACTCCCATGGCATGTTTTCCATTTCTACTAAAAGACAGTAAAAGTGTGGGGTAGTTTTAGAACAACCATTCTTGCACCAACAAATAGATTAATTGATTTTTGCAAATTCTAGCACATGGGTTTTAATAAGGACTTTCCATTCGTGGAGATTGACCCATATGGCAAGAGTCCCCTTTTGAATCCATCCAGTCGGAATCAACCACGTGATACTGGCGTTTACTCCAATACCCACATTTATATCCTAGTTGGAAATACTCTTGGCTTTAGAGTGTTATCGGTTGAGTTGTTCCCTTGGGTAAGTACTTTTACCCCAAGGCAGGCCCTCTAAGATAGACAAAAGTGAATAAACTTATTCATAGTTTGATCAACCCTTGTTTAGAAACAAAGGGAGAACACATGCAATAAATCTATCCACACTTGAGCACAAGATTTTGTTCAATTTTAAGCCCAAATCGAAGTGTGGAGGCAATATTTTATACAACTTAATGTCATTAAAAAGACTTTTGATTCTCAAGGTCGCTATGAAGCACGAGAGAAGTGCATATGCCTTTTTAGATGAGATTACTTTGAATAAGAGATTATGAAACATGAAAAAGACATGTTCATTTTAAGCCTCAATGTAATGATGAAGTCATTTTTAAGCACCAAAATTGAGTGTGAAGATTGCCTTGTTCAATTTTAGCCCAAATTGAAATCTAGTAGGTGTCTAAGGCTCAATTTTAGCCCAACTTTGAAAGAAAATAATGATCTAGTTGGCTTAAATAGAAAATTAAAGCATGAAGTGGAAGCC
Organism: Sequoia sempervirens; assembly: GCA_007258455.2. NCBI lineage: Eukaryota > Viridiplantae > Streptophyta > Pinopsida > Cupressales > Cupressaceae > Sequoia > Sequoia sempervirens. The sequence goes on from VDFB02271358.1 coordinate 374,776,887, forward strand.
CTTAAGCATTAAAAAAATGCTTTATCAATTCTGAATTTAATGCTCCATTCTCCAAGATTCCTCCAAAGATTGCTTCTTGCAAATGAAAATCTGTTCTCTTTGGCTGTCCTTTACACCTTTGTTTTCCTTCATTCTCTTTTTGCTTTTCACTTTGCCCTTTCTCCTTTGTTTTCCTCCTTTTCCTTCACACCTTAAAAGGATCACAAATACAAGTTAGGAATCCATGGTAAAATGATAAAAGTATACACAAGAAATATCAACCATTCAAAGAAACCTTTTAAAGAGATAATAAAATTTCATCAATAAGGCACTTGAGTTCTATATGATAAATTTAAATCCAATGTCAATAAATTTTCAACTTACCCCCACTTTTTTAAAAGACCAATTGATTTTAAACCTTGTATTTATTTTATGTCTTTATTTTATTGATCTTTTTGAATGCACTAAATCTACTTTGAACAAAATTGGAGTGGACATTCTTCAAGCGAATCTAGAAAAGACAATGTATTTGATAGGAGACTAACTTAGCAAAGATCAAATCATGCATCAAAGACCAAATTAAAGACAAAAATAAAATAGCATATGGTGATTTGATCATTATTTGACATCAAACAAGAATCCCCCCTCTCCAAACTACCATCAGGTAACACCAATAGTACCCATTAGCACCGGGTTGCCAAGGTCTAGCAGTACATTATAATTCAAACACTTTGCGAACTGTACCTATGAATACAACCACATAAATGAATGATATTATATGTGTATCATGTCCCTACACCTCATACATTGCTAGCATCTATACACCTAAGATCTAGCCATATCAAGAACTCCTTTTCACTAGCCCATCCTCCTAGGTGAGTGGTTAGATACATCTATCCATTATCCCTACTATTTATTGTGCCTAGACAAGTAGCAGATTTTCTTTAAAAGGAAAATTCCTTACCCAACCAAATTGTAACTCTCACCACCGAATTATCTAAAAATCTTGTCATTAAATTTTCAAAGTTCCACATATAGCGTTCTTTTGTTAGATATACCTATGACAAACCTAAGAACTTGTAAAAGAAAGTTGATGAAGATAGAGTGATAGAAAGATTTGGAAGAAAATTAATGATTATTGATGTGGGTGATTGAAAAAATTGTACAACAATTTGAAACTACTTTCCTAGAGAGATGTGAAGTGCAGACAAGGCACATGAATTGTTTGACAGAATGGATTCAAAGAAAGAAAGCTAGTGATTGAATTCATTACTTCATCAGTAAAGTGATGTGAGTTCCTTGCAGCCATTGATTAGTATGTGATGTTAAAAATAATAAATACCAGTGACATTTGAGACCATAGTTTTAAATGTGCATAACTGATCGGTCTTAGTTCTCCCTACGTGTACATTACCTCTTTATGCATTAATGATCTTTGAAAAAAAACTAAAAAAAAACTTCAACCAAATGCGTTTGGCGAGACATAGCAATCACAGGATATGCACAAAGTGGATTTATTGAATAGGCATTAGAAACTTTAACGAAGAGGTGTTTAGAAACTTTTAGGAAATTGCAAGCAGTGGGAACATAAACAAGAACACAAACTATGTGACAAAATTCCCAATGAGACGACATAAGCTTTAGGTTCTTTCAAGCAAATTTCATTGGCAAGTATAAAGCAGAATTCCACAACCTATGCCAGCATTGACCCAACCTGCGCCAAAATAGAAGACAAAGAGGGTACGTAAGTTGTTTGACAAAAAATCTTAAACAAATAGGTTGTTGCAACTGACACCTTCGTAGAGATAGCTTGAAGAGGCATGAGAAACTTTTAGGAAAATGTAACCCGCAGGTGGAGAGCTAGCGAGAAAGATAGAAGCACAGAGAGGGTGAGATAGACTGCCTCAAAGACATGGTCTTATGGCTACAATGATTGCAAGGTAGATACAAAATGGATCCATTGAAAAATCTTTAGAAACCTACAAGCAAATGCAATTAGCAGGTGCAAAATCTAGACTCCCCTTCATTCACTGCATCCTCCTAGCTTATGCCAAAATGAGAGCTTTGGAACGAGTATGCACATTTATCAACAAAAGAACATAAAAATCACGTGAACTGTCTGATAAGATGCATCAAAGGGATGCATCTATGATTTTCTGCATGAGAGGTATAGGAGACATTGCCTCAACCGGCAAGAAAAAATGGGCTTATTGCCAGTAAGAAGACAACAAGGCAAGATGAGATAATTAGCACAGACATTAAGTTTATGACAAACAAGAATACAATAAAACCTAGGCAGTAGAAAATCACTCAGCTGTAGAATAATGATGAACTTAATGCATGTGTTAGAAACAAGACTCAAATTTAGCTATAATAATGTGAGTTCTTTGGGTAGTTTTCTTTTTTTTTGAAAGGCTAGGAAACCTCAGAGAATGGTTGAGGAAAAGGATATGGGCTTCTCAAAAGTTGATGTACTGTTTGTTACACAGAAAGTTATTGTAGATCTTTATGTATCATTTTGTATATAATAGAAAAATCAAAATCATAATGAGACAGAATGTAACAGGTCGGTGATTTCAATATATAATGCCTGACACATGCCAACTAGAGTAAATTAAATGCTAGGACCTATGAAGCACTAGTGAGTCTATTGATTCAAGATTAGTTATTGAGAATAAATAAGAAGACATGCTAAATGTGAATACAAGTGTAGTTGGATATGGAAAATGAATTTCATAATAGTGTGCAATCATAGATAAAAGACAACATATAGTTTATTTCTGCATATGCATTTAAAATGTAGAAGCATAAACAAATGTGTTATCTTTTAAAAAATTTCCATCAGAAGCATATGTTAGCATTCATAAACTTTCTAGCAAATGAAATCTAATGTTTAAACTGCCATAATAGCTACGAAAGAAACTTAATCTAAATTTGAATGCTAAAACTAAAATCTGCTACCCTCCTTCTAGCACCATTATGTGGATGCCAAATTTGCAAATGGTTAGTATTTTAAAACCATTCTAATAATCAAGCATCCATATGAAATAATAAATCATGTTTCTAAATGCAAACAAATTAAAAGATAAACTAAAGTATATAAAACATGAAATAAACCCTATTTCATATTGGATTGGTGCTTCTATGGAAAGAATCCCTTTCCCAATCCTTGCTTAGGCTCCATGATGAAAATGATTTGAATATGATATGGAATGCTAAGATATGGAGTGGAAAAAAATAGTTCTCCATTGAAGAGAGTGACTCTACATGATATTGTAGTTAAGAGACAAAGATTGTGGAGTTGTGGAGGATTTGATCAAGAATGAAGCCTCTATTTAAATATTTTAAAATTTGAAGAATGCTCATAAGAGAGCAATGTGGGATAAAGATTGGATAAATGAGATGAGGCCACTTGTCAACTTGCCATAGGTTGAGGAATGTGCAAGATCTGGGAAATGTGCCCAAGAGAGGGAGATTCAAATTTGAATTTGAGAGTTAATGCTTAGTTTGACCTTTGCAAGGGACATGTAAGAGAGATGTAAGGCCTCATAAATGCTTTGTTGGGTGTACATGTCCACTTGTTTTTGAATTCAAATTCTAGGGAATATTCCTCAAAGATGCCATGTTGATGGAAAATAAAGATTTTAATAAATCAATAAATTGATTTATTTGTGCAAGTGGGAATATCTAGATGATGTGATGGGTGGTTAGGTTAGGCTAATTAGGATTAGATTAGCTTAATGATGATTAGGTGAGTTTGAACCCTTTGACTTGAATATTTTGATTTATTTAAATCAAAAAGGGATGAAAGGTGATTTGGGATTTAATTAAATAAATGTTTGATTTAATTAAAGGGATGATGCAAGATAAAGGTGGATTAATTTTCCTAAGATGAAATTAGAAGATGGTTTATGAAAGATAAAATGTTATGGTTTGATTAAAATTGATTTATTTAATTTAAATGGATGATGAACATGATTTTCTTGATGGGTGGATGGATGTGAATTTGGTTTACTTGATGAATGAACCTAATTGAATGCATAATGCTAATTTTGCATGTCTACCTTATATTCCTCAAAGATGCCATGTTGATGGAAAATAAAGATTTTAATAAATAAATAAATTTATTTATTTGTGCAAGTGGAAATATCTAGAGGATGTGATGGGTGGTTAGGTTAGGCTAATTAGGATTAGATTAGCTTAATGATGATTAGGTGAGTTTGACCCCTTTGACTTGAATATTTTGATTTATTTAAATAAAAAAGGGATGAAAGGTGATTTGGGATTTAATTAAATAAATGTTTGATTTATTTAATTAAAGGGATGATGCAAGATAAAGGTGGATTAATTTTCCTAAGATGAAATTAGAAGATGGTTTATGAAAGATGAAATGTTATGGTTTGATCAAAATTGATTTATTTAATTTAAATGGATGATGAACCTGATTTACCTAATGGGTGGATGGATGTGAATTTGGTTTACTTGATGAATAGACCTAACTGAATGCATAATGCTAATTTTGCATGTCTACATTTTTCCCCTCTTTGAAGCAATGTACTTGCTACGTTGGTTCAAAGAATAAACTTGCTACGATTGATTTTTTTTAAAAATTTTTTGGATGCCCCAGTGAAAAGTACACTGGTACATTGCCCCATTGAGAGACTGAGCGAAAAGATTCAATTTGAGGGTCGATCTCACGATAAAGAGGTTCAAAATGGATTGTTATGGATGATGATGCAAATGAGATGATTTTAAGATGCTTAGAATAACAAATCTTAAATGGTGATATGATGTGATGATGGATGAGATGGATTATACTATGATTATGAAAATGTATGATTTATGTAGATGCTTAGACTAACAGATCTATATTATGATGATGATGCAAATGCAATGCATGTGAAATGATTCATGTTTCCTATTATGTATGATATGAATGATATGTCAACTGTTGATGGTTTGTGGATGCAAGATGTATGTATGATGGATGCATTGGTGATGACGATGTTAGTGCGGAAATGAGATGATGAGAAGAGGATCCCACAAGTCCATGATCTAATGAGACTTTATTAGAGATGATGATGATGATAGATGATGATTTTATTATCAAAGATTGGGATTTTAAAAGGGCTACTTACCTTATGTTTGATAACATAGGCAGGCCCGATGCATCAAGGTATAGAGAACTAGGATGTTGTTGCACCTAGTGCGATGGACTTTCACTCAACAAACAAATAGGAGTATTCTTGTTCACACTTGACATATGGAAACCTTGCTAGGATGTACCTAACAAAGCAAGTATTTTCCAAGTTATATTACAATAATGTCCAACAAGCACAATAGAGAAAAGGATAATGATAGTTGCCCCATTCCTATCTCTCTAAATACTTCATTCGGATATCATCGAGAGATCCTTGGAATGAGCGCAATAAGATAAATCAAAAGAAAAGACCAAGTACGCAAACAAGTCAATTTTCTTCATACCTTCAACCAGAGGGATGTGTTTTGATAGGATAAGAATCCAAGGTGATATCCAAAATGATGCCCATTGTCAGAATGATATATCCTAGGACACGCATTGCACAGGATGATGATGGTTTGATAAGTTGATTGATAGGTTGTTGATATAAGGTCAATTGACATGTTTGTGAATGATCAAGAGTTTCATTTTGTTTTAATTGTTTGTAGTTTCGATTTTGATTTTATGATTCAAGATTGATTTTGCTGATTGTTGTGATTGTTTTTGTTTGTTTTACCAATGGATGAGTGTCATGATTGATTTATTATAGATGATTGATTATTGCGAGTGAAAGCAAAATGGGATGGATGGATTTTTTCAAATATTTGGATGTTGATGTTTTGAAGTGTTTTGAGGCTTTTTTTAGTGTTTTTTTTAGATTTTATAATTTTTTTGATTTTTGATTTTTTTGATGTTTTTGGGGTTTTGTGTCTTTTGAATGTTTTTTTGAATTTTTTTGTGTTTTGATTTTATTTTGGATGTTTTTGGATTTTTGTGGTTTTTTGAATGTTTTTGGAATTTTTATGTCTCGGGGGTTGATCAAAGATGAGCCTTGCCTACGTTTTAAGCTCAGAAACGACGTAGTTTGGATGCCATGTTTTTGATATTTTTTCTAATTTTTTGACATGTTTTTGGATTTTGATATGTTTTTAATGTTTTTGCATTTTCTGATTTTTTGATGCTTTTTTGGATTTTTGCATGATTTTGACGATTTGGATATGGACATTGTGATGATATCATTGCTCTATTTTGGGTTTTTTTTTTGTTGAAAACCAAGCTAAGGTTGATTGATTTGATTGGTGGATTGATGATAACCTTGTTGAGGATGCATAACAATGCAAGGATTGATTGATCAGGATTGATGACGATAACATTGCTGACAATGCACAACAATGCAAGGATTGATTGATTGGGATTGATGATGATAACATTGTTGAGGATACACAACAATGCAAGGACTGATTGACAAGGATTGATAATGATAACATTGTTGAGGATGCACAACAATGCAAGGATAGTGTTAAGAAAAACAATGATTGGGAAGGATATCCCAAGATTATGGATTGATTAGATTCGATTGATCAGGATTATTGAAACTTGGTTTGGAAAAAAAGATTTTTTGGATGATTTGATGTGATGTTGAAGGATGCATTAGATGTGATTGATATTGATTGTTTGGATTGATGTTCGATGAAAGATGAAGATTGATACAAAATGTCTTTTCATCAAAATATGCCATGGGCTAGTGATTTGAATTTTTTGCTCGTAAGTGGTGGACCAATTTTATTTCACGCTTGCCAATGTTTAGATCACCACATAAGTTGGAGGATATAGATCAAGATTTATTCTTGAATCATGATGTACATATCTACCCCCAGTGTCTAGCAATGCATGGAATGTCATGGGTGGATGCTCAGATAGGATAAGATATGGTACTGAGATAAAGAATGCTCATTTGGTTAATGCTTCATAGCTAAGATAATGTTAGATAGGATAGGATCAATGAAAACAACCCATGTCAAGATGCTTATTGTAAGCAAGAGTAAAGTGCACACCAAAATTTCATCAAGATCAAGATAACTTGGATGATGGATGCAAATGGATGAAAATGGATTGGATAAATAGTTTATGGATGAATGGATTTATTATGGATAAGATGGATGGAATACTCGATTTACTGCGGATGGGATGAGATGCTTTCACCTGAATTGGTGCACGTAGATGCTCCATTCTACACATGACACATGTTTTCTAGGTTTTCATCATGGTCTTGCCCAAAGTGCCACCGTAGTGGTTTTCACTAGAGGATAATTTTTTATCTTTACCTTTTTCAATCATTTTTCTGATTTTTTTTTTTTTCATTTTTTTAAAAAAAAAAAAGATTTTAAGCTTATGCTAAATCACAAGGTGTTGCTGATGTAGATGCCTCTATCATAATGTGCCATCAATATCCTTCCTGAAGGAGCTACTTTGCTAAGATACATGCACTTGAATGCAACTTTTGGGATTCTTGATATGCTTTATTGATACTAGGGTTAACTCTGTCTCTGTGTGCACATCGCAATAGAGTGCCTTCAAAATCCTTATGATGAAGGGTCACTACCAATACATGGTCAATGTAAGAACTGGATATTATGCATGTAGGCATGGATGGAGTTCATTTAGGGATAAGAGATGGATTGGTTGATAGTTTGGAACCTTTGACTTTCCAAACTTGGGAAGATGAGCAATGATGGGTAGATACAAAAGTGTGCATGGAATTAGGACCAACTACTTGATACACTTTGTACATCACTTGAAAATCCTCAATTTTCTTTTGTGGACATCCTTGATGGATACTTTTCCCTTTTTTATTTTTCCCCATAGTTTCTTTGACTGATGAAGTTTGATAGGGATAATCTTTCTTTGTATGTTTTGGTATCCATGCAAATTTGATTTATCCATTATGCTTCTCAGCTTCTTTTTCTTTGATAACATTCTTCATACTTTGATTCAATTATTTCTCTTGATGTTGGTCCCAATTCATGGATGGGGTGATGGGTGTATGAAGATTCATGACATGGCTGGTTGCTGTATTGGCATCAGTTTCATCATAAGGATTCTTCATGCTCCCTATGTAGATGTTTGCTTGAGATGAAGTTTCCCCCAGTATGTTGGTTGTAGTACCTTCATGCTTTGATTCCACTTGTTCTGAGATCTCTTGTTTAGAATGTATTCTCTAATAAATGACCATTGTAGGTGATGTTTCAATTTGCTGGTCTACTAGCTCTGAATTATGTTTTTTTGTTTGACTTGTTTCCTTGAGAAAATAATGCTAGATATTTGCATACCTGATGTCTTCAATATGAATTTGGGATACATCTGATCCTGATGTTGATAACTCCATTTGACTATAGGAATTAATAATCTTCTCTTTTTTTTGACAAAATATTGTTCTAGATGAAGATCATCTATGTGTCCATCTGTAGAAAACAACTCATAGGTAGATGGAGGAGTATGTGCATCTTGCATAGATAGGAGGGTTTCCATTAAATCATTGTAGTATCTTGGAGATACAAATTCTTGATTTTGAATGATTTTAGAGTTGCTTTCGACACACTTTGGATTAAGTTCCTGACATGGGTCAATTTCAAAGGATGGATTGCTTACAAAGGGTTCTTGGATGTCATCATTAGACATGGTAAGTGGTTCAATATCTTCAAGTGTTGATTTCATGATTCCTTTAGTATCTGTAGCCATGAGGTCAAAGGGGATCAACATGTCTTGGAAAGGACAATTGCTAGACCTTAGTGAAATATTTTGATCATGCTTTGGAATAAATTCTTGAGATATGTCCTCTAACTCATAAGGCAATGTAGAGACATTTTCAACATGATCATAGGTCAACGGATCGTGCATTATGTCAATAGGATCAAATAATCCTAACATTCCTTGAAATAGATCACTAAAAAGTGGCTCTTGATATATGGTGAGTTGATCATCGGATGGGATGGAAACATCTTCAAGGTGCTCATCAATGGAGAGATCTTGATGGTTGCTTTCAACAATTGTGGTGAAGCGATTTCCAATGTTTTCAACCATAAGGTCAAATGATATTGACATTTCTTGAATTAGATCATTGTTGGTTGGTGGATTTTGATCATGATTGAAAAGTGACTCTTGACATATGTTGATTTGAATTTTTGATGAAGTAGACATAGCTTCAAGGTGCTTAGTGATGCATTGATCTTGATCCTTGTTCTCAATAGTTGTCATTTTTTGTGTTTGTGCTTGTGTTTATTGGGTAGCTTGAGAGGCTTGTTGTACTTGTTGAGCTTGTCTTTCTTGTTGCATGGCTAGATATTGTTGGATGGCCTTTTGGTAGGTATGGTGAGCTTTTAGCACAATGTTATATTTTCTTGCAACATTTTCTTTTGGTGGTAGTGGTGGTGGATTTGGGATTGTGTTGGATGTAGTGATGAGTGGTTGAGACACATTTGGATTGATCATGAGGGTTTGAGATGTGATGGGCATGATAGTGGTGGTTGGAATGATCAAAGTGATAGGGATGGTTGAAATGAATGAGGTGATAGGCCCTTGGGAGACCATATTTTGATTGGTTGGGTTCAACATTGTTGCTTTATTGAATACAATCTGTTGGTGTGATGTTGATGGTATATTCAAAGGATTTGATGTTAGGCAGATTGATTTGGATGGAGTGATTGGTGCTAGGTAAAGGGGGAGTCCCTAAACCAAGGAATGATGTTGATATGGGTAATGGTGGTGGAGATGTCTCTTGGCGCAATGACTCAACTATTTTGGTAAGTGTAGTGATTTGATCTCACCAAATTTGATCTTGATTTCGATCTGGACTCCTTTGATATAGTTGATTTGGTTTTTGTTCAAGTAGATTTGGGATGCATTCTCATGATTTTTAAATGGGATCATGGAGAAATTAATTTTGGACAATGTTATGATTTGGGATGACACTCAGATTTGGCATGATAGGTTGAAATTGAACATTGTTGATGTTTGGAATCACATTGCCTTGATTTAGGTAACTTTGATTTTGCATAGTGTTGCACCTTGACTTGGAGTCATTAACATCTTGTTTGGATTTTGAACAATATTTTTATGATTTGCAACAATTTTTATCCCAAAGTTTTCCTAATTCATGTTTCTAAAACTTGTACTTGGTACATTCTCATTTGGCATGTAGGGATTTGATGAGATGACATTGTTCATTTGAAGACTCATGCATTGGGTGTTTGGTTGATGGATTTGTAGGTTTGGACTTGTATTTAAATCTACCATTGGGAAACGTGTCCCTGTAGACATGTCAATTTGACATTATGCATCACATTCGCTCATCAAATAAATAAATCAAGTTTATTTGTTCAATCTCTTAAAGCTATCAATTTAACTTAAATAAATCAACTTGATCCTAACATCACCATCCTTTTAATTAAATAAATCAAGCCTTTTATTTAATTAAATCTAAAGTCATATTTCTCCCCTTCTGATTTAAATAAATCCAAATATTCAAGTCAAAGAGATCAAACATCCTAATCATCATTAAGCTAATCTAATCCTCATTAAACTAACCTAACTACCCATCACATCCTCTAAATAATCCCACTTGCACAAATAAATCAATTTATTGATTTATTAAAATCAACATTTTCACTCAACATGGCATCTTCCCTCAAGTTTCAATTCAAAAGAAAGTTCAAAGGTGCATCCAACAAGGCATTTAATAGGTCTTACATGTCTCTTACATGGCCCTTGCATAAGTCAAACTTAGCATTAACTCTCATTTCAAATTTGAAATTTCCCCCTCTTGGGCACATTTTCCAAATCTTGCACATCCATCAACCTATGGCATGATGACAAGTGGCCTCTTCTCATTGGTTGGTTTTTAGTCCCACATTGGTCCCTTTTCAACACTCTTAGCATTTGAGAATCTACAAATAGAGGCATCATTCTTCAAGAAAATCCTCTAGAATTTTATCATTTTCATCTCCAGAATTGGCTCCACAATCTCCACAAATCTACAAAAGCACATGCAAAGTCACTCTCTTCATTTGAGAATTGATTTTTCCCACCTCATATCATCTTCATGAGCATTTTATATCATCTTCACAACAGTTTAATCACATAGCTTATCCAAAGGGGTTGGGAAAGGGCTATTTTCCATATCAAAATAGCACCAATCCCCCTATAAGATGTTGGTTTGTTCACTGGAATAATGTTCTATTGTGTTTTTCTTACTTTTGTGCTTTTTTTTTCGTTATTATTGTGTTCAAATGAATTTTATAGGGAGCATTATATTGTCATTGTTTAAAATGACCAAATGCTAATATTTGTCTTTGTTTGAGCAAGATTTGCAGGTTAGTGCTTACAGTCCCAATCTTTGATTTGGGCATACTCACACTCGTTGTGCCATTAACATTTGTAGAAGGTAATGATCCTATGTATGGATTGTATAAGTGTGAGTTTTGATAATCAATCGACATTGTAAGGATTTGAAAATTCAATTGATTTGGATTACCCATGATGTATGTATCAAGTTTATATTCCATGTTCATCTTGTGTTTTGACCTTGTCATAAAAGTGACCTCTAGGATACTTAGGACCAATGATGAGATAAAGGATGAAAAGGGAAAATGATATGAGTGTTGAATTTTTCAGGGACTTTGGATCATTGCTAGGCTTAGGGTTTGATTTTGATTGTTTTGATTGGATTTGGATAATAAATTTGTAAACCCTAAGATGTTAGATGTTATCTTAGGATGAATTTGTTCAAAAGGATTGCTAATTTAATTAAATGTATGAGAAAGGATGCATTCCCATAAACCTAACTAAACAAGGTGATTTTGATTTTGATGTTTTACCCAAGTCTAGAACGATGTTTCCAAAGCTCTAAAGTTATTTGGTGGGATGAAGATGATAAATGTTTGGGATGGATGAAGTTTTTGATTTTGATCCTAAATGAATCTAGGAAGGACTTGTTTACTAGATGTAGATGGTGAAATATGCAATTTGTTAAAACCACCAACACACATTAGCATTGTTAGTTTAAAACAAAGAAAATAACATCTCTATGAAATAATACATCAATGCAAACAAATGCAAATAAATGACAAAAAGTAAGCTAAATAAGCATATGAAAAACATGAAGTATATTTATATCATAGTGGATTGGTGCTATTGTGGAAAATATCCCTTTCCCAACGTTTGATAGATAAGCTCGATGATGAAATGCCTTGAAGATGGAGTGATGGTGGGAAAAATAAATTCTCTTGAAGAGAGTGACTTTACATGAATGATTGTGGAGATTGTGGAGGATTTGTTGAAGGATGAAGCCTCTCATTTATAGATTATTTTGATGAGAGAATGGCCAAATGGATGAATGTGGGACAAAGATTGGACCAATGAGATGAGGACACTTGTCATCTTGTGATAGGCTTGAGGAATGTGCAAGATTTGGAAAATGTGCCCAAGAGGGGGAAATTTCAAATTTGAATTTGAGAGTTAATACTTAGTTTGACTTGTGCAAGGGGACATGTAAGAGCCATGTAAGAGCTCATAAATGTTTTGTTGGATGTACATGTCCACTTGTCTTTGAATTCAAACTTGAGGGAATATTCCTCAAAGATGTCATCATGTTTATGGTAAATGTTAGATTTAATAAATTTATAAATTGATTTATTCGTGCAAGTGGAAAAATCTAGAGAATGTGATGGGTAGTTAGGTTAGGTTAATTAGGATTAGATTAGCTTAATGATGATTAGGTGAGTTTGACCTTTTTGACTTGAATATTTGATTTATTTAAATCAGAAAAGTATGGAAGGTGATTTCAGATTTCATTAAATAAAAGGCTTGATTTATTTAATTAAAAGGAGGGTGATGTTTAGAATCAAGTTGATTTATTTAATTTAAATTGATGACTTTAGGAGATTGATAAATAAACTTGATTTATTTGTTGAATGGATGAATATGACCTAATAAAATGCATGACTCTAATTTTGCATGTCTATATTTTTCCCTTCTTTGAAGCAATGTACTTGTTGCGTTGGCTCAAAAAATAAACTTGTCGTGATCAAAATTCAAAAAAATTCTTATTTTTTCAGATGCCCCAGTGGAAAGAAGTACATTGGTACATTTCCCCCTCGAGAGATCGAGCAAAAAGATTCAATTTGAAGGTCGATCTCATGATAAAGAGGTTCAAAATGGATGGTTATTGATGATGATGCAAATGAGGTAGTTTTAAGATGCTTAGAATAACAAATCTATATTATCTTAAACAACTTAAGTGATGATATAATTCATGTGAGATGGATGAGATGCATGATGTTATATGCTATGATTATGCAATGGATGATTTATGAGATGCCTAGACTAATAGATCTATATTATGATGATGATGCAAATGCAATGCATGTGGGATGATATGAAAAATGCTGATGGTTTGTGGATGGAAAATGGATGCAAGATGGATTCATGATGGATGCATTGGTGATGATGATAAACTACTCCTGACATGGCGTTAGTGCAGAAGTAAGAAATGATATGATGACAAGAGGATCCAACAAGTCCATGATCTGACGAGACTTTATTAGAGATGATGATGATGATGATGATGATGATTTACTTATCAAGGATTGGGATTTTAAAACCTAGCTACTTACCTTATGTTTGATAACACACATAGATACGATGCATCAAGGTATAAAGAACCAGGATGGAATTGTACCTAGTGTGATGGACTTTGACTCGACAAACAGATCAGAGCATTCTTGTTCACACTTGACATATAGAAACCTTCCTAGGACATACCTAACAAAGCAAGTATTCACCAAGTTATTTTACAGGAGTGTCCAACAAGCACAACAGACAAAAGGATAATGATCGTTGCCCCATTTTTATCTCTCTAAATCCTTCGTTTGGATATCATCGAGAGGTCCATGGAATGAGCGCAATAAGATAAATCAAATGAAAAGATCAACTATGCAAACAAGCCAATGTTATCCATATCTCTAGGAAAAGGGATTTTTTTTATAGGATAAGAATCCAAAGTGATATCCAAAATCATGCCCATTGTTAGAACGATATATCCTAGGACATGCATTGTACAGGATGATGATGGTTTTGATAAGTTGATCGATAGGCTGTTGATATAAAGTTGACTGACATGTTTGAAAATGATTAAGAGTTTGATTTTGTTTTAAAGGTTTGTTGTTTCAATTTTGGTTTTACGATTGAAGTTTGCTTTTGCTGACTGCTATGATTGTTTCTGTTTGCATTGCCAAAGGATGAAGGTGATGATCAGTTTATTATGGATGATTGATTATTGCGGGTGAAAGTGAGATGAGATGAGTGGATTTTTTTTCAAATATTTGAATGTTATTGATGTTTTGCAATGTTTTGAGGCTGTTTTGATTTTTGATTTTTCAAATGTTTTAGGATTTTGTGTTTTCTTAATGATTTTTTTTGATTTTGATGTTTTTTGAACATTTTTGGATTTTGATGTTTTTGAATGTTTTTGGATTTTGATGTTTTTTGAATGTTTTTGGATTTTGATGTTTTGGATGTTTTTTGGATTTTGATGTTTTTTCAAATGTTTTTGGATTTTGATATTTTGGATGTTTTTGGATTTTTCGCACGATTTTGACAATTTTGATATGGATGTGTGCGATGATATTAGTTCTCTATTTGGGATTTTGTTGAATACCAAGCTAAGGTTGATTGATCAAATCAATGATTGATAATGACGATAACATTGTTGAGGATACACAACAATGCAAGAATTTGATTGATCAGGATTGGTGAGAATAACATTGTTGATGCACAACAATGCAAGGATAGTGTTAAGGAACACAATGATTGGGAAGGATATGCCAAGATGATGATTTTTTTATTGGATTTGATTGATCATGATTGATGAAGCTTGGTTTGGAACAAAATTGTTTCAAATGATTTGATGTGATGTCGAGGTGCAAATTAGATGCAACTGATAGTGATTGCTTGGCTTGATGTTCGATGAAAGATGAAGCTTGATAAGAAACATGTTCTCATCAAAATGTGCCATGGGCTAGTGATTTTGATTTTTTCTGACGACTGGTTTGACCAATTTTATTTCACATTTTGCAATGTTTAGATTGCCACATAAGCTGGGGGATATAGATCAAGATTTATTCTTGAAGCAAGATGTGAATATCTACCCCCAGTGTGTAGCAATGTACAAAATGTCATGGGTGGATGCTTAGATAGGTGTATGGATGGATGTATATGGTAAGTGATGAGCTTAGGATATGCTCATAGTTTGAGTATCATGATGTAATTTTAATATCTCTACTTTTACTACTAATGGATGTTTTAACTCTTTTATTAAAGACTTTTTATCTAAAATGGGTAGTATTCTGTAGCAATACATTCCTACATTCCTGTAGCCTAATATCTCTATGAGTCTTATTAATTACCCTATTTGACTTCCTGAATGACTGATATAATGCATATGGTTTTTGAATAATGGGATAGATTTAATATGTGATTAATGAATGTATCGTGTTGTTATCCATGAATGCTTTCTTTCACCTCTATCATCTTGTGCATCGCAGGTTGGTGAAGGGAGCATGAACGAGTCAAGCGTAGTGGATCTCAGCCCTATAGTAAAGTCCATTTCCTGCATGACATCAAGGAAGTTGTACCAGTGAAAACTTTTTGTCTGGGTTGTTGGGAAGAAACTTAAATGATCATTAATTTGGAAAGAGTGGAATGCTAAATTATTTGGAACATGTTGAACGAATATGTTTTCATTTATGAGAATTTTGTTCCTACGTTTTAGGATTCATTAATGTCCATGAATTTCTTTGTTAAGTTAGTTAATTAGTTGCTTTTCTTATAAACAAGTGTTCCTCCTATGTGAGTGAGCAAGCATAACAAGCATAGAAATGATATCATGTAAAAGTTAGTATGATAATAAGAAGCAGAGTATGTAAGAATTAGTACTATGATAAGAGATAGAGTTTTGTGTTAGTTTTTATATGAGCACAACAATGTATACCATTTTGAATTTATGAATAAAAGCTGATGAAGTTCTGAGTTCAATTCTTGCATAGCTGGTTGATGCTTACTAAGGGGGCCCACTTAGTAAGTATCTGTAGTTAGTTAGTTAGTCATTTATTTTCTGTTGATCATAACTTAGATTTCATTCTTGAAATTTTCAGTGCAAACTCAGTCTTATATTGTTCCTATAGCATCGGGAATCCATTCTTATGTTTGTTCCTACAACATAAGGCCAATTCATAGTTTGTTTCTCAATTGTAGTTGTTATGATTTTTGCTTTGGTTAAGTTTAGAAAGCTTCACATTACATTCCTATAGCATAAGTAGAATTCCTTTCACACATTTATTTCTAATAAATCATGACTGAAACTAGTTCTTAGTGCACATACAGTGCCACTCCATTTCAAGTATACATTCCCTGGTTTGACAAAGTAAATGAACGACCATAAGAAGATGTTAGTCGCTTGCTGGAATGTCCAATTCCCAAGTTAGGATTTGCCATGACTTTTATATCCTTTTGTGGGTGTGACCATTGTTGGTGCCATTGTTAGGGATGGTGTCAAGCTAAGAACTTATCATAAGTCATTGTTAGCAGTAGCTTAGCTTGTTATTTAAGAATTTTCAAATTCCTTCAATTCACCATTTATTCTATTGCATGTATAGAAGAAGAGACGCTCTGGGAAGGTTCCTCTCTAAAAACTTGTTTGTTAAATTTCCATTTGACCTAGCTGATAAAGAACCTGAAGAAAATCCATTTGCTCTGATACTCCATCAAGCAAATATGGCATGAAATCCACCTAATCCACCTCCTGCTGTTGAGTTTCCCATTATTTCCCAGCAAGATAATGATAACCTTAAAAATATTCCTTCTTCATTACTTACCAAGTTCTATGGACTAGTTACAGAGGACCTAGAAACTTTTTTGTTTGAGTTTGATATCCTCTATCACAGCTATAATTACACTTCAGATGCTCATAGGATGAAGTTGTTTCCTTCCACTTTGAAAGAAGGAGCTCTTAGATGGTTCAAGAGTTTGGGAAGAGGTGTTGTTGATAGTTGGGTAGTCATGCAACCAAAATTTCTTGAGAAATACAAGGAATATTGTAAGAGTGGTAGTAAGGGAGATGATATATTCAGAATTCAACAAAAGAAGGATGAAAACCTGGAAGACTATATCTCAAGATTCTTCTTTTTCCTAAAAAATAATTCAAACCATACTCTCAATGAAGAGTCTCAAAAAATACTCTTCCTAAGAGGAATTAGTGATACCTGTATAGATGCCCTAGACCTGATGGGAGGAGGTGATATAACCCAACTGCCTTGGGATGATATCAAGAAAATATGTCTCAACTACTCTCAAACAATTGTTAAGAAGGGTAGAGGTCATCAAGTCACAGTGGGAAACTCTTCAATTAATGGAGTTTCACAGATGGAGATCACAAATTTGATGTGTGATTTCAAGTAGGATATCATAAACAACATGGCTACATGGTTGGATACTATGCAAGCTCAGAAGAAACATGAGGAAGCTAAAGCAATCTTGGCGGAGTTCTGTCCACATTGCAAACAAAAGAAACAAGATTGCAGATGTAAGATGGTTGCTAACATAGAGGCTAAGTAGTTACCTACTGACTTTAATATGGTAGAAAGTGATGATGACCAAGTATTCTTCATCACACAAAGGATGACCATGGGCTCAAAGACAAGGTATGCTTCAAGATCCATTAACTTTTGGTAATCCTTATTCTAATTGCAATAACCAGTGGAAACTTACATATGGCCCATCATCACCTTGGAATACTTCTCAACCTCATTGGCTTAACTATCACATTCCTCAATAGCAATCTCCTCAAGGAGGTTGGCAGTAGCCACAAGGACAATGGACTCCACCCCAAGGTAACTAGCAGCAAAATCCTCAATAGAGAAGTCCACAACAATGGCATAACCAATCCCCTGCCTCCCTACAGCACCTGCAACAAATACTAGCCCTCCAAACCAAACCCCTATGCCTACTCAACCATTGCTAATTCCTAATAATAAGCAGCAGTAGCAACAACAACCTATGTATTTTGCAAAAGCCAATCAGTATCCAGCTTATGCCCTAAATATTCATGATATCCATCTTAGGTCTGGAACCACTCTCCCTACTCCACAGCCACCTATAATAACATAGATTCCAGATTCTACATATGAACAACCTACTAATCTTGTAGAACATACACCTGTATCAAATAATGTCTCTAAGGAGTATGTCCCGCAGCACCAGGCCAAACTGCCTTTTCCTCATAGATTGCAAATTACTACATCCAAGTCTATGGAAGAGCCTACCTTTGATATTTTGGATCAGTTGAAGAATGTACACATTCAAATTCCTCTTTTTCAAGCCATTAAAGACATCTCAATTTATGGAAAAGCCATTAAGGAGGCTTGTTTAAAGAAACCAGGAAGAAACAAAAAGGATCCCCAAACTATCCATGTTCTAGGATAGTTGGTAGATATTATGTTAGGGAAGGTAGTCATTCCAAAATATACTAATAAATATTAATGGCCTGATAGTAAAGAATGTTTTGATTGAACTCGGTGCAACTATCAATGTAATGACCAAGAATACAATGGAGTATTTGAATATCTTAAACATTCGGTCTACACCTACCATCCTATAGCTTGCTGATAGTTCCACAGTAAAGCCTAATGAAATGGTAGAAGATGTTATTGTCATCCTTGAGTCTTGGGATTACCTAGTAGATTTTACCATATTCTCTATTGAGGCAACTCTGGGAGGATATCCTATTATCCTAGGTAGACAATGGTTAGCTACGACTGATGCTTTTATAGGATACCATTTAGGAGACATGACAATTTTTGATGGTCAGTCAAGAAAGAAATTAGCTTTATGCCCACCTGCTCAGCCTCAATCAAACTTGTCTCAACCAATTTGGCTAGATTTAGGAGAGGAAACTGAAGAAGTCAATTCATTGGCTCAACTAATGATGTTGCAAACTAATCAATTTTTCCACCTTTAGAGTGAGGATGACATGCTTTTACACATCTTGCAGTCTAACCCTAGTCCGAGTAGTCCATCTGTTGCAGATAGCTATCCTTAGCAATCTTTCCTATAGCAACTAAATTTTGAGAGCCTGTCACTTGAATCTCCTATAGTTTATCATAATTTGCTTCCATATGAAATACAGAAACCACCTTTATCAGCAGCCTCCATGAATGATCTTATTAATCAAATAGAACTGTCTCCAGGCCATTGTCTAAACATCAATAATAAGCTACCTCAACCTCCACAAGCTTCCCTAGTCACAATGTTGCAAGAACAATACAAAGCTTTTGCATGGGACTATGGGGATATGAAGGGAATAGATCCTCAACTTTGTACTCATATGATCTACATTAAGGAAGATTGTTTACCTCTCAGGCAGCCTCAAAGAAGGATAAACCCAACACTTAGGGAAATAGTTAAAATAGAGCTCCAGAAGTCACTTGATGTTGGTTTTATCTACCCCATTTCAAACAGTCAATGGGTGTCTCCACTGGTGATTGTCCGTAAGAAAGGTGTAAAATGGAGAGTTTCTATAGTCTATAGAGAGCTGAATACAACAACTAAAAATGATCACTTTCCACTACCATTTGTTGACCAAGTGTTGGACTCATTGTCTGGTAAAAAGTATTTTTCCTTTTTGGATGGATATAGTGGCTATAATAAAATTAGAATCACCCCTGAAGATCAAGACAAAACAACTTTCACCAGTCCATGGGGCACTTTTTCCTACTTTGTCTTACCTTTTGGACTATGTAATGCACCTGCAACATTTCAAAGGGCAGTCATTAGTATTTTTGCTGAAATTTCTCATGATTCTATGGAAATCTACATAGATGACTTCACTACATATGGAGTTACTTATGAAGAAGCATTAGCCAATTTCGAAAAGTTGTTGAAAAGATGTAAGGAGCAAAATTTGTCTTTGAATAGTGAGAAATGCTTCATGATGATGCAAGAGGGAATTGTTTTAGGCCATCATGTCTCCCAGATTATGCAAAAATAGAAGTTATTCTAACTTTTCCAACACCTATAAAATAAAAGGATGTCAGAAGTTTCTTAGGACATGTTAGATATTATAGAAGATTTACCAAAGATTTCAACAAAATAGCTAGTCCATTATATCCCTTATTGACAAAGGATTCTAAATTTACCTGGACTGAGGACTGTGACAAATCTTTCCTGCAGCTTAAGAACCTACTTACTTAGGCACCTGTTCTTCAAGGACCGAAGTGAAATCAGCCTTTTCATATACACACAAATGCTTCTGATTATGCCATAGGGGCAGTTTTAGGATAGAAGGAGAATTCCAAAGAGCATGCCATATATTTCATTAGCAAAAATCTTCAAGGCCCTGAATTAAACTATACTGTTATAGAGAAAGAATTGCTAGTAGTTGTGTATGCACTAAACAAATTCTAACATTATGTCACTAGTTACCAAATATTTGTTCATATAGATCATGTAGAAATAAGGTACCTCATGAATAAGCTTGCCATATTTGGAGATTATCAAGATGGCTCCTATTGTTGCAAGAATTTGATATCGTAGTTATTGATAAGCCAAACCGAGCTAATGTGGTGGTTGACTTCTTGTCAAGAATTCAAACACCTACACCTGACACTCTTGAGGTAATTGATGATAGCTTTCCTGATGAACATATGTTTTCTATTGTTGTTCAAACTCCATAGTATGCAGATATTGCAAATTATGTAGCAGCAAACAAGATCCCAACTCACTTCTCACCAAAGGAAAGGAAATTGTTGGTTGAGAAATGTTTCAACTTTTCATGGATTGTAGACTATTTATTTTACATAGGACCTAACCAAGTCATGAGAAGGTGTGTTAGGGAAGATGAGACCTATGACATTTTGTATGCCTGTCATGATGAGCCCTGTGGTGGGCATTTTGCAGCCAAGAGAACAGCTATGAAAGTGCTTAATACAGGATACTATTGGCCCACAGTACACAAAGATGCTGCAACCTACACCAGGAAATGTGACAAATGTCAACACATGGGGAGACTAACAAGGTCTGATGAAATGACCTTGAATCCTCAAGTGGTAGTTAGTCCGTTTGACAAATGGGGCATGGATTTTGTTGGGCCTATTGATCCACCATCCAATGGGAAATCATACATTTTGGTGTGTACTGATTATGTAACCAAGTGGGTAGAAGTAAAAGTAATGGCACATGCCTGTAATAATAAAGTTACTGAGTTCTTGTATGAGCAGATTTTTACTCTGTTTGGAGTCCAAAGGGAACTTGTTACTGATCAAGGAGCTCAATTTACATCCAACTTAATCACTACATTAATGAATGATTACAAGATTAGGCATATAAATTCTAGCCCCTATCACCCTCAAGCCAACAGCCAGGCAGAGGTTACCAACAGAGAAATTGAGGCAATCCTTACAAAGACAATCTAATTACATAAGAAAAATTGGAGTAGCTGCCTTCTTGAAGTAGTCTAGGCCTATAGGAAAACATGGAAAACAACTAAAGGGTATACTCCTTTTGATTTACTCTATGGTAAGACTGCCATGTTGCCAATTGAATTTGAGCATAAGACCTTAAGAAGTGCTCTCCAACTTAAAATCAATATCTCTAATGCTCAAAAGGAATGCCTCCTACAACTAAATGCATTGGATGAGATGAGGAAAGCTGCCCTATAGTATATTGAAACTATCCAACAACAAAGAAAAAAATGGCATGACAATCATATTCGAACTAAGCAATTCTCTACCGGTGATTGGGCACTATTTTATGATTCTAGGTACAAAGAAAATCAAGGTAAACTAAACACATGCTGGCTTGGCCCTTATGAAATAGAACATGTATTTGATAATGGCTTAGTGCAGTTAGCCACAATAGATCTAGTTCAATTCAAGCTACTGGTTAATGGACACCGTCTTCGATTGTATCATAAGCCAACATCTAAAGATGAGTTTCTGTAGCAGTTTATTTCAAATATGGCCACTGATCTTCCTGCAGTGAAAGGCTTTGGTCTTTCTCCTGTAGCATCTCTTTAAATTCCACATTGCATGCACATAATAAAGGTTTCCTTTTCAAGGATGCCACATTCTCCGTTTTTCTATCCATCACCGCCATTCATTTTCTTTTCTTCCACACCATCCATCCTATCATACCACCTCATTCATAGTTTCTATTCCAGCTGTCATTTCATGGTGCGTTGTGATTTTCCCATTACGTACAAGCATTAATTGAAAAGTATGTGATATCTTCTCTTAATCACATTATTTATTTGTTTCATTTATTAAACAACTACTATGTACATATTAGTCTTTTTCGCCCATGTTCGCCTATCCTTTTGCCCATGTGTGGACACATGTCAACTTTTAAGTAGGGGGTGGGATAATCCATTTCAAACCTTTTCTTATGTCGTTGTCACAACTAATAAGATATTTTTTTCTTCTTATACTTTCCAAATATGGCTACATGTTTTATCTTAAAAAACATTAATTGCTTGATATGAGTAGTTCTTAATAATCATTACATGCAATTACCTTCCGAGTCATTCTTGGAAAAAGAAGAGAAAAATGACAGCAAGATAGAAGGAAGCAAAAAGAAGCAGAGTAGAAGAATTTCTTTTGAATTTTCAGAAAAGGTTTGAGTTTTTGGAATCCCAACAGAGGTAATTTGCAAATATGGGTGGTCAATTGGTAAGACATGAGCTTGTAGCTCATGAGCTCTTAACATAGAATCCTCAAACAGTGTAGGCATTCAATAATTGTGGTGGGCTAAACTATTTTCTAAGGTTAGATTCTTTCAGTGAGGAAGTTGCTGGTGAAATTTTAAGAACTCTTTTAGAAGGGGAAGCTTCAGTATGGGGTCTAATAGTGGCTGTAACAGAAGAATGAATTGCTGAAGTAACCGGACTTCCTGTAGTAGGGGAAAATTTCTCTTCAGATGTTGTTTCTGCTAGGGAAGAGTTTACAATACCAACTAATGGACTGTTGGAGGTCTCTAAACAAGGATGCAAATGAATGTCGCTACCCTTTCAATATTTAGAATATACTGCATTTATAATCATGTATTTAACCTATGAGAGATGCTTCTCCTACTTACATTCTTACCATTTTAAGTTATTGAGCCATATGAGGCCTGTGTTAGTTGTTAATGTCCCAAATTTTTTGTAAAATTTGTTAAAACAAAGTGCCCATGAAACCCAGAGGGGAAGGGATAATGCAATTTCCCATCATGCCCTCATTAAATTGTTGATTGAGTGTTCCCTGAGGGATGTGTCACCCTTTTCTTAGCAAGAATTTGTTTCCCAAAAGGGTCTACAAATTCTAGGGCTGCCTAGAGCAATCCCTACAGCACCTACCCCTGCAACATCTATTCCTACGGCCTCCACATTAGAACCCTCTACTAGAGTACAAACCAGGTCTGCTAGTAGAAGAGAAAAAGGAAAAATGAAGGTAGGAGAGTCATCTAGGGTAGAAAAAACCCCAGAGTCTGACCCTCATGCTCAAAGACAGTAGTGTCCCTCTCCTACAACACCTTTTCATGTAGCAGTTCCTCCTGCAGCAACACTTGTTGCCACTACAGTTTCTCTATCATCCTCTTCTATTGAGTCTGAACCCTTTAGGAAAGTTAGGAAGAGGAAAGCCAGGAGAGTGCCTCCTGCAGCTGCTACATTTCCAAAAAGAGTTTCAACAAGGAAACAACATAAAGTCACCTCAATGTTTGCTCAATCTAAAGTTATAATAATTGCAGAGAAGTCTAAAGAATATAGCCATGATGATTCTCATAATGTACCTAAGAATGTTTCACATAGCTCACTTGTTCTTCCTGAGGAAATGCACAATGAACCAATGGAAATTGATGAAGCACAATATGATAGTAATGAAAGGGGAATGCCAAGTCTTGATGACTTGGCTAAAGTAGTTAGGCAAATTTCAGAGGAAGTATAATCTCCTCCTACACAACAACATGAATTCATCCTACAACAAGAGGAAGAATAGCCTAAACAATTGGAAGTGGCCAATGAAGCTTCATTACCCCCTGCAACTTGTCAATCCATAGTTGTCTACAAAAAGACCATTTTGATTGAATTTTTGGAATACCTTAGGACTACATGGAGGCCGGTCACATTTCAAACCTTGAGTTTTCGCCACTTAGCCAAGATTGAAATTCAACGAAGTCTTTGGGAGGAAGAGAAGAAGAAACTGAAAAGAGAAATTGAAAGGCAGAAACATGAAATTTAGGAAATGAAAAAGAAAATGGATGAAATGATGAAAATAATTGGTAAGATTGTGGAGTGTAGACCACCGCCTAGGGTTTATGCTATGTGCTTAAAGGAACAATTTCTTTGGTTTCAATTAATGCGAATTTCAAGGAATTTAGATCTTGTTATTCATACGTCCAAAGAATTTTATGATGCATACCAGGTGGCTCCTAATTGGCTAAAGAATTCTTTATGTGACGTTTATTTGCATGGATTGATAATTCCCTTTGAAACAGAGTGGAATCCAGTCCTTTACATTGGTGATATCCATTTGAGGTCACTTAAGTCATGGGAAGCCAATGAAACCAATTATGGTAGACAACTAGAAGCCTATGAAGAAGTTGAAAGGGATGATCCCATACCACTACAATCAGAAAGCACAGATCCTTACACAATGCTAAAAACCTAGCTCACTATTGCATATGGGTTCAACAATCAAGCAAAAAGAGTAAAAATATTTGATTTCAAAAAGCAAGTGTATGAGGAATTCAAAAGCCAACCATATCTGTTTTGGATGCTTGCCTCTTCCAGAATTAAAAAGAGATGGGAGAAATTCACTGTTGGGCTCAGAAAATCTGAGCAACATAGCCCCCTGAATTTTGAAGCATCCCTTGGAAGGACAAACAGGTACATACAACTCAGTCTTCAGAAGTGGTTCGAATTATGGTTACCAATAACATTTTGACCTCCAGTTTTAATTTGGGCACTTTATCCCTATCGAGCTACAAATGTCAATAAAGATACAGAGAAACTCAGATATGAAAGTTGGAAAGATTTCATAGGTTTCTATTATAAATTTGAGACTGTGGCGAAAACCCATACTGCTCCTATGGATTTTAGGGAAACAACCAGGAAGCTTAATATTGGTGGATAATCATTAGGTTAAGTAGGGGACAGATGATGAGCTTAGGATATGCTCATAGTTTGAGTATCATGATGTACTTTTAATAACTCTACTTTTACTGCTAATGGATGTTTTCACTCTTTTATTAAATACTTTTTATCTAAAATGGGTAGTATCCTGTAGTAATACATTCCTACATTCCTACAGCCTAATATCTCCATGTGTCTTATTAATTACTCTATTTGACTTCTCGAATGACTGATATAATGCATATGGTTTTTGAATAATGGGATGGATTTAATATGTGATTAATGAATGTATCATGTTGTTTGCCACAAATGGTTTCTTTTGCCTCTGTCACCTTGTGCATCACAGGTTGTTGAAGGGAGCATAAATGAGTCAAGCACAATGGATATTGGCCCTATAGTAAAGTCCATTTCCTACATCACATCGAGGAAGTTGTACCAGTGAAGACTCTCTGTCTGGGTCATTGGGAAGAAACTTAAATGATCATTAATCTAGAAAGAGTGCAATGCTAAATTCTCTGGATCGTGTTGAACAGATATGTTTTCATTTATGAGAAGTCTATTCCTTGATTTCAGGATTCATTTATTTCCATGACTTTCTCTGTTAATTTAGTTAATTAGTTGCTTTTCTTATAAATAAGTGTTCATCCTGCATGAGTGAGCAAGCATAATAAGCATAGAAAGGATATCATGGAAAAGTTTGTATGATAATAAGAAGCAGAGTATGTAAGAATCAGTACTATGATAAGAGATAGAGTTTTGTGTTAGTTTTTATATGAGCACAACAATGTATACCATTCTGAGTTTATGAATAAAAGCTGATGAAGTTCTGAGTTCAATTCTTGCATAGTTGGTTGATGCTTGCTAAGGGGTCCCACTTAGTAAGTATCTGTAGTTAGTTAGTTAGTCATTTATTTTCTGTTGATCATAAGTTATATTTCATTCTAGAAAGTTTCACTGCAAACTCAGTCTTATATTGTTTTTGCAGCATCGGGAGTCCTTCCATGTGTTTGTTCCTATAGCATAAGGCCAATTCATAGTTTGTTTCTTAGTTGTAGTTGTTATGGTTTTTGCTTTGGTTAAGTTTAGAAGGCTTTTCATTACATTCATGTAGCATAAGTAGAATTCCTTTCACACATTTATTTCTGGTAAATCATGACTAAAACTAGTTCTTAGTGCACATATAGTGCTGCTCCATTTCACGTATACATTCCCTAGTTTGACAAACTAAATGAATGACCATAAGAAGATGTTAGTCACCTATTGGAATGTCCAATTCTCAGGTTAGGATTTTCCATGACTTTTATATCCTTTTGTGGGCTCGACTAGTAAGTACACAAAGGATGCCAAGGGTTATCTTGCAATAAGATAAGGTGTTTGGATAAAGAGTGCTAATTTGGATAATGCTTCATGGCTTAGATAATGTTGCATAGGATAGGATCAATGAGAAAGACCCATGTCAAGATGTTTACAAAAAGCAAGTGTAAACTGTGCATTGAAGTTTCATCAAGATCAAGATAACTTGGATGATGGATGCAGATGGATTAGATAAATGGTTCATGGATGAATGGATTTATTATGGCTAAGATGGATGGAATGATGGATTTATTATGGGTGGGATGAGATGCTTTCACCTGAAGTGGCGCACATAGATGCTTGATTCTACACATGATGCCTGTTTGCTAGGTTTTCATCATGGTACTTGCCCAAAATGCCACACATGCGGTTTTCACTAGAGGATGATTTTTTTCTTTACTATTTTCAATCCCTTTTAGATTTTCATATTTTTTGATTTTTTTTGTATTTTTATGAAAGATTTTAAGCTCATGTTGAATCACCAGGTGTTGTTGATGTAGATGCTTTTGTCATAATGTGCAATCGGTATCCTACCTGAAGAAGCAACTTTGCCAAGATACATGCACTTGAATACAACTTTTGGGATTCCTAATTTGCTTCGTTGATACTAGAGTTGACTTCATCTTGGTGCGCACATTGTGATAGAGTGCCTTCTGAATCCTTATGATGAAGGGTCATTGCTAATACATGGTCAATTTGAGAATTGGATATCATGTGTGGAGGCATGGATGGAGTGTGTTAAGGGATAGGAGATGGATTGGTTGACAGTTTGGAATATTTGACTCTCCAAACTTGGGAGGATGAGCAATGATGGGTGGATACAAAAGTGTGCATGGAATTAGGACTAAATGCTTGATACACTTTCTACATCACTTGAAAATCTTGTTTTTTCTTTTGTGGGCCTCTTTGATGGATACTTTTCCCTTTTTTATTTTTCCCCATAATTTCTTTGACTGATGGAGTTTGATAGGGATAATATTTCTTTGTATGTTTTGGTATCCATGCGTATTTGATTTGTCCATTATACTTCTTAGTTTCTTTTTCTTTGATAACATTCTTCATACTTTGATTCAAATCTTTCTTTTCATGTTGGTCCTAATTCATGGATGAAGTGATGGATGGATGAAGATTCAGGATGTGGCTAGTTGTAGTATTGAGACTAGTTTCATCATAAGGACTCTTCGTGCTCCCTATGTTGACATTTGCTTGAGACAAAATACCCCCAGTATGATAGAAGTAGTACCTTCATGCTTTGTTTATGCCTATTCTAAGAGCTCTTGTTGAGAGTGCAATATCTGATAAATGACGACCGTAGATGATTTTATTTCGATTGGATGCTCTGTTGACTCTGAATTATATTATTTTGTCTTACTTATTTCCTTGAGTGGATAATGTTGGATATCTTTATTCATGATGTCCTTAGTCTAAGTTTGGGACATATCCTGATGTTGACAACTCAGTTTGATTGTAGGAAACAATAACCTACTCTTTTTGTGTAATAATGTTAGGATTAAAGGAATCCTATCTTGAATGAAGATCATCTACATGTCCATCCATAGAAATCATCTCATGGGTAAATGGAGGAGTATGTGCTACATGGATATGATCATCTTACATACATAGGAGAGTGTCCATTAGATTATTGTAGTATCTTGAAGATACAAATTCTTGATCTTGAATGATTTAAGAGTTGCTTTCGACATGCTTTGGACCAAGTTCTTTACATGGATCAGTTTAAGAGGATGGATTGCTTACAAAGGGTTCTTGTATGTAGTCATTAGACATGGTAAGAGGTTCAGTATATTCAAGTGTCAAGTTTAGGGTTCTTTTGGCATTTGTAACTATGAGGTCAAAGGGTGTCAATATGTCTTGGAAAGGACCATTGCTACACCTTAGTGAAGGATTTTGATCATGCTTTGGGATAAATTCTTGAGATATGTTCTCTAACTCATAAGGAAATGTAGAGACATTTTCAACATGATCATAGGTCAATGTATAGTGCATTATGTCGATAGGATCAAACAGTCCTAACACTCCTTGAAATAGATCACTAAAAAGTGGCTCTTGATGTATGGTGCATTGATCATGGGATGGGGTATAAACATCCTCACTGTGCTCCTTAATTGAGAGATTTTGAACATTGTTTTCAACAATTGTGGCAAAGAGATTGTGAATGTCTTCAACCATAGGGTCAAGTGATGTTGACATTTCTTGAATTAGATCATTGTTGGGTATTGTTGGTGGATTTTGGTTATGATTGAAAAGTGACTCTTGACCTATGTTGATTTGATCTTTGGATGGGGTAGAAACATCTTCAATGTGCTCTTTGATGGATAGATCTTGATCATTGCTTTTAGTAATTATGGTGGGGAGATTGACAATGCTATTACCAGTGGTTGAATGTTCATTGTTATCCCCAATAGTTATCCATTTTGGTTTTTGTGCTTGTGTTTGTTGGGTAGCTTGAGAGGCTTGGGCAGCTTGAGAGGCTTGTTACACTTTTTGAGTTCATGTTGCTTGTTGCATGGCTAGATATTGTTGGAGGGACTTTTGGTAGGCCTGGTTAGCTTTTAGCGCAATGTTATATTGTCTTGCTGTGTTTGGTTTTGGTGGTAGTGGTGGTGGATTTGGAATTGTGTTGGATGTAGTGACAAGTCATTGAGATATGCTTAGAGTGATCATGGGGGTTTGAGATGTGATGGGTATGGGTGGTTGGAGTGATTGAGGTGATAGGAATGGTTGGAAAGACCGAGCTGATAGGTCCTTGGGAGATCATATTTTGACTTGTCAAGATTGATGTTGTCATTTGATTAGATACCATATGTTCGTGCGATGTCGATGGTATATTCCAAGGATTTGATGTGATGGCTTGATTGGTGCTAGGTGGAATTATTTGGATGGAGTGATTGGTGCTAGGTAAAGGGGGAAGCCCTAAACCAAGGAATGATGTTGATATGGGTAATGGTGGTGGAGATGTCTCTTGGTGCAATGACTCAACTATTTTGGTAAGTATAGCAATTTTATCTCATCAAATCTGATCTTCATCTTGATCTTGAATCCCTTGATATAGTTGATTTGGCTTTTGTTTAAGTAGATTTGGAGTGTGTACTTGTGTTCAATTTTGGACAATGTTCTGAGTTGGGATGACGCTTAGATTTGGCATGATAGGTTGAAATTGAAGATTGTTGATGTTGGGAATCATATTTCCTTGACTTGGAGCCGTTAGCATCTTGTTTGGATTTTGAACAATATTCATATAATTTTGCAAACGTATTTAGCCCAAACTTTTCCAAATTCATGTTTGGAACACTTGTACTTGGTATATTCTCATTTGGCATGTAGGGATTTGGTGGTATGACATTCATTTGAAGGCTCATGCATTGATTGTTCAGTTGATAGACTTGTAGGTTTGGATTAGGATCTACCATCAGGAAATATGCTCCAATCTTCGATTTGGGAATACTCACACTTGTGCTATTGACATTTGTTGAAGGAAATGATTCTATGTACTATTTGTATAGATGTGAGTGTTGATAATCAATCAACATTGTAAGGATTTGATAGCTTAGTTGACTTGGATTACTCATGTTATATGGATCAAGTTTATATTCCATGTTCCTCTTGTGTTTTGACCTTGTTGCAAAAGTGACCTCTAAGGTTCTTAGGACCATTGACGAGATGAAGGATGAAAGGGGTGAATGATATGGGTGTTGAACATTTAGGAACTTTCGATCAATGCTAGACTTAGGGTTTGATTTTGATTGGTTTGTTTGGATAATGAACTTGTAAACCCTAAGATATAAGATTATATCTTAGGATGAACTTGTTCAAAGGATTGCTGATTTAATTAGAGGTATGAGAAAGGATGCATTCCCATATTCCCAACTAAGCAAGGTTATTTTTGGTTTTGATGATTTACCCAAGTCTAGTATGATGTTTTTAAAGCTCCAAAGTTGTTTGATGGGATGAGATAATAAATGTTTGGCATGGATGAGGTGTTTTATTTGATCCTAAATGAACCTAATAAGGACTTTTTTACTAGGCCAAGATAGTGAAGAACATGCCTTTCTCTAAGAATAATTCAAAACCAAAAGACCAATGTTTGCATGAAAACCATATGACCAAAAGATGCCAAGCACATATGTGGGGTCTAATTGATTTAATCTTTGCTTAATGGATTCTTTTTACCACAAACACACTCTTGATTAGATTTTGAATCTAGATATCCAATGTCTCAACTTTCCCCTTATCCCAAAAAGTGTATTATGCAGAAATCGAGGAAATTCAAGGCAAGAGTTACCTATTGTTGACATTAGTAGGAGCAAATTGAGATGAAATCCAAATGCTTAGAAGCCTCTAAGGATACGAATCCCAAGGGCAAGCAATAACATGTGAATTTATTAAAGGATATTTTCCTCTCCTAAAGGGTTTGATATTTGATGCACATGTTGAATGTTTATTTTTGAATGTTTTTGATCAAAGCACTATGTTTTTAAACTAACTCACAAGCAATAACACCCTAGCTCAATTGGTACGTTTTTCTTAGTGGGATTGCCTCATGCCCTTTGTAGAAGAGATGATTTTACATGCAACCAAAGAAAGAGTATAAAGGTATGTTAAGAGTGAAGTATTAACCTCTATACTTTAAAAAAGATTAGAAATGGCAAGTAACTTCTTAGAATCTAAGTTCCAATGCACCACTTTGACAAACTTGCTCAATGGATCAATTGGTCAATACAAAACAAGGGTTGTATTTCAAACTTTCCGTTCATGGAGATTGACCCATACAACGAGAGTCCCCTTTCGGATCCATCTCCTCAGAATCAATTGTGTGAAATTGGCGTTTACTTCAATACCCACATTTATATCCCGGTTGGAAATACTCTTGGCTTTAGAGTGTTACCGGTTGAGTCATTCCCTTGGGTGAGTACTTTTTACCCAAGGCAAGCCCTCTAGGATAAACAAAAGTGAATAAACTTATTCATAGTTCAATCAACCCTTGTTTAGAAACAAAGGGAGAACACATACAATAGGGTATGTGTAGGATCATAATGGAAAAAATAGGCCCTTAAGTGGCAAAAAATTTAGAAAAATCAGTGTTAGGCAACTTGACATAAAAATTTGAATAAGTTATCTATATTTTTTTTAAAATATGTAACAATAGAATCTGTAGAAAATTGAATTTAGTTTCTAAACTACTAGGTTTATTTAAAAATAAATAAAATCTATTTGGTGAAAAATTGAAATTTCAATGCAGTAGTACTTAAATTTCAGGGAAAAAATAATTAGGTGTCTGTCTAACCACCCTAACCATAATGAAATGATAATATTTTTTTATAATATTTTATATATAAGTAGAGGACTCATGTTCAGATGTGATGCATATTTTTTTGTAATTTTCTTCCAAGTAAATAATTAATTATTAATTTTTTATTACAAACTTTAAAAAATATAAAAACTTGTATGTCTGACCACCTTAACTTGGTCAAAAATTCATGAAATTTATTTTTTATTTTTTTAATCCTATAGTATGTGAAGAATAGAATGTGACGCATGTTTTGGATTCAAAAAATGTGATATCGTTTGAAAGTTATAGATGTTTTTCAATCATCCTATTGATCAGGACTTTAGTCATAATTCTAATAGAAAATGAATAATAATTATTTATTAAATGAAAATTAAAGCATAATTTATATTGGTGGAAAGCTGAGAATATCCTCTAAAACCCTTTTAGTTTCATCAATTTTGGGTTAAAAAATCGTCAGCCACATACCCTACAAATACCCATAATATTGCCACTTTTTGGCCCATCATGATCGTGCACATACCCAATAAATTTATTCACACTCACACAAGATTTTGTTTAATTTTTAAACCCAAACTAAAGTGTGGAGGCAATATTTTATGCAACTTAATGTCATCAAAAAGACTTTTGATTCTCAAGATCACCATGAAGTGCGAGAGAAGTACATACACCTTTTTAGATGAGATTATTCTACATAAAAGACTACAAAACATAAAAGAGAGATGTTCTTTTTAAATCCCCCAAAAAAATTGAGTTCTTTTTAGAGCACCAAGATGAAATGTGAAGTTTTGATTGTTCAATTTTAGCCAAAAGTAAAAGACTAGTCAGTTTCTAGTGTTCAATTTTAATCAATTTTGAAAAAATCAATCATTAATCCCTAAATTGATCTAATTGGTGTTAAAGAGAAATAAAAATTTGCATGCTCTAATTGTGATAAGCATTTAAAAATGCTTTCAAGTTCACTTTTTCCAACTCAAATTTTGCTTGCTTTTGTTAAATTCCAATGCCAACCTTTTTTATGCATGCCTCCCTACAAACAATTTAAAGCAAAATATTAGAAATGAGATTGCAAGGAATCAATGTACCAATGCATTACCACAAATAAATTACCGATCATGCAAAGTCTCTGACAAAACAAACAATGGTTATAGCCAAAAATCAAATTTGATGAACCCCAAGAAACTGTATTTAACAGGTACAATGTAAGGTGGTGAAGTGGACATGTAAGATTGCAATCCCTTATGTTCAAGATCTAGTATTGTTTGCTTTATTGAAGTCATGTTGTATGATTAAGTCAAAGGAAATTATTCACCAAACAACCATTATGAAGCAATAATTGTTGTGATTTCAATAGTTTGAACACTTCAAAGGCAAATAATACAAACCATATACCCACCGTTGTTGCCTTCAATAGAGATCAAATTCAAAATTTGAAATAAATAATGCTCTGCCATATGTCATCTTGCTTGCAATGGTTACTAATATAATGATAAAAAAAATTAGTTACTTAATGCATTAGATCGATATTTAAATCAGATCAATATTTAATGATAAAAAAATTTCCATGTGTGAGAACAAGTATTTAAGGTGATTGTAGATATGTAAAGAATCAATATTAAATGATTCTTTCCTCCTAGTGCCAGGGAAAGAAAAGGAAAACAATATCAATAAAAGATATGGTGCTAAAATAGTCAGAACACCAACCAAT
This sequence comes from Sequoia sempervirens, assembly GCA_007258455.2. NCBI lineage: Eukaryota > Viridiplantae > Streptophyta > Pinopsida > Cupressales > Cupressaceae > Sequoia > Sequoia sempervirens. The sequence goes on from VDFB02271358.1 coordinate 374,810,467, forward strand.
ATGCAACAAGTTTCAGTTCCTAATGCATTTAATCAATAGTCGATGAACAAAGACATCACTATAAGAATAACTTAACTATCACTATTAGAGATAATAGTACTAACCTAAAACCATGAATGCGCAACAATTTAAAATTCAAAGAAATGCAACAGTACCAGCTTGCAAGTCTACCTTTGGAAAATATTATTAATATCATCAAGAAGTGAAATCACGCATTGTGTCAGTCAAGGTGATGAGATAAAACTTGATATAGATTCTTTGAAAACGTCGCCCAAGTTCACCATACCCATTTAAGGGAGACCATAGCTTAGGCTTTGGTTATCCAAACAGTCCTCTTATTTTAATCTGTCCTTGTACCATAATGATCTATCTACGGAAGAAATTTTACCACTTGCCCTCCCTTTGACCATATATTTCACATAGACCCTCATGCCAGAGCAACCAAGCTATGTTTGCCAGCAGTGTGTAGTAGATGATAAGGCTATTCAACCTTCATGCCTACTCAAGGAGGGGGATGCGGAGGACAAATCTGTAATAAAGAAAGTCATTGATAACTCAAGATAACCTTCAAACTGATGTAGTTGGTAGCTTTAAATCCCACACCCAACCATGTTTTGAAAGGAAAAAACTCTCAAGTTGATGTAATTGGTAGGTGTAAAGCCAAGTTCCCCCAATAACAATGACCTAAGTGACAGTGATTTCATTTACTATTTGATCTCTCTCCCCTTGTTTTGACTCCTACTAGAAATAGAATGCACTTGAACTTTAAATACAATCACAATACGTTATACAAAGAGTTAAGACTCAAGCATAGACTGTGCCAATGGTATGTGGTACATGATAGTGTATCTACAACAAAATATCTCAAGAAATCTATAGAATATTATGACTTCTAAATAGTCAAATAGCAAGCCAGTGAGTAATAATGAAATCTTTGCATAAAAAAAAACACAAATCTAGAGATTAAGAAATTACTTCCTTCTACAGACTACACGCAGCCATACTCCCCATTGACGAGCTTTCAAATTACGGGTACTAGAGCTCCCCACGTCTTTTGCTGCAACTTTGATCTACAAGTTTGTGCACAGAGAGATTAGGCAACCATTAAGTCTAGATTTTAAAGGCCCAGTAAGAATACTTTTGCCAACGTAAATTTCTCCTCTTGCAACTGTTGGTCATGTAATAGAATATTTTTAGAGATTTGTAAATATATTTTGAAGAAAAACAAAGAGCATTGAACTTCACATGTACAAAATTTATGTGAGGATATGATAGACACATGAAATTAACATCGTGCACCCAATTCACATTCATCTGCTCATTAAATAAATCAAACACAACAAATCCATTCACTAGGTAAATCAAGTCTTTAGTCGTAAGGTTATTCATTTAAATAAATCAAAGTCTCACATCAACCTTTTAATTAAATAAACAAAAAATTATTTAATTAAATCTCCAAATGCATTTTCTATCCTTTTTTTATTTAAATAAATCAAATATTTTAGTCAAAAAGGTTAAAATCATCCTAATCATCATTAAGCTAATCTAATCCTAATTAGCCTAACCTAATCACCCATCTTATCCTCTAGATAATCCCACTTGCACAAATAAATCAATTTATTGATTTATTAAATCCAACATTTTCCATCAACATGGCATCTTTGAGGAATATATTCCCTCAAGTTTGAATTCAAAGATAAGTGGACATGTATACCCAACAAAGAAATTAATGTCTCTTACATGTCCCTTGCACAAGTCAAACTCAACATGTATATCACAAATTCAAAATTTGAATTTCCCCCTCTTGGGCACATTTCCCAAATCTTGCACATTCCTCAACCTCTCACATGATGACAAGTGGCCTCATCTCATTGGTCCAATCTTTATCCCACATTGGTCCCATTTCAGCACTCTTAGCATTTGAAAATATATAAAATAGAGGCTTCATTCATCATCAAATCCTCTTATGCAAAGTTACCCTCTTGGTTTGAGAACTAATTTTTCTCTTCATCACTATTGCATCTCATCATTTTAGTTTTTGAGCAAGGATTGGGAAAGGGTCATTTGCATATTTGACACCAATCCAATATGGAATAGGTGATTGTCTTGCTTTTGTAATGTCTTCTTGATCTTTTTTTTCTATTATTTGTGGCATTTGTTGAGCATAGATAGGTTATTTTATAGAGGTATTTGTAGATTTGCATGTTTAAACTAACTCTTCTAATGAGTGTTTGAGATGGTTCATGTGCAGATTTATAGTACTTCAGTTTGGTGCTAGAAGGAGGGCCATCTCCGTATACAGCTAAACATGCATATATGTTGAAACATTCAAGGAAATGAAAATACTCTTTATTGGATATTTGCTTAGCTAATCGGCAACTTTTGTTTTCTTTTATCTTCAATCTATATGCTTCCCTGGTTTATTTAAAAGTACTATATATTTTCATTTGAAAAAACAGCTACACGCCAACTTTGAGAAGTTCCTTTTTTGTTATAAATCTTGTCTTATCACAATGCATTGCTGTTTACTTTGCTTGTAGTCGTTATTTGCATCTATACTAACATTTCTTTACTTGAAAATGCATTTATAAGATTAGATATTGGTCAAATGGTGTATGTTGTTGGTTTAGAGTTTCTAATTACATTGGCTGGGGAAACTTTCTTCTCTGAATTTATGACGTGGCATTTTATTTAGTCTTGAAATATTCCTAAAGCAGGTGTGGTCCCTTGTTTCATAGCTACCAGTTGTATGTCATTAAAAACTCTTTTTGAATAACATTAGGACACAACTCTAAGCCTGTTGATTGCATTCACTTTTCAATCAAGGAAAACAATTGAATGGTAGTTGATTTATTTGTATCCCTGAATTGAGTGGTGTGGCATTAAAAAGTATTAGCTAGCGGTAGATGTTAGTGCTGGCGAAACATCCTTTCTATTGCCTCACACCAGTTGAGATAAGACAATTATCAACAATATAAGTATATTATTAGGATACTGAGGAAATCACACCATTTCTAGAAACCTTTAATTACACCAAAAATCTTACAATTATTACTTCTTGTGTAACATCCCCGTATCTATAGCTGAGGAACTAGATGATGGAGTCACTGGAAAATCCATTAACTAGCATGGCCATCACTTGGATATTAAAAGGGACAAAGAGATCTTGTCAGAACACGGTGGGAGGAGTTTGTCAAGAAACAATCATAATAAGCAAATAATCCCTGCATCGAGATTGCTATTTTTATGCAAGAAGATTGTTTGAAACTTTAACTTGAGCATGTGCACCATAATTTAGATATCCTGCTATTATTCTCTTGATTATTTCATGTAGTGGTAGCTGCAATTCCTAGCTGGCTTCCCAAAAGGATTATGATAAGCTACGTGAATACATAACTGGGTTAACATTATACAACAAAGAAGGACCACGTATTCTATATCGGAGCTCTAACAATGACGAGGATATTAGAGAGCATGTGTATCTATGGGAAACATGTCCATATGAAGAGAATTTTTAGACATGATTTAGTCTGTGGCCTTGAGGTCCAACTCAAAGTTGGGAGAGTTAATACAACTTAGAGAAATTTGTTAATGGTGGAGGAAGCCCCACAAAAACCTGTCCTGCTGATGGTTGAGTGTTTATTAGCACAACAAGATCTTCATGGCACTTGAAAGTTTCCCACGCTATCTAAAAACCTATTTTGTGCATGTCATGTTCTCATTATACTCTATCAAAAAATAGTAGAATTTGGCTTTACACTTGACATTTGCATTTTAAACCTTTCGAATGATCTTTACGCCATAGCTCTATACCTACTAAATGCATTTTCTTTCTAAAGCAATTCAAAGAATCCATTTTGAACATCACGACCTTCCCTGCAATCACATTTTTTGTCAAAATATTCACACACCTTAGACTCTATGTTTCTATTTTAGAACGGGTAGAGAGGCCATCAATAGCATTGGCTTGTAGGCTTCCAAGTGGGGTCCATACAAAAGTTAGCTACTCATGACTCAAAATAGATTTTCTATCTTAGGCACGTAGTGCATAAACCCACAAATCCCAGAAGGATAACAATATCTAACTTTTGAATAAAGTGTCATAACATAGTTGTATGTTTTCATTCTTTTATGCATAAATTCTATGTTGCAACATAATGCACTATTGTGAATCTGAGGGAGATACATCTAAATACACATCAAGTGCCACATTTAATGCTTGTTTGAAATTGGTCTAGAACTGTTGATTGTGCATGCTTATTCCAAACCTTTCAAGGCACAAAAGATGAGTCATTAAATGAGCTTCAAGCAAAGTAAAACTTCACCCACCTCGGTAGCTATTTATTTGGATTTTTTAATACTAGAAAACTGCTTTCTCATGGTTGCTATCATAGAATATGCCCCTTTGATTGAATTTGTGATCGGTTGGCTTCTTTTGTTTATGATAAATTGACTTTATCTGCACTAATCTTCTCTGATTTTTTATCTTTTTTCGCATATTTTATGTGCTTAAATGGTTAGAGTCAAGAGGGTATGTTTGAATTACGCCAAGTGGTAGGCCAATTAATATTTTTGATTCTCTTATGCTTATTATTTGATTATTGAGGACTAAAGTACATTAAGGGTATTATCAATAGGGTATTATCATTGATTTATTTTTGAAATATCATATTTTTTATTAATGACAACTTTGTATTATTCAAAGGGTTTTGCATCAAGAAAGAAATGGTGATTTTGTTTGAGCATTCAAATAAGGCGAAAACAAGCAAGATCGAAGTGAAGGGAAATTTATCATTGAAACTTGAAATTCACAAAGCATTTTTTAATGCTTGGAGCTTTTGTCTCATGGTTTAATTTTCTATTTTAGACTAACACTTTTCTTTGGGCTTTAAAACGAACACTACAAAAGATTTTAATTTTCATTGCAAAGGATTAAAATTGAACCTTAGAAACTCACTAGCTTTTGGATTTGGCTAAAATTGAACAAGCAACTTCACACTTCATTTTTTGATACTTAAAACAAATTCATCATTGCTTTGAGGCTTAAAATGAACATGTGTTTTTCGTGTTTCATAATCTCTTATGCAAAGTAATTTCATCTAAAAAGGCATATACACTTCTCTCACGATTCACAATGATCTTGAGAATAAAAAGTGTTTTTGATGACATTAAGTTGCATAAAAGATTGCCTCCACACTTTGATTAGGGCTTAAAATCGAAAAAAATATTGTGCGAGTATGAGTAGAGCATCATCGCGTATATTCTCTTTCTTTGTGTCATCAAAGATTGATCGAGTTACAGATTTTATCTTTACTCACTTTTGTTTAACCTAGAGGGCCTACCTTGGGGAAAAAGTACTCACCCAAGGGAACGACTCAATTGATAACACTCTAAAGCCAAGAGTATTTCCAACTAAGATATAAATATGGATATTGGAGTAAATTCCAGTATCACAAATTCCAGTATCACGCGGTTGATTCTGATGAGATGGATCCAAAAAGGGAATCTTGTCATATGGGTCAATCTCCATGAATAGAAAGTCCTTCTTAAAACCCATGTGCTAGAATTTTCCAAAATCCTTTAATCTATTTGTTGGTGCAAGAATGGTCATTCTGAAGCCACCCCACAGTTTTACAGTCTCTAGTGGAAATGGAAAACATGCCATGGGAGTTTCATGGGTGTTGATGCTTGGCTGCCCCGTATAAGTGAGTGTTGTGGAGGGGAGCTAGTCGGGTCAAGCATCTAACCATTCACTAAAGATAAGCATAGATGGACTTTTCCAAGTGAGGATCCAACAAATATTGGCTTTCACATCCATAGGGTTGTACATGTTCTTGTTTGAAAAGATAGTGCTTTAATCGAAAACATCGAAACCAACATTCAACATGAGCATCAAATCTCAAACCCTTTAGGAGAAGCAAATATCCTTGAACAAATTCACATGTTATTGCTTTCCCTTGGGATTCATGTCCTTAGAGGCTTCTAAACATTTGGATTTCATCTCAATTTGCTCCTACTAAGGTCAACATTAGGAAACCTTTTCCTTGATTTCCTTGATTTCCTCATAATGCATTTTGTGGGATGAAAGAAAATTAGGACATTGGACATTCAATTTGAAAACTAAGCAAGAAGTGTGTTTGTGGTAAAAGCAAGTCATTAACCAAGATTAACTCAAATTGAACCCCACACATATGCTTGTTTATCTTTTTATTGTCTTTCGAGCAAACATTGGTCTTTCGATTTGAATTATTCTTAGAGAAAGGCATGTTCTTCAATATCTTGGCCTAGTAAACAAGTCCTTCTTAGGTTCATTTAGGATCAAATCAACCACTTCATCCAAATTCCAAATATCTATCAAAATCCATCCCACTAAACAACTTTAGAGCTTTTTGAAACATCATTCTAGACTTGGGTAAATCATCAAAATCAAAATCACCTTGTTTAGTTAGGTGTATGGGAATGCATCCTTTCTCATACCTCTAATTAAATCAGCAATCCTTTGAACAAGTTCATCCTAAGATAACATCTTACATCTTAGGGTTTACAAGTTCATAACTCAAATCAAACCAGTCAAACTCAAGCCTTAAGTCTAACATTGATCCAAAGTTCCTAAACATTCAACACTCATATCATTTACACCTCTCATCCTTCATCTCATCATTAGTCCTAAGAACCTTAGAGGTCACTTTTGCAACAAGGTCAAAACACAAGAGGAACATGGAATATAAACTTGATCCATACATCATGAGTAATCCAAGTCAACTAAGCTATCAAAGCCTTACAACGCCGATTGATTATCAACACTCACATCTATACAAACTGTACATGGGATCATTACCTTCGACAAATGTCAATAGTACAACAAATGTGAGTATGCCCAAATCAAAGTTTGGGACACCTTTCCCAATGTTAGATTTAAATCCAAGTCCAAACCTAAAATTCTGCCAACCAAACAATCAATGCATGAGCCTTCAAATGAACAACGTCATCCCACCAAATCCCTACATGCCAAATGAGAATATACCAAGTACAAGTTTTCCAAACATGAATCGAGAAAACTTTGGGATAAATATGTTTGCAAATCATACAAATATTGTTCAAAATCCAAACAAGATGTTAACGACTCCAAGTCAAGGTCACACTATGCAAAATCAAAGTAACCCAAATCATGGCAATGTGATTCCCAACATCAATGGTCACTTTCAACCTATCATGCCAAATTTGAATGTCATCCCAAATCAAAACATTTCCCAAAATCAAACACCACAAGTGTACATCCCAAATCTGCTTGAACAAAACCCAAATCAAAGGAGTAAAATTCAAAAGAAAGATCAAATTTCACTAGAGCTACTTGCTTCACATGCTAAACTAATTGAATTATTGAGCCAACAGATATCTTCTCTCCAAAATCAATACACTCTTGCGTTGGTTGAACCATGTCATCAAAGCATTGAGTTATTTCCACAACCACACCAAGAACAATATCTCCAATGGCAAGAAGTCAGATAGCAAGATCAACAACATCAACAACAAACCCAATCACCACATCTCAAAGATCAATCACCACATCTCAAAAATTAATCACCACAAGGTCAATTTAAAGTGAAAATATCACAAGGAAGCAAGCGAAAATACACACCACTTGGGAGACCAATTGAATCAATCTTGCAACAATTGGTACAAGAAAATCTCATCAAAATTCTTGTTTATGTGAACTATCAAGAACCAACCATAAAACTGCCAGGGTATAATGAGAAGCACCTTTGTGATTATCATAGAATAAAGGGACATAGAACATCAAATTGTGTTTGACTCAAAAAACTCATCCAAGACTTGATTGATCAAAATATAATCACTATTGGGGACAATGATAGCATTGGCAATCTCTCCACCATAATTGTTGAGAACAAGGATCAAGATCAATCCATCACTAAGCACCTTGAAGTTATTTCTACTTCATCCAATGATCAAATCAACATATGTCAAGAGTCACTTTTCAATCATGATCAAATTCCACCAACCAACAATGATCCAATCAAATAAACACCAACATCACTTGACCCTATGGTTGAAGACATTGGAAATACCTCCACCACAATTGTTGAAAAAAATGATCAAGATTTATCCATCAATAAAGATGTTTTCACCTCATCCAATGAGGCATTGACCAATGATCATGTTAAAAATGTCTCTAAATCACCTAATGAGTTAGAGAACATATCTCAAGAATCTATTCCAAAGCATGATCATCGTCTTTCACCAAGGTCTAGCAATGGTCTTTTCCAAGACATTTTGACACCCTTTGACCTCATGTTTACAAATACTGAAGGAACCCTGAATTCAAAACTTGAGGATATTGAACCACTTCCCATGCCTAATGAAGATATTCAAGAACCATTTGTAAGAAAACCATCCTTTGAAATTGACCCATGTCAAGAACTTGATCAAAAGCATGTCAAAAGCAACTTCAAAATCATTCAAGATCAAGAATTTGTATCTTCAAGATACTACAATAATCTAATGGACACTCTCCTATATATGCAATATGATCATATCCATGTCACACATACTCCTCCATCTACCTATGACATGCTTTCTATGGATGGACACGTAGATAATCTTCCTTCATAACAAGATTCCTTTACTCCTAACATTATTACATAAAAAGAGCAGGTTATTGATTTGTCAACATCAGGATTAGATATATTCCAAATTCAAATTGAGGACATCAGGGATGCGGATATCCAACATTATCCACTCAAGGAAACAAGTTAGATAAAATAGGATATTCCAGTGTTAGCAGAGCATCCAATCAAAATAACATCATCTACAGTGGTCATTTATCAGAAAATGCAAGAGCTCTCAGAATAGGAAAAATCAAAGAACAAAGGTACTACTTCCACAATATTGGGTTCAACTTCATCTTAAGCAAACATCAACATAGGGACCATGAAGAGTCCTTATGATGAAACTAGTGTCAATACTACAACCAGCCACACCATGAATCTTCATCCACCCATCACCCCATCCACGAATTGGGACCAACGTCAAAGGAAATATTTGAATCAAAGTACAAAGAATGTTATCAAAGCAAGAGAATCTGAGAAGCATAATGGACAAATCAAATACAAATGGATACCAAAGAATACAAAGAAATATCATCCCTATCAAACTCCATCAGTCAAAGAAACTATGGGGGAAAATAAGAAAGAGAAAAGTATCCATCAAAGATGTGCAAAAAAGAAAAAGCATGTTTTTCAAGTGACGTACAAAGTGTATCAAGTAGTTGGTCCTAATTCCATGCACACTTTCATATCCACCCATCATTGCTCATCTTCCCAAGTTTGGAGAGTCAAATATTCCAAGCTGTCAACCAATCCATCTTTTATGATCTCTAAACACACTCCATCCACACCACCATGCATAATATCCAATTCTCACATTGACCATATATTGTCAACGACCCTTCATCATAAGGATTCTGAAGGCACTCTATCATGATGTGCGCATAGAGACAAAGTTAACTTCGGTATCGATAAAGTAGATCAAGAATCCCAAAAGTTGCATTCAAGTGCATGTATTCTAGCAAAGTAGCTTCTTCAAGCAAGATATTGATGGCACATTATGACAGGAGCATCTACATCAGAAACACCTTGTGACTCAACATGAGCTTAAAATCTTTCAAAAAAATACAAAAAATTAAAAAATATGAAAATCCAAAAAAATTGAAAATAGTAAAGAGAAAAAAATCATCCTCTAGTGAAAACCGCATGTGCGGCACGTTGGGAAAGACCATGATGAAAACCTAGCAAACAGGTGTCATGTGTGGAAGCGAGCATCTACGTACACCAATTCTGGTTAAAGCATCTCATCCCATCCATAATAAAGTCAACATTCCATCCATGAACCATTTATCCAATCCATTTTCAACCATCTGCATCCCCCATCCAAGTTATCTTGATCTTGATGAAAGTCTGGGGCACACTTTACACTTGCTTATGGTAAACATCTTGACATGGGCCGTTTTCATTGATTCTATGTTATCCATCGTTATCTTAGACATGAAGAATTATCCAAATGAGAATTCTTTATCCAAACACCTTATCTTATCACAAGATAATCCTTGGAATCCTTTGTATGCTTGCCATATCCATCCATCTGTACACCTATTCAAGCATCCACACATGAAATTCCATACATTGTTAGACACTGGGGCAGATATGTACATCTTGCTTCAAGAATAAATATTGATCTATATCTTCCAACTTATGTGGTGTTCCAAACATTGGAAAATGTGAAATCAAATTGGTCAAACATTTGTGATCCAAAATCCAAATCACTAGCCCATGGCATATTTTGACAAGATGACATTCCTTATCAATCTTCATCATTCATGGAACATTGATCCAAACAATCAATATCAATCGCATCTAGAATTTGTATGTCAACATCACATCAAATCATTTGAACAACTTTTGTTCCAAATCAAGCTTCATCAATCATGATCAATCAAATCCAATCAAAACATCAACATCAATCTATCATCACCTTATCTATACCAATCCTTGTGTTACTTAACACTATCCTTGCATTTTTGTGTATCTTCGACAATGTTATCATCATGAATCCTAGAAATACTATGTATTCTCGACAATGTTATCATCATCAATCTTAATCAATCAATCTTTGCATTGTTGTGCATCATCAACAATGTTATAAACATCAATCCTTATTAATCAATCCTTACATTGTTGTATCCTTAACAATGTTATCATCATCATCAATCCATCGATCTCATCAATCAACCTTAGCTTGGTTTTTAGCAAAATCCCCAAATAGAGCACTGATATTGTCACACATGTCCATATCCAAATCATCAAAATCATGTAAAAATCCAAAAAAATCAAAAAATCAGAAAATCCAAAAACATTCAAAACATATCAAAATCAAGAAACACATCGAAAAAAATAGAAAACATCAAAAACATTGGAATCCGAACTACATCATCTCTAAGCTTAAACGTAGGCAAGGTTAATCTTTGATCAACCCCTGAGACACAAAAAATTAAAAACATTCAAAAAAACCAAGATAATCCAAAATCATTCAAAAAAAATCAAAATCCAAAAACATTCATAAGATCTTAGAAAAACATCACAAAATTCAAAAATCAAAACATTTGTAAAAATCTCAAAAACACCCAAAAATAGCCTCAAAACATCTCAAAAAATGTCAAAAACATCCAAATATTTGAAAAAATCCATCAATCTCATCTCACTTGCACACGCAATAATAAATCATCCATAATAACCTGATCATCCCCTTCATCCTTTGACAAAACAAATAGAAACAATCACAACAATCAAGAAAAACAAGCTTCAATCGTAAAATCAAAAGCAAACAACAAACCTTTAAAACAAAATCAAACTCTTGATCATTTTCAGACATGTCAATCAACTTTATATCAATAGTCTATCAATCAACTTATCAAACCATCATCATCCTATACAATGCATGTCATAGGATATATTGTTATGACAATGGGCATCATTTTGGATATCACTTTGGATTCTTATCCTATTAAAACAAATCCCCTTTGGCTAGAGAAATGAAGAACATTGACTTGTTTGCATAGTTGGTCTTTTTCTTTTGATTTATCTTATTGTGCTCATTCCAAGGACCTCTCGATGATATCTGAACGAGGGATTTAAAGAGATAAGAATGGGGAAACAATCATTATGTTTTGTCTAGTGTGCTTGTTGGATGTTCTTGTAAAATAATTTGGAAAATACTTGCTTTGTTAGGTACGTCCTGGCAATGTTTGCGTATGTCAAGTGTGAACAACAATACTCCTATTTGTTTGTCGATTCAAATTCCATCGCATTAGGTACAACACCATCCTAGTTCTTTATACCTTGAGGCATTGTATCTACATGAGTTATCAAACATAAGGTAAGTAGCCCTTTTAAAATCCCAATGCTTGATAAGCAAATCATCATCATCTATCATCATCATCATCTCTCATAAAGTTGGCTTGTTGGATCCTCTTGTCATCATCTAATTTCATCTTTTTCGTACTAACATCGTGTCATGAATAGTTAATCATCATCACCAGTGCATCCATCTTGCATCCATTTTGCATCCATAAACCATCAGTATTCTGTATATCATATCGCATGCATAATCATCATCATAATATAGATCTATTAGTCTAAGCATGTCATAAATCATCACATTTGCATAAATCGTACATTTGCATAATCATGGCATATCACATCTTCCATCTCATCCATCATCACATCATATCATCATTTAAGTTGTTTAAGATAATATAGATTTGTTATTCTAAGCATATTAAAATAATCTCATTTGCATCATCATCAAGAACCATCCATTTTGAACGTCTTTATTGTGATATCGACCCTCAAATTGAATCTTTTCGCTCGATCTCTGTAGGAGGCAATGTACTAGTGTACCTCTTTCTATTGGGGCAACGGAAAAAATTAGAAATTTTTTTAATTTTGATCGTGGCAAGTTTATTCTTTGAACCAACGCAGCAAGTACATTGCTTCAAAGAGGGGCAAAATGTAGACACGCCAAATTAACATTGTGCACCAAATTCACAATCATCCGCTCATTAAATAAATCAAACACAACAAATCCATTCACTAGGTAAATTAGGTCTTTAGTCCTAAGGTTATTCATTTAAATAAATCAATGTCTCATAGCAACCTTTTAATTAAATAAACAAAACTTTATTTAATTAAATCTCCAAATGCATTTTCCATCCTTTTTTAATTTAAATAAATCAAATATTTCAGTCAAAAAGGTCAAAATCATCGTAATAATCATTAAGCCAATCTAATCCTAATTAACCTAACCTAATCACCCATCACATCCTCTAGATAATCCCACTTGCACAAATAAATCAATTTATTGATTTATTAAATCCAACATTTTCCATCAACATGGCATCTTTGAGGAATATATTCCCACAAGTTTGAATTCAAAGACAAGTGGACATGTATACCTAACAAAGAAATTAATGTCTCTTACATGTCCCTTGCACAAGTCAAACTCAACATTTATATCACAAATTCAAATTTTGAATTTCCCCTTCTTGGGCACATTTCCCAAATCTTCCACATTCCTCAACCTCTCACATGATGACAAGTGGCCTCATCTCATTGGTCCAATCTTTATCCCACATTGTTCCCTTTTCAACACTCTTAGCATTTGAAAATCTATAAAATAGAGGCTTCATTCATCATCAAATCCTCCACAATTTCATCCACAACTTTTATGCAAAGTTACTCTCTTGGTTTGAGAACTAATTTTTCTCTTCATCACTATTGCATCTCATCATTTCAGTTTTTGAGCAAGGATTGGAAAAGGGTCATTTGCATATTTGACACCAATCCAATATGGAATAGGTGATTGTCTTGCTTTTGTAATGTCTTCTTGATCTTTTTTTTCTATTATTTGTGGCATTTGTTGAGCATAGACATGTTATTTCATAGAGGTATTTGTAGATTTTCATGTTTAAACTAACCCTTCTAATGAGTGTTTGAGATGGTTCATGTGCAGATTTATAGTACTTCAGATATTAATTGTGAGCCTGACAGTGGTCTTGATGGCTTTTAAGTATGGCTTGATAGTTTTCTCCAGATGGTGGTGTGGGTAGATAGGTCCTTCTACTTGTATAGTTTCTAAAGCCTTTTCAACAGATCCAACTTTGTGTGGCACAAGTCTCCCACACTTTTCTATTTTTTCCTCTATCACATTTCTGGAAGACTTTGAAAATAGATTTTAAAATGGTGATTCTACATTTCAATGTACCCAAGGTTTATTATAAATATAGAGAGATCTTTGTCTCTTCCACACAATAGCAGCAGCAATACCATCGATGGCATCATAGCCAAACTAAGTACTAGCATGGGGTAGTCACTTGTCTTGCAAATGTGTAGCATGACTTGCACACTACAGGAGGTGAATCATTATCCTCCACAGTTTTAGCTAGAATGCCATAAACAATCGATCTTGGACCAATGCCCTCCTCTGCAAGCTGATGTGATTAACAACTTCTCTATCTCTACAAGGCAAGATTAGGTCACACATAATATAGTTGTTTCAGAAACTTTTCCACTGACCTCACAACATGTTCTAAGAAGATTGGAAGCTTTAGAACCGGTTATGGATATCCCTCAAAAGTTAAATATAATTTTCAGTTGTTATTGTTGTATCTTCCTTGAAGCATGGTTATCTATCCAAAGACAAAGATAGGGCATTGTTGTCAGATATTATGGTTACATTCGCTCTAGCAATATAAATGCGAAAATTGAAAGCCAAGGCAAGGCATAGGACTAACAAAGCGGTTGGTGTAAAGATCTACCTTAACCTTTGCCTGCAACCTCCTTGACTATGCCAAATAGGCACTTTGCTACAGCCTATGGACATCTATCAAAGTGTAATACAAGGGGGGAATTTTCACTACACGATAGTTGGGAAACTTTGGTAGATGACTGTACCAAGCGGGAGGATAGACAAGAGAGTGGGTTATTTTAAAAAATGCCTCAAAAGATCAGTGCACTAAGTACGCATGCCTCCATCGAATGTACATACAAAGAACAAAAGTTGTAAGACCATGATTATTGTTCCAAACACTTTGGATGATAAACTATTTTGTTGTCTCATTCCAACAAAGGAAAGAACCACACCTCATAGTTTGGTTCTTGCTTCATTGTCTTTAAGAATAACTCCCAAAGCATTATGTATTAGAGGTAGCATATGTAGAACCAATAAATAAATTTTTTGCTCTCCCATTAAACATATGCTTGAATTGCATACCAAAAATTCCAATAAAGCTCATGAGTTAACAAATAAAGAGTGCAAAAATTTAGAAAAAATCCATAAACCTTCCTGATCTATGAAAGACTGGAAGACCAACGGGATCAACTAATAGAGCTAGCCCAGCAAAGAGACAAAACAAATGATTGAGGATGCGTAGAGATGGAAGCTCATTTGAAGAACAAACATTGCATTAATTGACATGAGGTAAAATGATATGAGGTAAAGCGCCCCTCCAAAATGATTTGCAGCCAACAAAGATTATGGAATTAACATTGAATGGTTCATTCAATCACAACATAAACAAAGATTGTGGCTACAAAGAAAACATATAATACTAGTGATTTAATGAAGTAGTGAGAGATAAAAAAATAAAAATTAGAACAGATTTATGAGCTAGATGATATGAAATGAAAGACAAAAGTTCCATTCAAAAAATAAAAATAAAAATCAAATGCATCCTTCTTTGGTTTTTTTCTTTGTAGAAGATCCCAATTCTTGCAGTCTCAGCTCTTCTAGAAAATGCAGCTGTGATTTCCCATAGTGCTCAACTATTTTCCACTTTTAAGATGATTTACAGTTAAATATAAATACCTAATAAATTCTTAGTACAAGAAATAGTCAAATAAGTTGGCTGCATGTTTATACTGAATCTTAAAATATTCCTATGCCCTCCTTCTAGTGCCATAATGTAGATGGTGAAATATGCAATTTGTTAAAGCCTCCAACACACATTAGCATAGTTAGTTTAAAACAAATCAAATAACATCTCTATGAAATAATACATCAATGCAAACAAATGCAAACAAATGACAAAAAGTAAGCTAAATAAGCATCTGAAAAACATGAAGTATGTTTATCTCATAGTGGATTGGTGCTATTGTGGAAAATAGCCCTTTCCCAACCCTTGATAGATAAGATAGATGATGAAATGCCTTGAAGATGGAGTGATGGTGGGAAAAATCAGTTCACTTGAAGAGAGTGACTTTACACAAATGATTGTGGAGATTGTGGAGGATTTGTTGAAGGATGAAGCCTCTCATTTATAGATTATTTTGATGAGAGAATGGCCAAATGGATTTATGTGGGACAAAGATTGGACCAATGAGATGAGGACACTTGTGATCTTGTGAAAGGCTTGAGGAATGTGTAAGATTTGGAAAATGTGCCCAAGAGGGAGACATTTCAAATTTGAATTTGAGAGTTAATGCTTAGTTTGACCTATGCAAGGGGACATGTAAGAGCCATGTAAGAGCTCATAAATGCTTTGTTGGGTGTACATGTCCACTTGTCTTTGAATTCAAATTTGAGGGAATATTCCTCAAAGATGCCATGTTGATGGAAATTGTTAGATTTAATAAATCAATAAATTGATTTATTTGTGCAAGTGGCAAAATCTAGAGAATGTGATGGGTAGTTAGGTTAGGTTAATTGGGATTAGATTAGCTTGATGATGATTAGGTGAGTTTGACCTTTTTGACTTGAATATTTGATTTATTTAAATCAGAAAAGTATGGAAGGTGATTTCAGATTTAATTAAATAAAAGGCTTGATTTATTTGATTAAAAGGAGGGTGATGTTTAGAATCAAGTTGATTTATTCAATTTAAACTAATAAATTTAGTAGATCGATAAATAAACTTGATTTATTTGTTGAATGGATGAATATGACCTAATAAAATGCATGATGCTAATTTTGCGTGTCTACACTAGACCAAGACAGTGAAGAACATGTCTTTCTCTAAGAGTAATTCAAAATCAAAAGACCAATGTTTGCATGAAAACTATATGACCAAAAGATTCAAAGCACATGTGTGGAGTCCAATTGATTCAATCTTTGCTTAGTGGATTCTTTTTATCCCAAACACGCTCTTGATTATATTTTCAATCTAGATGTCTAATGTCTCAACTTTCCCCTTATCCTGCAAAGTGTATTATGCAGAAACTGAGGAAATTTGATGCAAGAGTTACCTATTATTGACCTTAGTAGGAGCAAATCGAGATGAAATCCAAATTTTTAGAATCCTCTAAGGACATGAATCCCAAGGGAAAGAAATAACATGTGAATTTTTTCAAGGATATTTTCTTCTCCTAAAGGGTTTGAGATTTGATGCTCATGTTGAGTGTTGGTTTTGAATGTTTTCAATCAAAGCACTGTGTTTTCAAACTGACTCACAAGCAATATAAAACCCTAGCTCAATTGGTACATTTTTCTTGGTGGGCTTGCCTCATGCCCTTTGTAGAAGAGATGATTTTACATGCAACCAAGGAACGAGTATAAAGGAATGTTAAGAATCAAGTCTTAACCTCTATACTTCAACCAAGATCGGACATGACAAGTAACTTCTTGGAATCTAAGTTCCAATGCACCACTTTGATAAACTTGGTGAATTAGTTAATAGGCCACTACAAACAAGGGTTTTATTTCAGACTTTCCATTCATGGAGGTTGACCCATACAGAGAGAGTCCCCTTTTGGATCCATCTCGTTGGAGCCAACCACGTGATACTGGCATTTAATCCAATACCCACATTTATATCCCGTTTGGAAATACTCTTGGCTTTAGAGTGTTACCGGTTGAGTCATTCCATTGGGTGAGTACTTTTTCCCCAAGGCAGGCCCTCTAGGATAAACAAAAGCAAGCAAAGACAAAATCTGTAACTCGATCAATCTTTGATGACACAAAGAAAAAGAATGTACGCGATGATGCTCTACTCACACTCACACAAGATGTTCAATTTTAAACCCAAATCAAAGTGTGTATGGGAAATTATTTATGCAACTTAATGTCACCAAAAGCCTTTTGATTCTCAAGACCGTCGTGAGGCGCGAGAGAAGTGCATACATCTTTTGATGATATTACTTTGTGTAAATAATTACAAAACAATAAAGATACACATTCATTTTATCCTTCAAAGCAATGATTCAATTTGCTTTAAGCACCAAAGGAAAGATGAAGATTTCCTTGTTCAATTTGTTATTGCCAAAAAAAATTTAGTGAGTTTGACTATGTTCTTTTTAAGCTCCTTTGTAGCAAGAATTTGAATTTGTTCTTTTTAAGAGCCCAAATGAAAAGTGTGAGTTGATTCAAAAACAGAAAATTAAAGCACAAAATGAAATTTTTAATCATTTAGAAACGTTTTGTCAATCTTTCAAGTTTCAATATCCAATTCTTTGAGTACAATCTAATTGTTGTTTGGTTCCCATGCGAGAGAAAAACCACCATTGTCTCTTGATGCCATCGTAACCCTATTCCATCATAAGACCATGACAAATAAGATTCATTTTAATAATAACTTAACATGATAAACATAGTTTTAAGCATAATCAATTTCCAAACTTGTCAAAATAAGAAAAAAAATATTAGAAACAAGTGTTTGAGAGATAGAAAAAAAATAGTTCAATTAGTTATTGTAAAATAACTTATTAAACAATTCATCTTCAAAACCCACATTCAGCCTACGACTATAGTTGTTCAAAACAGACTCAAGACTCCTTAATAATTATTGTTTTCTTAAAAACAAAATTTTCATCTTCCCATAACCAAATCCTTTTATTTTTTTATTATTTTTTTATGCAAAGTCAAATAAAACATCAAATCTCATAATTTGGATAGCTCGGTACGCACAGATTGGAAAAAACAATCTAAACTTTCAAGCAACTGCAGTTGGCAGGTGTAAAGCTGACAACAATAAATGATGAGGTAGAAACTTTAAAGCTAACAAATTTATGACAAGAAAGATTCCACACTTATGCAATTAACAGCTTTGAATTTGTGCCCAACTACTTAAAAGAAAATTTGAAATTGATGCAATTAGCTACTCTAAATCCTGCACCCAACCATTTTTTGAAAAAAATCTCTCAAGTCAATGTAATTGGTAGGTGTAAAGCTTGCACCCAATCCTTCAAATGGAGTTCTCCTTTAGTTTCAACACTTATCCCCATTGAGAATCAAAATTACACCAAGAAAGAGTACCCCCAACTTTTAAACACAATAGACTTTTCAATGGGCATTGTCTTAAATCTCATGCACGAATGGCAAAATAGAAAATTTTGTTCCACTCTTTGGCCAAAATTCTTCTTTTAAGTAATAGCTCACAAGGTGACAAAAACAAACAAAGAGACTCAGTGTTACTTGCGCTAAATATAGCACAAACCTGATCCAGAGATAGCAATGATACACATGCAGTGTCACGGACTAGAAGAAAACTTTTTTCTTTTTTTTTAAATTACTAAACTGGCACCCACCTAATCTTCCTTAAAACTTTATTGGTCACATTATCTGTAAACTCATAGCCTTCTAATTTCACAAACATGTAATGATTTAATGAATGATTGTTCTCTGTAAGTTAAGGCCAAAAATAATCAAATATAACCCTAAATTTTTTTTTGTAAATGAACTCGGCCATAGAGAATAACAAGGAAGATACAAAGAGGCAAATGTCTGTGTAGACCAATTATACTCTAATATTGCAAGGCCGACAGAAAATCAATTGTAGCCCTCTTTCTTTGTGTAAACAAACTCAACCACAGAGAACAACACAGAAGGAAAATGCTACTATAGACAAATTATAAGAAAACCTGGGCTATATAAAAGACAAGGAAATAGTTTCATCATCTATTGATTCTTTCACTGTAGATGCATCAACAACTATGAGGCTAATCATTCTGAAACAGGAAGAAAAGAAAATGGTGGGACAACTCTTACGACAAGATTCTAAGGCAAGAAACATGTGTATAAACACAAACCTTATATTGAAATTATATTGACCATGATTTATTGAGTGCAATATACAAACCTTATACCCTATACGATAGTAAATCATGGTCATACATAGATTGATCAAAGAACAACAGACCTCTGATTACTTTTTGGTTGCGTGATAAA
Organism: Sequoia sempervirens; assembly: GCA_007258455.2. Taxonomy (NCBI): domain Eukaryota; kingdom Viridiplantae; phylum Streptophyta; class Pinopsida; order Cupressales; family Cupressaceae; genus Sequoia; species Sequoia sempervirens. The sequence goes on from VDFB02271358.1 coordinate 374,830,198, forward strand.
TGAATAAAAGTAAATAGTGAATGAGGTGCCATCATATGTGCAGCATGATTGGATCATATGCAAAATGGGATTAAAGCTTGAATAAAACACAATATTTTACAAACCTAGTTGTTGTAGTAAATGATATCAAAATACAGACTACTTTTTTTTTGGTCTAATGCATAAAAACATAGGTGAACATAAATAAACATCGAGCCCTCCTTCTAGTGCCATAATGTAGAATCTTAAATCTGCATTAGCTCAAAAACAAAATCCCTTAGCATTGTTAGTAAACCAAAGAAAACAAAAATATTCTCTATAAGATTCATCTTATGACAAGAATAATGCAAAAGAAGCAAGCAAAACATATAAAAACATCATTCTAATAATCAAACTAGCATCTTATAATGGATTGGTGCTTCTATGGAAAGAAGCCCTTTCCCAATCCTTGCTTAAGCTCCATGCTGAAAATCCTATGAAGAATGATATGAAATGCTAAGATGATAAATGGGCAAAATTCACTCTCAAATGAAGAGAGTAACCTTGCATGAGATTGTAGATGAAATTGTGGAGGATTTGATCAAAGATGAAGCTTTCATTTATAGATTATTTTGATGAGAGAAATAGCTAAATGGATGAATGTGGGACTAAAGATAAGCCAATGAGATGAGGCCACTTGTCAACTTAAGAGTGGTTGAGGAGTGAGCACATTTTGGTCAATGTGCCAAAGAGAGGGAGATTTCAAATTTGAATTTGAGAGTTAATGCTTAGTTTGACCTTTGCAAGGGACATGTAAGAGACATGTAAGGCCTCATAAATGCTTTGTTGGGTGTACATGTCCACTTGTTTTTGAATTCAAATTCTATGGAATATTCCTCAAAGATGCCATGTTGATGGAAAATAAGGATTTTAATAAATCAATAAATTGATTTACTTGTACAAGTGGGAATATCTAGAGGATGTGATGAGTGGTTAGGTTAGGCTAATTAGGATTAGATTAGCTTAATGATGATTAGGTGAGTTTGACCCCTTTGACTTGAATATTTTGATTTATTTAAATCAAAAAGGGATGAAAGGTGATTTGGGATTTAATTAAATAAATGTTTGATTTATTTAGTTAAAGGGATGATGCAAGATAAAGGTGAATTAATTTTCCTATGATGAAAATACAAGATGGTTTATGAAAGATGAAATGTTATGGTTTGATTAAAATTGATTTATTTAATTTAAATGGATGATGACCCTAATTTACCTGATGGGTGGATGGATGTGAATCTGGTTTACTTGATGAATGGACCTCATTGAATGCATAATGCTAATTTTGCATTCTAAAATGTAAAATTAATACAAAATCATCCATCTCAATTAGTCATCCTAATCCAAATCATAAACACTATTGATGTAATGTTGAAAATTGCATCTTATGAAATTTCATATTCCATAGCCCCCCTCTTTCAATAATTAAAGACAATAATGTAATATCCCTTTCAATCTAGAGATAATTTAATTTTTAATTTTCTTAATTTTTTTCTTCTCGATGTTAAGGTGAATTTATGTTGTGGATGACCATGTGTTGTGCACACTTTTCCATGTTGCATGAACATCCCAAAAATTTATTCCCGGTTATAGTAGTTTTTTGGATGTTATACTTTCTGCCTATCTATGAGTGTAATGACTTTGTATCTTGTAGCCACATTGAAACAACAATTTGCATGACTATACCATGTCCAAACTCTTCATTTTGGTATCTCTCACTATCAATCTTGATCAATATTGCATTCTTTTCTCATTCTCAACAAATTTCTCACATTCTAATCTCTTTCAATCTCTCTTGCATTTTCTCAACCATTTCTTCACCATATCCATTACATTTTTTCTCTCTATGTTGAAGCTTTGGCACTATTGGAACACCATTTTAAATCTTGGAGATTGCATCCTTTCCCTTTTAGCATTCTCACTTGCTAAAGGAGGGTAACTATAGGGTACATGTAGGATCATCATGGAAAAAGCAGGCCCTTAAGTGGCAAAAAATTTAGAAAATTCAAAGTTTGACAACTTTACGTAAAAATTTGAATAAGTTATCTATATTATTTAAAAAATATTTAACATTAGAATCTGTAGAAAAATGAATGTAGCTTCTAAACTACTATGTTTATTTAAAAATAAATAAAATCTATTTGGTGAAATCTTGAAATTTCAATGTAGTAGCACTTAAATTTCAAGGAAAAAATAAGAAGTATGTGTCCGTCTGACCACCCTAACCACAATAAAATGATAATTTTTTTTATAATTGTAGACACGTAAAATATACTAATTGACAATTATGCGTTTGATCCTAACTTACTAACATCATTTCTTCCTGAATCATCCCTCGGTGTAACCATTTAATCAAATCTCCTTATCTGATTAAATTCATCAACTTTCATCCCTTAATTAAATAAATCATTTTTCCTAATTAAGTAACTCTCTCTTATTAATTAAATCAATCCATCTAATCTAATTATCCCTATTTAATTAAATAATCAATTTATTTGATTAAATCTCTAAAGTTTATCCATTAAATTAAATAAATTAAAACCTTATTTGATTTAATCTAACACCATCTCTTTTAATTAAATAAATCAGAATCCTTATTTAATTAACCTCTTATCATATGCATCTCTTATTTGATTTAAATAAATCCATAAATTTGAGTCAAATAGGTCACATCACCTAACCTTTCTCATTAAATTCATTAACCCTTGATTAATTTAATCTCATCTCATGTCCCATCCTCTAGATAATGCACATCCTCGATCCATTCATAGCTTGACAAGTGGCATCATGCCATTAGATGAATGTTAGTCCCACATTGCTCAAATTTGGACATTCATCCATCTTGGAATTCTATAAATAAAATGCTCATATCCTCATTTATAATCCACAAAATATGCAAAGTTATTATGCTAAAATATTTAGCCATTTCATCCATATATCTTGAGCTCTTAGCTAGGTTCTTTGTAGATTTTGGCTTGGAACTTTCGTCCTCATCAACAAAAGTGGATCAATCATCATCAACATCTCAATCTTGCATCTTAGGAATTGGGAAAGGGTCATTTTTCACATCAAATTGGCACCAATTCCCCCATGGGATCATAAGTTTGTACATCTAATTAGGATTTAATCTTTGTTTTATCATTTGTATTGTGTTCTTTAACATTTTCTTCCTAGTTTGAATGCTGTAAATGGATTTCATGGGGAATCCTTGTTTAACTTGTTTACCCATGTTGTTTTGCAAGTACTAGGCAAAGGATTTGCACATTTGGTGCTAGAAGGAGGGATGGATATCATTCTTTCTTATCTTTTCCCAAAAATTTCTGCATTTTTCTTCACACAAAAAATTATAACACTGGGAGCTCAGCGTCATTGTTTTGGCACCACTAACCCTTTAGTGTCACTATATGGCACCGCTTAAAATTAAAACTGCGATGCTGGACTCATCCTGCCAAAATATTTGAATTTCTAACTCTACCGCTGGACTCGTTGACTTGAAGGAATTTTCAAAATTTTAAAAACCGTGATGCTAGAAGAAAATAGTGTCATGGGGTGAAAGGAGCGATGCAGTTGAGCTCTCTGTCCTGACATAGAGCGACGTTGACTGGTAAGCAGTGCTCTGAGGGCACCGCTAGGAAATTAAACTGCAACGTAGTTATGAGTTGCGACGCTGGAAGATAGTAAAAAGGGAAACTTTAATTTTAGCACGTGCTTTTGATTGATGATTAATTTATCCTCTGTTTTCTTCTTTTTAATTTCTGTGTTTTTCCAGAATCATACTATTTTTATCCTTTGTAGCTTGGAAATCAAAAAGAAAGGAAGGAGGAACATGAGGAAAATGTCTTACAAAATCAAAGTGTTTTTAAACAATTTAGTGTTTGTTTAACACTTCTTTAAGAATTTATCTCCTCTTTCTTAGGACACTAATTTTTTTTTGGGTTTAAAAAGAATTTTTCCATTCCTTGCAAAGGCTAAAATGAACTTTAGGATCACAACTTACTAGATTTTGTTTATTGGATTAACAATTGAACAAAGCGTCTCTCATTTTTCATTTGGTGCTTAAAATGAACTCACATTTTGCTTTGGGGATTTAAAAAGAACAAGTGTGACATTATTTTTTGTGAAAGCTTACTTAAACTAAAGCCATTGAAAAAGGACGTATGCGCTTATCTTGCGCTTTATAGAGATCTTGAGAATCAAAAGGCCTATTTCATGACTTTAGGGTGAGACAAAGCAATCACCTCCACACTTCGATTTGGGTTTAAAATTGAACACCTTGTGCGAGTGCGAGTGGGGGCATTGTTGCATATATTCTCTCTTGTTGCCAAAAATGATTGATCGAATTATGAATATTGTTCTTTATTCCCTTTTCGTTCATCCTAGAGGGCCTACCTTGGGGAAAAAGTACTCACCCAAGGGAACAACTCAACTGGTAACACTCTAAATCCAAGAGTATTTCCAACCGAGATATAAATGTGGATATTGGAAGAAATGCCAATATCACACAGTTGATTCTGACAAGATGGATCTGAAATGGGACTCTTGCCATATGGGTCAATCTCCACGAAGGGAAAGTTCTTACTAAAACCCATGTGCTATAATTTTCCAAAATCCTTTAATCTATTTGTTGGTGCAAGAACAGTCATTCTAAAGCCGCCCCACACTTTTACGATCTTCTAGTAGAAATGGAAAACATGCCATGGGAGTTTCATGGGTGTTGATGCTTGGCTGCCTCATATAAATGAGTGTCGTGGAGGGGAGCCAATGGGATCAAGCATCTAACCATTTGCTAAAGATAAGCATAGCTAAACTTGTCCAAGTGGGAATCCAACAAATATTGTCTTACACATCCATAGGATTATACTTATTCTTGGGTTACAAAATGCATTGCTTGTTCGAAAACACCATGGAAACAAACACTTAACATCATCCAAACTTCAAAACCTTTTGAAGAAAAACACAATGGACTTAATCCATATGCTATTGCTTTCCCTTGGGATTCACATCCTTAGAGGTTTCTAAACATTGGATTATATCTCAATTTGTCACCTTAAGTAAACTATAGGGAAACCCTTGCCTTGAGTTCATCAAATTTCCACATAACATATCTTGTGGGGTTTGAAGAAATTAAGACATTGGACATCTTAGTTTGAAAACTTAATCAAAGAGAGTGTTTTTGGTAAAATAAATCCATTAAGCAAAGCTAAGAAAAATGAACTTTCATATGTGTTGAAGACTCACAATCCCAAAGAGAAAATCATTGGTTCAAATGTGTGTTCAAATTAAATCATTCTTTGGTCACAAAGGTCTATAGGAAGCATTTGCATGTTCTTCAATACCTAGGTCTAGGCAAACAAATTATCTTTTCTAGGTTCATCTTGGGACCAAAAAAAAAAATCAAAATCTTTTTCATCCATCCTTCAAACATAAAAAATCATCTCACCATCACCTTTTGGAAAAACTTGAAATCATCCCTTAATGCTAGGCCTTTTGGAAAAATAAAACATCATCAAATCTTTGAGTCTAAATCCTTGAAAATATTATCAAATACAAAATCATCAAAATCATCTTGTTTAGCTTAGTATACAAAGATGCATCCTTCTTTCTATGCTTAGCTAAATTATCACCTTATTTGAATAGGTGTGGGTAGATGCATCCTTCTCCCCACACATACTCAAATCATCATCTCTTGAACAAAGCTATCCCTTAGAGCATTATCCAACATCTTAGGGTCTTTTTGTTCAAAATAAAAACAAATCAAAACCAATCAAAATCAAGGAAAAGCTCAAAATCAAAATCAAAACATCTGAAACATATCCAAAAGTCTGAAAATCCTAGTATCTCCTTCAAGACTTACCAAAAGATCATAACATCTACATCATCCATCCCTTGCATCATCATCATATCATCTTTCGATCCTCAAGACATCCTAAAAAATCAATCCCAAGAATCAAGAGATTCATCTCTCATTTTGAAATTTGATCCTCATTTTATGGTTCAAACTAGATCTCACTACAAGACGAGCATGGAAGCCAACAAAGAAACACTCGCTTCGAGTGATCTTAGCCAAAAAAAAGTTGAGATAAATCTTGTTGATTCAAGCAATCCATTGACCATCTCATCATCTCAAAATCCGAAAGAGGAAAACCAAGGAGAAGATCTTACCCTTGGAATGTCTCACGAAGAGATAACAAAAATGCTCCAAAATCTGGATAACCATAGAATCATCAACATCATGATGAGACTTAACCCTTCGTTATACATGCTTGAACTAGCAAAACAAGGGGCCAAACTACCTTTGTATTTTGATGTAAGTACCATAGTGGAGACATCATTTCCTCCAATCTCATCTACCATCCCCATTTCATCTACATCCCCATCTCAAAACATCACACAAAATATCTTGCAAATCATGACATCTTTTGCTCCAACCCAACCCAATGTTAACAAGGGAAATGCATTCCTCAATTCTCTTCAAGCACACCCCCTTGTTAATAATCAAAACTTGGATGCAAACACCATCTTGGAACAAAACATACCCCAAAACCCATTACACAAAAATATTCCTCTCACTTTCCATCATGATCGATCATCATCATTTTTTCACCCAACACCTCAAACACCTCTTCTCACAAACTCGCAAGAAGAGGGAGACATGTTCGCACCAAGGGGCATCTTTGATACCACAATACAACAACTCACACCCCTTAGATTTCCACTACTTCCACCATTGCCATCATCATCCACATCACTCCTTGGTTTAGGGCTTCCCCCTCTGCCAAATATCAATCAAACCACTATCCCAAATATTAATCAAAGCATTATGCCAAATGCTCAAAAATTTTTGTTGATATCGCAACAACATATGACAAATGCACAATCAATTGCATCATCATCAAACACCCCCTTAACATCACCAAGCATGGTCTCTGAAGGACCAACCATATCAACAACACCATTCATCACACATGATCTGGAGGATCTTTGTCAAAAATTGAAGTTTCTCTTTTATCTTCGAAATCAGCATCATCAAAAAGAGGACAAAATTATGCCTCCAACGCAACTCGAACGGAGTCAAATGGAGCTATGGAGCCCAAGATACGCTCAATCAAACCTTGGTCAACCTTGGAGTCAGGTTAGAGAAAAAAAGGCCAAAAATTAATGTCATCAAAAGTGGTCAAAATTGGCATCAATGTAAAGATCTCATCGCAAGCTTTCCAAAGATGTTAGTTTCAAGGAAAACGGAGTCTGTTTGCATGAGATATAACCAGTCAAAGTTTGGTTGACTTTGCTGACATCAACATGGTACAGTCAGCATGGTACAACACATAGTCAACAACATGGTCCAATCACAGGATGACACGTGGCATCCATAGGCCACATGAGCATCATCCACGTCAGCAGTCTAGTCAACATCTGCCATGTCATCACCAGCCACATTGACAGCCACATCATCACCTTTAGAGAATTGGGTTTTACCACGTGGCTTCTCTATCTCCTCCGATAGGGTCAAAGTTGGTTTGAAAAAAATGAGTAAGTTGAGGGATTCAAACCCCTCACCACTCATAAACCGAAACTGCCACTCACCATTGCACCAAATGATCTGCATTTATCCATGTATAGTGGATGGTTAGTTTTGTTATAAAAGTTAGTTGAAGTTGGTAGAGGAAAAACAAGCTAGTGGATTTGGAACCCTGAACTAGCTGTCTATCAAAATACCTTTACACTGGTGAGCCATTTGATGGCTTCAAAATATGTATGGACCTTGGGTTGTTTTCTTAAAGCTCAAAAACTGAATGCCTTAAAAATAAACAAATTCCCTCCAAACAATAAAATAATCTAACTTCCTAATGATTAAATAGAAATCCCTGGTAACAACAAAAGCCCGAAAAGAATAAATTGAAGGGCTTAGATTAATTGTAGGGGTTAATTAGGATTATTAATAATTCTAATATGTAAATAAGGAAGATTGGTGAAGATTTTATGTAAAATTCGAGAGATAAGGTGGATTTTGTAAATCAATTGGTTATTAGCCCAATTGAGTAATTTTTTTGTATAAAAGGAGGGGGGTTAGAGGCTTTAGGGGGACATTATTTAGATTTATCCACATGATGCATAATTTAGGTGTTGGAGACTTGAGATAATTTTCAGAGAGACAAATTGTTGATCCTGTATGTCAGGAGAATGTTGGAATTTCGTCATGCTTGAAGGGAAAATCTTGTAAACAGATGTAATGCCAAATTTCTAAAGATTTTAATCAAATCAGTCTACTCTTTGGAGAGGGGCCTGGAGACATAGTCATTTTATGACAAACTCTGTTATCAAGCTATTTGCATTCTCTCTTTCTTGTCTCTTTCTAAATTTTGTCTTTTTCTCAATTCCATTAGTTTAATTATGTTATTGTGCTGATTTCATTTCAGTAATTTAGATTTTTAAATTGTAATTGTTAAGCATTCTTTAAGAAATTGTTTTAGATCCTAAATCAGATCAAGTTGGTATCAGAGCTATGTTTTGACAAGTATTGCAGATTCAAATGCTTACACGCTCCCAGTTTCAACAAGGTAAAGGGAAACTTGAAGAGTATAATACAGAGATTCGAAGACGAAGAGCTCATTCACGAACACAGATGGCAGATCCAAAGAATGGACAAAGTTCTTAGCTTAGTGAGAAGGAATTTGAGAAGTCTTTTCTCGACATGAAGGCCATGGTCGAAGTCTTATTCCAGGAGAGGCAAGAAAGGAGGCAGAGACATGAAGCTCATGCAGGCAAAGGAAAGAAATCAGGAGATGATCCTAAGCCTCCGAAGACACCTCCCTCTTCTCCTTCTTCTATGTCTTCTCCTTCTTCTCCTTCTTCTACTCATTCTATGCCTTTTATTCCTTTTAAGGGTGCACATAAGCCCAAAATTAAGTTGGATGTAAAATTTGACTTACCAAAATATTGTGGTGAATTAAATGCTGAAAAACTAGATGACTAGATTCAACAGGTTGAAGTCTATTGTAGAGTCCAAAACCTCATATAGATGATGTTGATAGGATCCAACTTGCTACTCTTTGGTTAGGGGGTACAGCTCTAACTTGTTGGGAGAGTAGGACTAGTGTAGAAGTATCCCAACATGGTAAATTCAACTTGTCCTGGACAAAATTTTTAAGTGCTCTTAAAAAGAAATTCTATCCCTTAGGCTATATGCAACAGTTAATGATGAACTGGTAGATGTTTAGGCAAGGGAAAGGTCAGTCCTTTCAGGAGTACACTCATGAATTTCCTAAAAGGGCTATTGCATTACATGTTCCATTGTACACCCAGGATACTTTGTTGAAGTACATAGGAGGTCTTCATTCCTACCTTAGACATTCAATTTGGGTTTTGAATCCCAATAACCTTGATGAAGTTTGTGTCCAAGCTACCCACTTAGAGTCTAGAAGTAAGGGATCATTCATTGATAAGTTTGATAAAAACCCATCTAAGTTTGAGGGAAAGTCTAAGGGTAAAGAGAAAGGTAAAGGAAAGAGGACAAGTACGGTGAAGAAAGAGGGTGAAAAACCCACATGCTCACATTGTAAGAAAGAGGAGCATGATGAATCAAGGTGCTGGAAATTGCATCTGGAAGAAAGGCCAAAAAGATTTGGAGGCAATAAAGGCAAACAAAAGACTACTGCTGCTATCATTCAATAGGATCTTGGATCTGATTCTAGAGATGAGACAAAGATCGTTGCTACTAGGATCCAAGGTAAAGGGAAAGGTATAATTCTCTCTTCTAATGCAAGTATTTCTAATGCAAGTACAAGTAATGCAAGTAAAGTATCGACTCGTAAAGTTGATAAATAGTGAAATGAATTGTTTCACATTCATGTGGTAACTAAACACACAAAGATTGATACACTATTTGATTTGGGCTCTCAAGTCAACTTGAATTCTGAAGAGGTTGTTAAGAAATTGAATCTAACTACTACTCCTCATCCTAAGCCCTATCCACTTGGATGGGTATGTAATGATGCACAGTTGCAGGTGACAAAATAGTGTAAATTGTGTTTTGCCATCACTACTAATTTCTTTGATGAAGTAGAAGTAGATGTTGTACCTCTGGATATTTGTGGGCTTGTATTAGGGAGTCCTTATCGGTAAGATATAAAGGCAATATTTTATAGGGGGAGAACAAGTATCATCTTTTTAAAGATGGGGTGGAATACATTGTACATACACAGAAGGTCAAGACTAATCTCACACTAGTTAATGCTGGTCAAATGAAAAGATTAGTCAACTCTAGTAAGAACTTTGTGTTAATGCTTGTAAAAGCCAAAGAAGAAGATAACTCTGAGGCATTTAAGGGGTGTGACCCAAAACATAAGGTTGAAATGGTCAAAATTGTTTCCGCTTATGATGACTTGTTTTAGGAACTAAAGGGGTTGCCACCCAAGAGGGAAATACAACATGAAATCCAGTTGCAGTAGGATGTGCCATTGCCTAACATTGGCTTGTATCTTTTGTCCATTATGCAGAATGAGGAAATCAAGAAACAGGTTCAGGAGTTAGTGGAGAAAGGAGTCATCCATCCTAGTACATCTCCTTGTGGTTCTCCAATTGTGTTGGTTCCAAAGAAAGATGGAACTTGGAGAATTTGCATTGACTATCATGCATTGAACAAGATAACGGTAAAAAATAGGTAACCTCTTCCAAGAATTGATGATTTACTTGATCAGTTGAAATATGGAGTTTATTTCACTAAATTAGATTTGTGAAGTGGTTATCATCAAATTAGAATTGTAGAAGATAACATTTGGAAAATTGCTTTCAAGACAAAACAAGGACTTTATGAATGGTTGGTTATGCCCTTCAGGCTATGTAATGCACCTGCCACGTTCATGCAAGTCATGAACGATGTCTTTTGTCCTTTCATTGATGATTTTTTCATTGTCTATCTAGATGATATTCTTATATTTAGCAAGTCTTGGGATGATCGTGTAAGTCATGTAAAGAAAATTTTTGATATTTTGAGAAAAGAAAAACTCTATGTGAAGATGTCTAAGTGTGAATTTGCAAAGGCATCTCTAGTTTACTTAGGCTATGTCATAGGGAATGGTCAATTGAAAGTAGACCATGCGAAGGTTGAAGCTAGTGTAAACTAGCCTAAGCCAAGTACTGCAATAAAAGTCATAAGTTTCTTAGGTGTAGTCCAGTACTGGAGAAAGTTCACTGCAAACTTCTCCTACATTGCATCACCATTGCACGCATTGACAAGTACGAAGATAACTTTTCAGTGGGGAGGTCCATAGTAGAAGGCCTTCAACACTTTGAAGGAAAAGTTAAGCACTACACCAGTTCTGGCTTTACTAGATCTACATCAACCATTTGAGATCAAGACTGATGCAAGCAGGTTTGCCATGGGAGTTGTTCTTATGCAAGGAGGTAAACCAGCCTGCTACCACTCTGAAACCTTTTCAGGAGCAGTAAGTAACTATCATACTTATGATAAGTAACTTTATGCATTAGTTTAGAGTGTTAAGAAATGGAAAAATTACATAATGGGGAAAGAAACTATAATCCACACTAATCACCAACCACTACAATACTTGCACTCACAGTCTAAACTGCAGCAAAGTAGGCATTTCAGATGGATGGGATTTTTGCAATAGTTTCACTTAGTAATTACGTATAAGAAAGGTACCCATAACAAAGTAGCAGATATGCTTTCTAGGCCTCCTGTTATGAATACTTTGATCATCCTTAAAGGTAGTTCCATAGTGCATGAAAGCTTTTAGGAACAATATGCTAATGATGAAAACTTTAAGGATATTTATTCAGCTTTAATGGTAGGCAAACAGATAGAAGAGAAAGATTACTATGTGGAGGATTAAATTTTGTATCATCTTGGCAAGTTATGTGTTTCGAAAGATGAACAAGCACATGTAATCTGTGAAGCTCACACTTCTTTGATTGCAAGACATTTTGGGGTAAGTAAAACAATTACTCATTTGCAGAAATATTGTTACTAGCCTAAAATGCAGGAAATTGTCACCACATACATTAAGGGTTGTATTATGTGTGCAACTAGTAAACCAAGTAACAAAAAACTGGGGTTGTACACACCATTACCTATTCCATCCCATCCATGGGAAAGTGTGTCTATGGATTTTGTTGGGGGTTTACCTATGTCTAGGAAGGGTCATGATTATCTTTATGCAGTAGTTGATCAGTTTAGCAAAATGTGTATCTTAATGCCATGTACAAAGCAACTCACTGCTGAATTGACAGCTCAAATGTACTTCCAATTTGTATGGGTTCACTTTGGGTTACCTACTTCTATTGTATTGAATCGAGATTCTTGATTCCTAGGGGAATTTTGGTCAGCTTTGTGGGGACTCATGGACACCAAACTAAAGAAGAGTACATCCTTCCATCTGTAGACCAATGGACAGAAAGAGGTAGTAAATAGGACAGTTGTGCATCTACTTAGAGGCTACTATAGCAAACATCCCAATTTGTGGGATGAGAGTCTTCATTATGTACAACATGCTTACAACCATGCAGCGCACTCTTCTACAAAGAGGTCTCCTTTTGAGACTTGTTTTGGTTATGTGCCTAAGACTCTGATGGATTTTGCTTTTGGGAAAGATGATGTTGAAGATGGACGCCATGATTCAGAGCAGGTTTTGAAGTTCATCCAAAAAATCCAAGCCATCCATCAGGCAATGGAAACACAGTTGGAAAAGAGTCAAGCCAAATACAAGGCTCGACAAGATAAACATCACAACAATCATCATTTTCAAGTCGGTGACCACGTTTGGTTACATATCAGCAAGGAAAGAATGCAAGGCGAATAAAGGAAGCTCAAGCCAATTTGGTATGGTCCCTTTGAGATCTTGGAAAAGATCAGAACCAATGCCTTTCACCTCAATCTTCCTCCATACATGCAGATCTATTTAGTTGTCAATGTTGAGAACTTGAAGTTGTATGAACCTCTGATAATATTGGACGAGGAGATTGACGTTAAGGTTCCATCAGTTGATGACGTTTCACCAGAGTACATGTCAGAGTTTCCTGAAGACATCATCCTAGGCAAGAAAACTAGGACTTCATGAAGAGGAGTAGTTGAATATCTCAGAGTGGGACTAAACGGGATGAATCCAAGCAAGGAAAAATGGATGGAGATTGGTAAAGTGAGGGAACTTTACCCTCACTTACTTTATGAGTAATCAAGCTTTCAGAGGTCCAAAATCTCTCCAGTGGGGAGGACTAATATGGAGGATCTTTGTCAAAAATTGAAGTTTCTATTTTATCTTAAAAATCAGCATCATTAGAAAGAGGGTAGAATTTTGACTCCAACGCAACTTGAACAGAGTCAAACAGAGCTACAGAGCCCAAGATACGCTCTGTCAAACCTTGGTCAACCTTGGAGTCAGGTCAGAGAAAAAAAGGCCAAAAATTGATGTCATCAAAAGTGGTCAAAATAGGCATCAATGCAAATATCTCATCGCAAGCTTTCCAACGATGTTAGTTTCAAGGAAAACAGAGTCTGTTTGCACAAGATATAAGTAGTCAAAGTTGGGTTGACTTTGATGACATCAGCATGGTACAGTCAGCAACATGGTCCAATCATAGGATGACATGTGGCATCCATAGGCCACATCAGCATCATCCACGTCAGCAGTCTAGTTAGCATCTACCATGTCATCGCCAGCCACATTGACAGCCATGTCATCACCTTCAGTGAATTAGGTTTTGCCATGTGGCACCTCCTCAGCATGCCACGTGGCTTCTCTATCTCCTCTGATGGGGTCAAATTTGGTTTGAACAAAATGAGTAAGTTGAGGGATTCAAACCCCTCACCACTCATAACCTGAAACTGCCGCTCACCATTGCACCAAATGATCTGTATTTATCCATGTATAGTGGATGGTTAGTTTTGTTATAGAAGTTAGTTGAAGTTGGTAGAGGAAAAACAAGCTAGTGGGTTTGGAACCTCGAACTAGTTGCCTATCAAAATGCCTTTACACCTGTGAGCCATTCGATGGCTTCGAAATATGTATGGAGCTCGGGTTGTTTTCTTAAAGCTCAAAAACTGAATGCCTTAAAAACAAACAAATTCCCTCCAAACAATAAAATAATCTAACTTCCTAAGGATTAAATAGAAATCCTTGGTAACAACAAAAGCCCGAAAATAATAAATTGAAGGGCTTAGATTAATTGTAGGGGTTAATTAGGATTATTAATAATTCTAATAAGTAAATAAGGAAGATTGGTGAAGATTTTATGTAAAATTGGAGAGATAAGGTGGATTTTGTAAATCAATTGGTTATTAGCCCAATTGAGTAATTTTTTTGTATAAAAGGAGGGCGGTTAGAAGCTTTAGGGGGACATTATTTAGATTTATCCAAATGATGCATAATTTAGGTGTTGGAGACTTGAGATAATTTCTGGTGAGACGAATTACTGATCCTGTACATTGGGAGAATGCTGGAATTCCAACGTGCTTGAAGGGAAAAGCTTGTAAATAGATGTAATGCCAAATTTTTGAAGATTTTAATCAGATTGGTCTACTCTTTGGAGAGGGGCCTAGAGACATAGTCGTTTTACGATGAACTTCGTTATCAAGTTGTTTGGATTCTCTCTTTCTTGTCTCTTTTTGAATTCTATCTTTTTCTCAATTCCATTAGTTTAATTATGTTATGGTGTTGATTTCATTTTAGTAATTTAGAATTTTAAATTGTAATTCTTAAGAATTCTTTAAGCAATTGTCTTAGATCCTAAATTGGATCAATGTAAAACACTGATACCACCTTCACAAATACCATTCCAAATACACTTCCACCCCCACCACCACCAACTTCCACAACATCAAGCCAATACGATGCAATATTGCAAGCTATTTTCCAATGAGGATACCAACAAATTCAGAAACAAAAACCCAAATAACTAGTTGTTTAGGCCATGCAAGTCACCCAAATAGCACAAGCTGCGTTACAAGCACAACAACCCCAAGCGTTATTACAACAACAAAAACAAAAAGATGGCCAAGCTGCTTAAGCATTGCAACAACAAGCACAAGCCCAAGCACAAGCCCAAGCACAACCAGTGAAAACCCAAGCTCAAGCTCAAGCAAACACCCAATATCAAGCACAACAAGGCCAATATCAAGCACAACTTCTTCCACAAAGACAAGTAGTGCAATTGCAAGCATATCAGCAAACAATCAAGCAATATCAAGAGTAGCAAGAAGCAGCAAAATTGGTAGCCCAATGACAAGCGTTGTTGGAACAATAGCAAGCACAACAAGTGTTGTTGGAACAACAATAAGTGCAACAACAAGCACAAATCTTAGTGCAGCAACAAAAAGACCAACAACAAGCATTGTTCATACAAAAACAAGTGGAAGCCTACCTCACTTGGCAGACCATATAGATACCATCGAACAACACACCAAGCAGCCCGCCCATCCAACCCATGATTGAAACACACCAAAACACTTTCATCCCACCCCCTGATCCAAAAAATGATGTGACAGCACAAATCAGGTTGCTCTTGCAACAAGTACTCGACCTTCAATCAGGGCGAACAACCAAAACACCAAGCAACTTGTGTCCCTATCCATTCGAGAGGAGCCTAGTAATGAAACCATTCCCCAAGAGATTTGAAATCCCCAAATTTGACAAATATCAAGGTATGGGAAATCTTGAAGATCACATTAGGGAATTCCAAGTGATGAGCCTTAAATATGCTCATAGTTTAGAACTTTTGATACTATTACTTTTGTTATTAATAGTTGTTTTAACCTGTGATTAAAGACTTTTTGGGTGGTATCCTGTAGCAACTAATCCCATATTCCTGCAGCTTGATAACTTTATTAATTACCTCTTTGACCCTTTGCATGGTTGATGTATGCTTATGATTTTGAATAATGGAAAAGGATTAACATGCGATTAATGAATGGATATCGTGTCACTTGTGTGTATGCTTTCCTTCACCTTTGTCATTTATTGAAGGTTGTTGGAGGAAATTGAAGCTGATCTAGCGCAAGGAATCTCAACTTTGTTGAAGAAGTCATTCTAGAAATAACTCTTTGACCAAATCTTTGGGAAGAAACGCAATGATCCTTCGATCTAGGGAGTGTATAATGCTATATTTTCTCTGGGTCGTGTCGAACAGATAGACTTTCATTTATGAATGTCTGTTCCACAGATTTAGAATGTATTTATGATTATGACTCCCTTTGTTAATTAGTTAGTTGTTCTTTCCATTTAAATAACCGTTCCTCCTATGTGAGTGAACGGGGATGAAATAGTATGTGTTGAATAAGCAATAGAGTTTTGTGTTAAGTTTTATTTTGAAACAGAGTAATCAATGTATCCTAGTTCTGAATATGAATAAAATTTGATGAAGCTTTGAGTCAACTTATTTTGTAATCTAGTTGATTCTTGCTAAGGGGGCCCACTTAGTAAGTATTCTATAGCAAGTTGTTGTAGTTAACTATTCATTTCATGTCAATTACTAGATAGAATCTATTTCTCTAGATTTCAACACAAACTCAGCTTTGTATTGTTCCTGCAACATTAGGAATCCATCCCTTTGTCTGTTCCTACAACATAAATCCAATTCACAGTTTATCCTTTAATAATAACTGTTATGATTTCTGTTTTAGCCGAGTTGTGTTTGAGTTAAAAAGCTTTACGTTGTATTACTTTTAATCATTTATTTTCTGTAGATGGTGACTGAAAACTAGTTCTTAGTGCACATACCGTGCTACTCCATTTCAAGTATACGTTCCCTGGTTTGATAAAATAAATGAATGACCATGAGAAGATGTTAGTCACTGGTCGCACCCACAAAAGGATATGAAAATCATGGTAAAACCTTTCCTGGGAATTGGACATTCCAACAGGTGACTAATATCTCTCTATGGACGTTCATTTACTTGTCAAACCAGGGGACATATACTTTAAATGGCATGGCACAATATATGCACTAAGAACTAGTTTCGGTCCAAACTTAACAGAAATAAATACTTGGAAGGAATGCTATCTACGCTACAGGAAGGTAATGGAAATCTCTTTTAACTCAACTATGATTTGATTAAAACAGAAACCATAATAGCTATGACTGAAACACAAACTATGAACTGGCCTTATGCTACAGGAACAGGCACAAGGATGGATTCCCGATGTTGCAGGAGCAATACAAGATTGAGTTTGTATGAAAACTTCAAAAATAAAAGCTAACTGATGATTAACATAAAAGAACAGCTAACTAATTAGCTACAGATACTTACTAAGTGGGCCCCCTTAGCAAGCATCTACTGATTACATAGGTGCTGAACTAAGAATTTCATCAAACTTTATTCATGAAAATAGAATGGTATGCATTGCTTTATTGATATAGAAACTAACAACAAACTCTGTGTCTTGTCAAATAGATTTTGTTTTTCATTATCATACTGATTCTTACATGATATCTGCTAACTTTCTATCACTATGCTTCTATCTTACTCTAACTATCGTCTCCTTCCTCCTCGTGCAGGAAGAGTACTTTATTTTAAAAATAGGAGAGCAACTAACTAACTAACCCTATCAAAGAAAGACGTGGAAGTAAATTGTATCCCAGAATCAAGGAACAAACTTCATAAATGAATCTATGCGTTCAACCTGATCCAGAGAAAATATAGCACTCCACCCTTTCTAGATTGACTATCATTAAAAATCTTTCCCAACGGCTTCGGTCAAAGATTCTTCTCCAGAGCTTCCCCGAAGTCGTGCACGAAATAGACTTTACTGCAAGGCCAAGATCGGTTGCACTTGACTCGATCATTCTTCAACAATCCATGAAACAAAAGGTAACAGATGTGAAAGAAAAGGCATATGGAACATACACAATATTCGTTCATTAATCACACATTTAAATCTATTTCATCATTCAAAAACTGTATGCGATATACCAGTCATTTAGGGAGTCAACAGGGTAATAAATGTAGTCAACTCAACACAATAAACTACAGGAATATGAAAATATTTTGCTACAGGATATCCCAATAAAAGGTTTCAACAGAGTTTAAACAACCACAAATAACAAAAGTAAAGATATTAAAATTCCATCATAATATCCAAAGTATGAGGACATTTTAAGCTCATCATTTTGCCCCCTACTTAGCCCAATGCTGGTCCTCCAGGATTAACTTTCCTGGTAGTTTCTCTAAAATTAGTGGTTGAGGCATGGCTCTAAAATGGAGTTCCAAACCTGTAATAAAATCCTCTGAAAGTCTGCCACCTCTCATACCTAAGAGCTTTTGAATCATCATTAAGATATGCAGACTAGTAAGGATAAAGGGGCCACATTAACACAGGAGGTCTGAATGTCAATGGCAACCACAGTTCAAATCTCTTTTGAAGTCCCAATTGTATATATCTGCTTGATCATTTAAGAGCTACTGTGAAATTTAGGGGACTGTGAGGTTTGGATCTTCTTAGCCCAACAGTTAACCTTTCCCACCTTTTCTCACTTCTGGTGTATGCCGGTCTCCAAAATGAATATGACTGTTCTTGAAATTCATCATATACCAGTTTCCTGAGATCAAATATTTTCTCTCTGGCTGTAGTATTATGAATGCCATATGTCAGAGTAAACCAGGTTTTCAACATTGCATGGGGGTTTGAACTTTGAGAGCATAATGGAATAGGCTCATTTTTCTCAGCTTCCTCACATATTTCCCATTGCTTGCCATAATTTGCTTTATTTGCTGCCCATGACATAAATGATCTCAAATGGATATCACCAATATACAGAAGAGGGTTCCATTATGTTTTAGATGGAATTAAAAATTCATGTAAATAAAATTCACATAGAGAATTTCTTAACCAATTAAGGGCTGCCTGGTATGCTTCGTAAAATTCTTTAGCAGTGTGAAGTATAGGATCTTGATTTCTGGAAATTCTCATTAGTTGGAACCATAAGAATTGTTCCTTAAGGCACAGAGCATAAACTCTGGGTGACAGTCTACATTCCATAATTTGACCAGTTACTTTTAACATTTCATCCATTTTTGCTTTTAACTTAGAAATTTTCTCTTTCTAACTTTTGATTTCCTTTTTCAGTTTCTTCCTTTCTACCTCCCATAGACTTTGTTGCATGTCAGTCTGGGCTATGTGCTGGAAAGCCAGGGTTTGCAATGTAACTGTTTCCCAGTTAGCTTTAACATATTCGAGAAACTCAATCAAAAATATCTTCTTATAAACAACAATGGCTTTACAAGTTGCAAGGTGAAATATACCTTCACTAGGCTCATTCAATTGTTCAGTCTATTCCTGCTCTTACAGCAAGATGAATTCTTGTTGCTACAGTGGAGAAGATTGTGCTTCCTCTGAGAACTACATAGCAGCAGTAGCCAAGTCATCAAGACTTGGTAACCCTTGCTCATTATGCCCCATTTTCTTTGTCTCAACTTGTTCCTCTTCAGGAATGAATGAACTATATGCAGCATTTTCAGACACATTCTGAGAAACATCAAATTCAGACCCTACAGACCCTTCTGAAATTATAATAACCTCTGGTTGAGGTGAAGCAGGGGAGGTCTTACATTGTTTCCTTGTGGAAACTCTTCTTGGCACTGGTGCAGTTGCAAGAGCTGTTGTGGTAGCCTTCCTTTTTCTGGTCTACTTAGAGGGTTCTGCCCTACTAGAGGATGATGGTGAACTGGTGTTAGCAATAGGTGTTGTTGTAGGAGAGACAGCTGAAGGGGAAGGTGCTGCAGGAGGAGAGCATTACCCTTTTTGAGAATGAGGGTCAGACTTTGGGGTTTGTTCGGCTCCAGATGACTCACTTGCCTTTGTTTTTCCCTTCTCTCTCCTAGTGGAAGACCTAGTTTGTACCTGAGCAGAGGATTCCAGTGGAAGAGCTGTAGGAGCAGGTGCTACAGGAGTAGATGACCTTTGCCCTGTTCTACTGGTAGACACAATTTCTTTCTTCTTTTTCTAAGGTCGTGGGGTAAGTACCCAAGGGGGTTGTGGAATTTTCAATCTCTTTTGGGCAATGAATTATTGCCAAGAAAGAGATGAAACATCTCTCAAAGAGTGTTCAATCAGTAATTTGATAAGGCCATGGTGAGCAACAGAATTATCTTTCCCTTGTTGGGTTCTGTGGGCACTTTGTTCTAGAAATTTTAACAGGAAATTCATAACATTTACAACTAACCCATCCCTCATATGACTTAATAATTTGAAATGATAAGAATGCAGGTAGGAGAAATGACCTTCACAGGTTAAATAATTGATTATGTAAGTGGCATATTCTTAATAAGGAGGAGGCAATGATACCCGCTTGCATCCCTGCTTGGAGACTTCCAAAGGTCTATCAGTGGGCATTGAAAACTCAACCCTTGTAGTGGCAACATCTAAAGAAAAATTTTCTCCAATGGCTGGGAGCCCGGTTACTTTAGCAATTCTGTCTTTAGTTGTAACAACTGTTAGACCACACATAGTAGCTTCCCCTTCAAAATGGGTTCTCAAAAATTCTCCAACAACCTCCTCATCAAAAGCATTTAAACTCAAGAAGTAGTTTAACCATCTACAGAGGCTGAATGCATGGACTATTTGAGGATTTTACAATAATAATTCATGAGCTACAGGCTCATGTCACATCAGCTGACCACCCATGTTCATAGTTTTCCCTTAGCTGAACTCAACTCCTTACTGAAAATTCAAATTCTCTGTTTCCCTTTCTGTTCTGGTTTTTTTCTGTCATGCTATCACATTTCTTTCTTTTCCAAAGATAAACTTTTTGAACAAGTAGTTTTAATCATAAATTACAAGAAAAAAATGCAATAAAAAGAACATGCGATCATATTTGGAAAGTACCAAAAGAATAATAAAGAAAGGTTATTTGTGCAGTTATGGCAGGGGCGAAAAGATAGGTTTTAAAAGGTGGATTACCCCGCCCCCTACTTAGAGTATGACATGTGTCCTCACATGTACTAAAGAATAGGTGAAGATCAAGTAATAATGATTGGTACTGTCATAGCAGTAAATGAATAGAATAAAATAAATCAAAAATGTGATAACAAAAGATATGGCGTACCTTTGATAATTGCATGTACGTGTGAAGAAAGATGACGACGTCTGCATAAGTTGATAGTTGGAAATGATATCATAATTAAGGGTGATATGGATGGATGAAGTGGATGGGTGATGTGGGCAGACGAGATGAATGGATGGAATGGATGGATGGGATGGATGGATGGAAGATAAATAAGTGAGATGGGGTGATAAATGAGAATGGAGATAAAAGGGTTTCTTTTAAAAAAAAGAAAACTTTTATTATGAGCATGCTTTTCAAAATTATGGTGAAGCTATAGGAGAAAGGCTAAAGCCTTCAGCCGCAGGAAGAGTAGCAGGAGGAACTTGAATGAACTGTTGCATGAATTTTTCTTTTGAGACTAGTTTATGGTACAACCAGTGTCGATGGCCATTAAATAGCAATTTGAAATGGACTGGATCAATTGTAGTTAGTTGTACAGCTCCGTTGTCGAACACATTCTCAACTTTATAGGGACCAAGACAGCATGTTGTGAGCTTACCTTGGTTTTCTTGATATCTGGAATCATATAACAGAGCCCAATCACCAACAAAAAATTTCCTGATTTTAATATGTTGATCATGCCATTTCTTTCTTTGTTGTTGGATCACTTCTATATGCTATAGGGCAACTTTTCTCATTTCATCCAAAGAATTTAGCTATAGGAGACGATCCTTCTGTGCTTCAAATATTTCCATATTGAGTTCAAGAGCTGTCCTCAAGGTTTTGTGCTCAAATTCTATGGGCAACATGGCTATTTTCCTATAAATCAGCTCAAAAGGTGTAAACCCAGTTGTTGTCTTCCATGTAGTTTTGTAGGCCCAAACTACTTCATGAAGTCTACTGCTCCAATCTTTTCTATGGATCTACACTGTCTTTATGAGGATCACCTTAATTTCCCTGTTTGTTACCTCCGCCTGACCATTGACTTGAGGATGATAGGGGCTGGACTTCCTATGTTTGATTTTATAGTCATTCATTAGTGCAGTGATCAGATTCGATGTGAACTGAGCTCCCTGATCAGTTACAAGCTCTCTGGGAACTCCAAATCTAGTGAAAATTTGATCATACAGAAATTCAGCAACCTTGTTATCTCAAGCATGAGTCATAGCTTTTACATCAACCCATTTTGTTACATAATCCATGCAAACTAGAATGTATGATTTTCCATTTGATGGTGGATCAATTGGTCCTACAAAATCTATTCCCCACTTATCAAAAGGGGTGACTATTACCTGTGGATATAGTGGCATTTCATCTGATTTGGTTGGTCTTCCCATACGTTGGCATCTATCACATTTCCTTGTATAGGACACAACATCCTTGTGTAATGTTGGCCAGTAGTACACTATTGTAAGAATCTTCATTGATGTTCTCTTTGCTGCAAAATGTCCCCCACAGGGTTCATCATGGCAAGCATGCAAGATATCATCAGTCTCATCTTCTTTTACACATCTTCACATCAATTGATCAGGTCCAGTATAAAACAAACAATTTACAATCCATGAAAAATTAAAACTTTTCTCTATTAACAATTTCTTTTCTTTTGGAGAAAAGTGAGCTGGTATTCTATTTGCTGCTAGATAATTAGCAATGTCTGCATACCATGGAGCATGTGCAGTAATGGAAAATAAGTGTTCATCTAGAAACCTATCATCAATGACCTTGTGTTGAGCAGGTGCAGCTATTTGAAGTCTTGATAAAAAGTCAACCACAATATTAGCTCTTCCTACTTTGTCAATGATTGTAATGTCAAATTCTTGTAACAACAGGAGCCATCATGCCAATCTTCAGAAATGGTAGGTTTTTTCATCAGATACTTGATTGCTGCACAGTTAGTATGGATGAAGATCTGATAACTTGTGACATAATGCCTAAATTTATTCAAAGCATACACTACTGCGAGCAATTCCTTTTCTGTAACAGTATAGTTGAGCTCAGGACCTTGAAGGTTCTTGCTGATAAAGTAGATAGCATACTCAATTGAATTTTCTTTTTGAATTAAAACTACTCCTATACCAAAATTAGAGGCATCAACATGTATATGAAAAGGAAAATTTTATTTTGGACCTTGAAGAACAAGGTCTTTAGTAAGCAAGTCCTTTAGTTGCAGGAAGGATTTTTCACAGGTCTCTGACCACTCGAATTGAGAATCCTTAGTTAACAAGGCATAAAGTGGACTAAATTTTTTACTGAAATCTTTTATAAACCTTCTATAATACCCTACATGGCTAAGGAAACTTCTGACATCCTTCTATTTTCCAGGATTTTGTAAATTCAAAATAACTTCAATTTGAGCAGGGTTGACCTGAATTCCATTCTTTGAAATATGATAGCCTAGAACAATGCCTTTTTCCATCATTAGAAAACACTTTTCACTGTTTAGAGACAAATTTTTCTCTCTACATCTTTTCAACACTTTTTCTAAATTCATAAGTGCTTCTTCAAATGTGACCACATAGGTAGTGAAATCATCCATATAAATCTCCATACAGTCATGAGATATATCAGCAAAGATACTAATTACTGCTCTCTAAAATGTTGTTGGCGCATTGCATAGACCAAAAGGAAAGACTAAGTAAGAAAATGTTCTCCATGGACAGGTAAAAGTGGTCTTATCTTGATCTTCAGGGGAAATTTTTATTTGATTGTACCCAGTGTAACCATCCAAAAAGGAAAAATATATTTTGGCAGACAGTGAGTCTAGTACTTGGTCTACAAAAGGATGTGGAAAGTAATATTTTTTAGTGGCATTGTTCAATTCTCTATAATCTACACACACTCTCCATTTTTTACCTTTCTTTGGGACAATAACTAATGGAGAAACCCATTGACTATCAGAGATTGAATAGATAAAACTAGCATCAAACAACTTTTGAAGTTCATTTTTAACTATTTCTCTAAGTGTTGGATTTACTCTTCTTTGAGGCTGCCTAACTGGTAAACAATCTTCTTTGATATAGATCCTGTGAGTATAAATTCGAGGATCTATTCCTTGCATGTCCCTATATTCCCATACAAAAGCTTTATGCTAATCTTGTAGCATTTTTAATAAGACAGCCTGTTGAGATTGTAACAGCTTGCTATTGATATTCAAACAGTGACTTGGAGACAATTCTATATGCTTAGTGAGATTACTCATAGAATCTACAAGTGATGTTTGTACCTCTTGTGGAAGCAAGTTAAGAAAAATTGTTGGAAGTTTACGCAGTGAACTCTCAAAATTTGGTTATTGCAAGAAACATTGTAGATGGCTACCATTTGGATCAGATGAACTATCTGTATTAGAGTTAAACTGCAGAATTTGAAAAAGTAGAGCATCCTCATTCTGAAGTTGTGAGAATGAATTATTTTGAAGCATCGTTAATTGAGCCAACAAATTGGCTTCTTTAGTTTCTTCCCCCACATCTGGCCAAATAGGTTGGGACAAATCTGGTTGAGGTCTAGCAGGCGGATACAACACCAATTTTTTTTGTAGACTGTCCATAAAAAATGGTCATATCTCTAGAATGAAATCCTATAAAAGTATCAGTAGTGGCTAACCATGGTCTACCAAGGATAACTAGATACCCTCCTAAAGTTTCCTTAACTGATAGTATTGTGAAATCAGCTGGATACTCCCAAGATTCAAGAGTGACAATTACATCTTCCACCATTGCATTAGGTTTAACTGCCGAGATATCTACAAGCTGCAAAACTATAGGTGTAGACCTAATGTTTGAAATGTTCAAGGAGTCCATAGTATTCTTTGTCATGACCTTAATGGTAGCACCTAAGTTAATCAAAATATTTTTTACAATTTGGCCATTTATATGTATCTGTACTACAGGACTTCCAGTGTCAATATACTTTGGGATGACTACATTTCCCAAAATTATATCAGCCAATTTCCCTAAGACATGAATTGTTTGGAGATCTTTTTTCTTCTATCCAAGCTTCTTCAAACAAGCCTCTTTAATAACTTTTCCAAAAATGGGAACATCTTTAATAACCTGAAATAAAGGGATTTGAATCTATACATTTTTAAGCTAATCCATAATGTCAAAAGTGGGTTCTTCCATGGATTTAAATGTAGTACTTTGCAAACTCTGAGGAAAAGGTGTTTTGTCTTGGCTTTGCAAAATAGGTTCCTTAGAAATAGTATCAGTTATAAGCATATGCTCAGTAGGAGCAGCGAGTGCAATAGATTCTTCATGGGGAGAATCTGGTATTTCAGTAATTAGAGGTGGTTTTGGAGCAGGTATAGTAGTTTCAGACCTCAAATGGATGTCATTAATGTTTAAGGCATAAGCTTGATATTGGTTGGCTTTGACAAGATACGTGGGCTACTGTGGCTGCTGCTATTGCTTATTATTGAGATTTGACAACAGCTGGGCAGGCATAGGCATTTGCTTTGGAGGTCCAGTATTTGTGGCAGTTGTTGTAGGAGGTGGCGTGAGGGTCTGTGGTTGTGGCTGTGGAAGTTGCAGGAATCCAGAGGACTGGTTTTGCCATTGCTGAGGACCTCTCCATTGAGGATTCTGCTGCCAATTTTCTGAAGGTGGGGTCCATTGTCCTTGTGGCTGCTGCCAACCTCCTTGAGAAGATTGCCATTACGGGGTCTGATAATTAGGCCAAGTTGGTTGAGGTGGATTCTAGGGTGGTGGTGGTCCATATGCAGGTTTCCATTGGTTATTATAGCTAGAATAAGGATTACCAAAAGTTAAAGGATCTTGAGGCATACCTTGTCTTTGGGCCCATGGTCTCCTTTTTGCAACAAAGAACACTTGATCATCATCATCTTCTACTGGCTTAAAGTCAATAGGTAGTTGCTTAGCTTCTAGATTAGCCACCATCTTGCATCTACAGTCATGTTTTTTCTCTCTACAGTATGGACAGAACTCGGCCAAAACTGCCTCAACTTCCTCATGTTTCTTCTGAGCTTGCATAGTGTCCAGTTGTGTAGTTGTATTATTAATGATGTCCTGCTTGAAGTTAAACAGTAAATTTGTTATCTCCATCCAAGAAACTCCACCAGAAGAAGACTTCCCCACTGTAGCATGATGACCTCGACTTTTCTTAACTATTGCTCGAAAGTAGTTAAGACATATTTTCTTTATATCATCTCAAGGTAGTTGGGTTATATCACCTCCTCCCATCAGATCTAGGGCATCTATACAGGCATTACTGATTCCCCTTAGAAAGAGTAATTTCTAAGAGTCTTCATTGAGAGTATGGTTTGAGTTCCTTTTTAGTGAAAACAAGAACCTTGAAATATAATCTTCCAAACTTTCATCCTCCTTCTGAATTTAGAATATTTCATCACCTTTACTGGCACTCTTACAATATTCCTTATACTTCTCAAGAAATTTTATTTGCATGGCTGCCCAACTATCAACAATGACTCTTCCTAGACTCATGAACCATCTGAGAGCTCCCTCCTTCAAGGTGGAAGGAAATAACTTCAGTTTATGAGTGTCTGAGTTGTAGTCATAACTGTGACAGAGGACATCAAACTCAAACATAAAAGTTTCTGGGTCCTCAGTAACCAGGCCATAAAACTTGGGAAGCAATGAAGAGGGAATATTTTTAAGATTGTCAGTATCTCGTTGGGGAACAATGGAAAAATCAAATGTTGGAGGTGGATTAGGTGGATTATTTCCCATATTTACTTGCTGGAATAGCAGAGCAAATGGATTTTCCTCAGGTTTGTTATCAGATCGGTTAAATGGTAGTTCAACAAACAAGTTTTCAGGGAGGAACCTTCCCAGTGCATCTCTTCTTCTTCTATGCATGCAATACGATAAATAGTGGTTTGAAAGATTTTAAAAATATTTGACTAACAAACTAAACTAATGCTAAAAATGACTTCTAACAAATCCTTAGCTTGACGCCGTCCCCGGCAACGGCGCCAAAAATGGTCGTGCCCATAAAAGGATATGAAAATCATGGTAAAATATTTCCTGGGAATTGGACATTCCAACAGGTGACTAATATCTCTCTATGAACATTCATTTACTTGTCAAACTAGGGTACGTATACTTTAAATGGTGCGGCACAATATATGCACTAAGAACTAGCTTCGGTCCAAACTTAATAGAAATAAATACTTGGAAGAAATTCTATCTACGCTATAGGAAGGTAATGCAAAGTTCTTTTAACTCAACTATGATTTGATTAAAATAGAAACCATAATAACTACGACTAAAACACAAACTATGTACTGGCCTTATACTGCAGGAATAGGCACAGGGATGGATTCCCGATGCTGCAGAAGTAATACAAGACTGAGTTTGTATGAAAACTTCAAAAATGAAAGCTAATTGATGATCAACAGAAAAAAATAGCTAACTAAATAGCTACAGATACTTACTAAGTGGCCCCCCTTAGCAAGCAACTACTAATTACACGGGTGCTGAACTCATAATTTCATCAAACTTTATTCATGAAAATAGAATGGTACACATTGCTTTGTTGATATAGAAACTAACAAAAAACTCTGTCTCTTGTCAAATAGATTCTACTTTTCATTATCATACTGATTCTTACATGATATCTGCTAACTTTCTATCACTATGCTTCTATCTTACTCTAACTATCCTCTCCTTCCTCCTTGCACAGGAAGAGTACTTTATTTTAAAAACAAGAGAGCAACTAACTAACTAACCCCATCAAAGAAAGACGTGGAAGTAAAGTGTATCCCAGAATCAAGGAACAAACTTCATAAATGAATTTATGCATTCAACCCGATCTAGAGAGAATCTAGTGCTCCACTCTTTCCAAATTGACTGTCATTAAAAATCTTTCCCAATGGTTTCAGTCAAAGAGTCTTCGCAAGATCTTCCTCAAAGTCATGCAGGAAATAGACTTTACTACAAGGCTGAGATCAGCTATGCTTGACTCAATCATTCTTCAACAATCTATGAAACAAAAGGTAAAAGATGCAAAAAAAAGGCATATGGCACATACACAATATCCATTCATTAATCACACATTTAAATCTATTTCATCATTCAAAAACTGTATGTGATATACCAGTCATTTAGGGAGTCAATAAGGTAATAAATGTAGTCAAGTCAACATAATAAACTATAGGAATATGAAAATATTTTGCTACAGGATATCCCAATAAAAGGTTTCAACAGAGTTTAAACAACCACAAATAATAAAATTAAATATATTAAAAGTCCATCATAATACCAAACTATGAGCACATTTTAAGCTCACCAGTCGCCTACTGGAATGTCCAATTCCCAGGTGTAGTTCTACTGTGACTTTTATATCCTTTTGTGGCTGTGACCATTTTTGGCACCATTGCCAGGGATGGTGTCAATCTAAGAACTTTCTATAGTCATTATTAGTAGTAGTTTAGTCAGTTGTTTAAGTATTTTCAAGTTATTTTTAAATACCATCTATTCTATTGCATGCATAGAAGAAGAAGAGATGCACTGGGAAGGTTTCTCCCTGAAAACCTATTTGTTGAACTACCATTTAACCTAGCTAATGAAGAACCTGAGGAAAATCCATTTGCTCTGATATTCTAGCAAGCAAATAATCCACCTCCTGCTTTTGAGTTTCCCATTGTTCTCTAGCGAGATACCGACAATCTTAAAAATATTCCTTCTTCATTGCTTCCTAAGTTCTATGGCCTAGTTACGGAGGACCCAGAAACTTTTTTGTTTAAGTTTGATGTCCTTTGTCGCAGTTATGACTATACTTTAGATGCTTACCAACTAAAGTTGTTTCCTTCCACCTTGAAGGAGAGAGCTCTCAGATGGTTCATGAGTTTGGGAAGAGGTGTTGTTGATAGTTGGACAGCCATACAAACAAAATTCATTGAGAAATATAAAGAATATTGTAAGAGTTCTAGTAAAGGTAATGACATATTCAGAATTAAGTAGGAGGATGAAAGTCTGGAAGATTATATCTCAAGATTCTTGTTTACTTTGAAAAGGAATTCAAACCATACTCTCAATGAAGACTCTCAGAAACTACTTTTGCTAAGGGGAATCAGTGATGCCTATATAGATGCCCTGGACCTGATGGGAGGAGGTGATATAACCTAATCGCTTTGGGATGATATCAAGAAAATATGTCTTAACTACTCTCGAACAATAGTTAAGAAAGGTCAAGGTCATCATGCTACAGTGGGGAAGTCTTCTTTTGGTGGAGTTTTCCGGATGGAGATAACAAATTTGGTGTCTGACTTCAAGCAGGATATCATTAATAATATGGCTACACAACTGGACACTATGCAAGCTCAGAAGAAACATGAGGAAGCTGAGGCAATTTTGACCGAGTTCTATCCACATTGTAGATAGAAGAAACGTGACTATAGATGCAAGATCATGGCTAATCTAGAAGCTAAACAACTACCTACTGACTTTAAGCCAGTAGAAGGTGATGATGATCAAGTTTTCTTTGTTGGACAAAGGAGACCATGGGCTCAAAGACAAGGTATGCCTCAAGACCCTTTGACTTTCGATAATCCTTATTCTAGCTATAATAACCAATGGCAACCTACATATGGACCACCACCACCTTGGGATACATCTCAACCAAATTGGCCTAATTATCAGACCTCACAATGGCAATCTCCTCAACGAGGTTGACAGCAGCCATGAAGACAATGGACCCCACCCCAAGTAATTGGCAGCATAATCCTCAATGGAGAGGTCCTCAACAATAGCAAAACTAGTCCCGTGGGTTCCTGTAGCCTCAATAGCCACAACCATAGACCCTTATGCCACCTCCTATAGGAACTGCCACAAATTTTGAACCTCCAAAATAAATGCCTATGCCTGCCCAGCCATTGCCAAATCCCAATAATAAGTAACAGCAGCAGCCACAGCAGCCTATGTATCTTGCTAAAGCCAACCAATATCAAGCTTATGCCTTAAACATTAATAATATCCATTTGAGGTCTGGAACCAATCTACCTACTCCACAACTACCTCTAATTACTGAAATACCAGATTCTCCCCTTGAAGAATCTACTGCACCTGTTGTTCCTACTGAGCATATGCCTATAACTGATATCATTTATAAGGAGTCTATTTTACAAAATCAAGACAAACCACCTTTTCCTCAGAGGTTGCAAAGTACTGCATTTAAACCCATGGAAGAATCCACTTTTGACATTCTAGATCAGCTCAAGAATGTATAAATTCAAATCCCTTTATTTCAGGGCATTAAAGATGTTCCCATTTTTGAAAAAGCTATTAAAGAGGCCTTTTTGAAGAACCCTAGATGGAAGAAAAAGGATCCCCAAACAATTCATGTCTTAGGGAAATTGGTTGATATAATGTTGGGAAATGTAGTCATTCCAAAGTATATTGACCCTAGAAGTCCTATAGTGCAAATACACATAAATGGTCAAATTGTAAAAAATATTTTGATTGACTTGGGTGCTGCCATCAATATCATGACAAAGCATACTATGGACTCCTTGAACATTCTAAACATTAGGTCTACACCTATAGTTCTACAGCTTGTAGATAGCTCCATAGTCAAACCTGATGGAATGGTGGAGGATGTAATTGTCACTTTTGAATCTTGGGAGTATCCAGTTGACTTCACAACATTATCAGTTAAGGCAACTTTAGGAGGATATCTAGTTATCCTAGGTAGACCATGGTTAGCCACTACTAATACTTTTATAGGATGTCGTTCTGGAGATATGACCATTTCTGATGGACAGTCCACAAAAAAATTGGCTTTGTATCTGCCTGCTAGACCTCAACCAGATTTGTCCAAACTTGTTTGGCCAGATGTGGTGGAAGAAACTGAAGAAGCCAATTCATTGGTTCAATTAATGATGCTTCAAAATGATCCATTCTAACAACTTCAGAATGAGGATGCCTTGATTTTTCAAATCCTGCAATTTAACTCTGATACGGGTAGTTCATCTGATCCAAATAGTAGTCATCTAAAATGTTTCTTGTAGCAACTAAATTATGAGAGTTCGCTGCCTAAAATTCCTGCAATTTTTCATAACTTGTTTCCAAAAGAGGTACAAACATCACCTGTAGATTCTATACGTGATATCACTAAGCAGATAGAATTTTCTCTAGATCATTGTTTTAATATCAATAGCAAGCTATCACAATCTCAACACGCTGTTCTATTAAAAATGCTACAAGAACAACATAAAGCTTTTGCATGAGAATATGGGGAAATGCAAAGAATAGATCCTTGAATTTTTACTCATAGGATCTATATCAAAGAAGATTGTTTACCAATTAGGTAGCCTCAAAGAAAAGTAAATCTAGCACTTAGAGAAATAGTTAAAAATGAGCTTCAAAAGTTGCTTGATGCTAGTTTTATTTACCCAATCTCTGATAGTCACTGGGTTTCTCTGTTAGTTATTGTCTCTAAGAAAGATGGAAAATGGAGAGTGTGTGTGGATTACAGAGAGTTGAACACTGCCACTAAAAAATGATCACTTTCCACTATCATTTGTAGACCAAGTACTAGACTCACTATCTGGCAAAAAATATTTTCTCTTTTTGGATAGTTACAGTTGGTACAATCAGATAAAAATTACCCCTAAAGATCAAGATAAGAACACTTTTACCTATCCATGGGGAACATTTACTTACTCAGTCTTGCCTTTTGGTCTATGCAATGCGCCAGCAACATTTTAGAGAGCAATAATTAGTATCTTTGTTGATATTTCTCATGACTATATGGAGATTTATATGGATGACTTCACTACCTATGTAGTCACATTTAAAGAAGCACTCGTGAATTTAGAAAAAATATTGAAAAGTTGAAGAGAGAAAAATTTGTCTCTAAACAGTGAAAAGTGTTTTATAATGATGGAAGAAGGTATTGTTCTAGACCATCATATTTCCAAGAATGGAATTCAGGTTGACCCTACTAAAATTGAAGTTATTCTGAATTTACAAACTCCTGCAAAACAAAAGGATGTCAGAAGCTTCATTAGCCATGCAAGGTATTATAGAAGGTTTATAAAAGATTTCAGCAAAATTTCCAGTCCACTTTATGCCTTATTAACTAAGGATTCTCAATTCGAGTGGACAGAGGCCTGTGAAAAATCTTTCCTGCAACTAAAGGACTTGCTTACTAAAGCCTCTATTCTTCAAAGTCTAAAATAGAATTTTTCTTTTCACATACATGTTGATGCCTCTGATTTTGGTATAGAGACAGTCTTAAATCAAAAAGAAAATTCAATTGAGCATGCTATTTATTTTATCAGCAAAAACCTTTAAAGTTTTGAGCTAAACTACACTGTTATAGAAACAGAGTTTCTAGTAGTAGTGTATGCTTTGAATAAATTTAGGCATTATGTCACAAGTTTTTAGATATTCATCCACATTGACCATGCAGCAATCAGATATCTAATGAACAAACCTGCCATCTCTGGTAGGTTGGCAAGATAGCTCATGTTGTTACAAGAATTTGACATTACAATTATTGATAAACTAGGAAGAGATAATGTTGTGACTAACTTTTTATCAAGACTTCACATAACTGCACCTGCTAAAGACGAGGTCATTGATGATGGGTTCCCTGATGAACACTTATTTTCCATTGCTACACATACTCCATGGTATGCAGACATTTCCAATTATCTAGCAGCAAGTAGAATACCAACTCACTTTTCTCCAAAAGAAAATAAACTGTTAATTGAGAAAAGTTTTAACTTTTCTCAGATTGCAAATTGTCTATTTTATATTGGACCTAATCAAGTGATGCGAAGATACATTGTAAGAGAAGATGTGACTTATGATATCTTGCATGCTTTCCATGATGAACCATGTGGGGAGCATTTTGCAGCAAAGAGAACATCAATGAAGGTTCTTACAACAGGGTACTATTGGCCAACATTACACAAGGATGTTGTGGCCTATACAAGGAAATGTAATAGATGCCAATGTATGGGAAGACCAACTAGGGCAGATGAAATTCCACTATATCTAGAGGTAATAGTCACCCCTTTTGATAAGTGGGGAATGGATTTTGTGGGACCAATTGATCCACCATCAAATGGCAAGTCATACATTCTAGTTTGCATGGATTATGTAACAAAGTGGGTTGAGGTAAAAGCTATGACTCATGCTCGAGATAACAAGATTGTTGAATTTCTGTATGAACAAATTTTCACTAGATTTGGAGTTCCTAGAAAGCTTGTAACTAATCAGGGAGCTCAATTCACATCCAATTTGATCACTGCACTAATGAATGAATATAAAATCAAACATAGGAAGTCCAACCCCTATCACCCTGAAGCCAATGGTCGGGTGGAGGTTACAAACAAGGAAATTGATGCAATATTAACAAAGAAAATGTAGCTCCATAGAAAAGATTGGAGTAGTAGAATTCCTGAAGGAGTCTGGGCCTACAGAACTACATGGAACACAACAACTGGGTTTACACCTTTTGAACTACCTTATGGGAAAACAGCTATGTTACCCATTGAATTTGAGCATAAAACTTTAAGAACAACTCTCGAACTCAATATGGAAATTTTTGAAGCACAGAAGGAACGTCTCCTGCAGCTAAATGCCTTGGATGAAATGAGAAAAGCTACCCTATAGCATACAGAAGTGGTCCAATAGCAAATGAAGAAATGGCACAATCAACACATCAAAACTAAGCAATTTTCTGCAGGTGATTGGGCTCTGTTATATGATTCCAGATATCAAGAAAGCCAACGTAAGCTCATAACACACTGGCTTGGTCCCTATGAAGTTGAGAATATGTTTGACAACGGAGTTGTATAATTGGCCACAATTGATCCAGTCCATTTCAAATTGCTAGTTAATAGCCACCGACTACGGTTATATCATAAACTGACATCAAAGGAAGAGTTCCTGAAAAAGTTTGATCTGATTGGTCCTCCTGCAGCAAAAGGCTTAGGCCTTTTTCCTGCAATGTCTCTTTAAGTGTTGCATTGACCACCCATAATAAATTTTTTTTTAAAGAAAACCACTTTTCTCCATATCTTTCCATCTATCATGTCATTCATTCCTTTATCTGCCACGTCATCCATAAATTGCCACTCTGCCTCATTGATGCATTCACTCCTGCAACTATCATTTCATGATACACTGTTTCCCTTTGTGGCATTTCTGAGAACTTAATTCAAGGTACGCGAGATCTTTTCATTATCGCATAATTTATTCCTTCTGTCTATTCATTAATTGTAATGTATACATCAACCATAATTGCATGCTTTGATTTTATCACCTTGCACATGTGAGGACACATGTCGAATGCTAAGTAGGGGGTGGGGGTATTCTAATTTGAAATCTTCTTGTGCCAAACTTGTGTTTGCCAAAATAGTTCTTTTATGCAAATGTCTAGCTGTTATTTTTGGCAAGGAAAAGAAAGTGCAGTAAGGAAGAAGAGTCTTTTTCAAGCTTTCAGCATCAGTCTAAGTTTTGTTTCAAGAATTTTTTATCATGGGTGGCCAACTGGTGAGGCACGAGCCTGTGGCTCATGAGGCGTTGATACAAGATCCTCAGATAATGCAAGCATTCACTAATTGTGGATGGTTAAATTATTTCTTTAGAATGGATTCTTTTGATGAAGAGGCTGCAGGTGAATTTTTAAGAACATTTTTAGAAAATGAGGCTATGGTATGGAGTTTTGCAGTGGTTGTGATAGAGGAAAGAATTGCAGAAGTTACTGAATTACTGGTAGTTGGTGAAAATTTTCCTGTTGGAAGGGATGTTGTTTCTTCTAGGGCAGAGTTTAGCCTACCAGCTGATGGGCCTTTGGAAATTTCAAAGCAAGGGTGAAAAAGAATGTCCCTACCTTATCCATATTCTGAATACGCCATCTTTGTTATCAGGTATTTAAGTTGTGAAGGGCGTTTCTCTTACCTACATTCATATCATTTCAAATTGTTAAGTCATATGAGACATGGACTGGTAGTGAATGTTCTGAACTTTTTGTTGAATCTTTTGCAAAGCAGTGCACATGAAACCCAAAAGGGTAAAGAAATCTCAGTCACTCATCATGCCCTAATAAAACTTTTGATTAAGCAATCTTTAAGGGATGTTTCACCTCTTTCTTGGAATGAGTTTGTTGCTCGAAAAGGTCTTCAACCGCTTGAACCCCCTAGGGCACTATCTGCGTAGCCTAGAAGAAAGAAAAACAGAATTGAGTCCACAAGTACTGAATCAGAGCAAGAATCCGCTGCTCCTACAACGCCCAGTCCTACAGCTTCAATACCAACGTCCTCTACCGGTGTGCAAACAATGTCTGCCGCTAGGAGAGAAAAATAAAAGAAAATTGTAGGTGAGTCATCTGGGGTAGGACAGACTCCTGAGTCAGACCCACATACTCAAAGACAAAAACTTTTTGTCTCATCCTCTCCTGCAAAGTCTTCCCCTGTTTCTGTCTCTCCTGTAGCAACACCCATCAATACTCCAATTTCAATCTCTTCTTCCCTTGCCAATTCTAGATCTTCAAGACTAGCTAGGAAGAGGTCTGCTAAGGAAGCATCCTTTGCTGCTGCTCCTACAAAACTACTAAGGAGTTCATTGAGAAAATAGTCTAAGCCTACTGCAACCTCTGTTCAAATAGAAACTGTCATCATATTGGAGGACTCTGCTAAATCAAGTCATGATAACTCACTGGGTATGTTTGCAAATGTTCCAGAAAGCTCCTCTATTGTTCCTAAAGCAGCATAACCTAGTAACGTTGATAAGGGGAAAATACTGAGTCTAGTTGACTTGGCTTGTGCGGCTAAGAAAATTTCTAAGAAAGAACAATCTTTTTCCATGAAGCAACAGGGTTTCATCCTGCAGCAAGGGGATTTTGTCCTACTACAAGAAGAGGTTGTGCTTGAACTGCCTGAAGTACCCTATGATAAACCATTGCCTAATAAAATTTGCATAGATTTAGTTGTATATAAAAGGACTTTACTAATTGCATACTTGGAATTTCTGAGCATTAAGAGAAAGCCTATGTCATTCCAGACTTTATGTTTTTGCCATTTTGCCAAAACTGAAGTCCAACAAAGTTTATGGGATGAGGAAAAGAAAAAATTGCAAAGGGAAGTTGAAAAGAAAAAGCAAGAAATTCAAGATATGTAGAAGAAAATGAATAAAATGATGAAAATAGCTGGATAGATAATGGAGTGTAGACCGCCACCCAAATTATATGCAATGTGCCTCAAAGAATAGCTTTTTTGGTTCAAATTAATGAGGATCTCAAGAAATTTGGAACCTGATATTGAAGTAGCCAAGGAATTCTACGATGCTTATGAAGTGGCCCCTAATTAGTTGAAAAACTCCATGTGTGAACTTTACTTACATGGTTATTTAATTCCTGCAGAAACTGAATGGAACCCACTTCTTTATATAGGTGATATTCATCTAAGAGCACTTATGTCTTGGGCTACAAATGAGATCAATTATGGAAGACAATTGGAAACATATGAAGAAGCAGAAAAAGATGAACCTATTCTTTTAAGAGCTGAGAGTTCAGACCCACACACAGTTTTAAGAACTTGGTTTAATGTTACTGATGGATGGATTCATGTTGAGGAAAGAAGGAAATTTTTTGAAATTAGAAAACAAGTATACAGTGAGTTCAAAGAATAGAAATATACATTTTGGAAACTCGCCTCTTCCAGAATTAAGACAAGGTGGGAGAGATTAACAGTTAGTTTAAGAAAAACAGAGCCTCACACCCCTTTGAACTTCACAGCAGCCCTCAGGAGAATAGAAAGGTACATGCAACTAGGTTTGTAGAGCAGATTTGAATTATGGATGCCACTGACCTTCAAACCCCTAGTTTGAATGTGGCCATTTTATCCTTACCAAGCTAAGGAAATCAATGCAAAAATAGAAAATCATAGATTTGAAAGATGGCAATTTACGAGAGGTTTTTACTTCAAATATGGAACTTCACTGCAAGGTCATATTACTCCATCAAATTTTAGGGAAACAACAAGGAAAT
This sequence comes from Sequoia sempervirens, assembly GCA_007258455.2. Classification (NCBI taxonomy): domain Eukaryota; kingdom Viridiplantae; phylum Streptophyta; class Pinopsida; order Cupressales; family Cupressaceae; genus Sequoia; species Sequoia sempervirens. The sequence continues at coordinate 374,867,182 of VDFB02271358.1, forward strand.
TCAATGCTGGAGGACCAACATTATGATAAGTAGGGGGCAGAATGATGAGCCTTAAATATTCTCATAGTTTAAAACTTTTGATACTCTTACTTTTGTTATTAATAGTTGTTTTAACCTATGATTAAAGACTTTTTGGGTGGTATCCTTTAGCAACTAATCCCATATTCCTGCAGTTTGATAACTTTATTAATTACCTCTTTGACCCTCCACATGGCTGATGTATGCTTATGATTTTGAATAATGGAAAAGCATTAACATGCGATTAATGAATGGATATCATGTCACTTGTGTGTATGCTTTCCTTCACCTCTATCATTTATTGCAGGCTGTTGGAGGAAGTAGAAGCTGATCTAGCGTAAGGAATCTTGGCTCTATTGAAGAAGTCATTCCAGAAATAACTCTTTGACCGAATCTTTGCGAAGAAACTCAACGATCCTTCAATCTAGGGAGTGTATAATGCTATATTTTCTCTGGGTCGTGTCAAACAGATAGACTTTCATTTATGAATGTTTGTTCCATGGATTTAGAATGTATTTATGATTATGACTCCCTTTGTTGATTAGTTAGCTATTTTTTCATTTAAATAATTGTTCCTCCTGCGTGAGTGAATGGGGATGAAACAATATGTGTTGAATAAGCAATAGAGTTCTGTGTTAAGTTTTATTTTGAAATAGAGTAATCAATGTATCCTGGTTCTGAATATGAAATTTTTTTTGATGAAGCTTTGAGTCAACTTCTTGTGTAATCTACTTGATGCTTGCTAAGGGGGCCCACTTAGTAAGTATTTTGTAGCAAGTTTTTGTAGTTAACTATTCATTTCTTGTTGATTACTAGTTAGAATCTATTTCTATAGATTTCAACACTAACTCGGGTTTGTATTGTTCCTGTAGCATCGGGAATCCATCCCCGTGTCTCTTCCTACAGCATAAAGCCAATTCATAGTTTGTCCTTTAATAATAGCTATTATGATTTTTGTTTTAACCGAGTTGTGTTTGAGTTAAAAAGCTTTACGTTGTATTTATTTTAAGCATTTATTTTCTATGGATGGTGACTAGAAACTATTTCTTAGTGCACATACCGTGCTACTCCATTTCAAGTATATGTTCCCTAGTTTGATAAAATAAATGAATGACCATGAGAAGATGTTAGTCGCCTGTTGGAATGTCCAATTCCCAGGTTTATTTTTGCTGTGACTTTTATATCTTGTTGTGGTCATGACCACCAAGTTCATTGCATGGAGGTTGCATATGATGATACCTATTTGAAGCAGCTATTCCCTAGGAGTTTGGTAGGCCACGCTATAGAATGGTTCTCTCGCTTACCTTCAAGCATTAGAACATTCCAAGAAATTAGGGATGCATTCATTAAAAATTATGCATGCAACATTGCAATGGATGTTAGTCTAGAAGAACTCTACACTCTAGAACAAGGAAAGGGTCAGTCATTCGCCTCATTCCTACAACGATGGAAATCCAAAGCCAATCAGAGTAAGTGGACCATGCCAGAAGAACAACAAGTTTGCACCATCATAGCCAACCTTGAAGGTCACTTGGAATTTCATCTCAAGGTTTAGGGCATCACCACATATGATCAGTTGATCCCCAAGGCACTTAGTATTGAAAGAGCCCTTGTGACTCAACCTGTGGAATCAACATCACACCATGAACAACAATACAACCACCCACCATCCAATTACAATGATAAACCTCACACATGGGCAAGGAAAAAAAATGTTACTAATGATGGTGTTGTTGATGCCAAGGTGGTCATTAGTGCCCCACACCAACATACACCCACACCACAAATCCAAACACAACACCAAAACACTTATCACATAACATACCAACCAAACAACAATCCAACCATCAATAATCTCAATGACCAAAGGGGACCACCTCAACGCAAAAGGGTAAAAGCACAAAGTTGTGTCACACTTTCAGCCAACTTATCAGCACAACTGAATTTAAATATTTCTAACTAAAAATCAGTTTTGGTCAAACATATGATCTAGTAAGATTCATTCTAGCTAAGTTATATGATTCCACAACTTTTTCAACTAAAATTGTTGGCTAAAAATGTATGGAGCATCACTTTGAGTCCAATTTACCAAAAAAATTAAATTATTTGAAAAACTTGAAGTTTCAATAACTCTTGCTAATGTAAACAACTTTTTTAAAAAAATATAAAAATTCCCTTTTGTAGATCCATAAGTGTAGTTTTCAAAAATATATTTATTTTAATAGTTTAATTATCTTTTATATTTTATTTTTTATTTTTACTAAAAGTAGGTTTTCAGCACAAAATTTGAGGTTGATTACTATGCCAAGGAAAAATACTAAAACTTATTAAAAAAATTTGAAAAAATATGATGCACTAGATAAAAGAATCTATTATAAGATGGTATAATTTTGTTTCCATTCTAGATAAATATTTAATATTGAAGTTGATGTCTGATGAAAATAGTTGTTTTTTGATTCATGCAGATTTTAATATTTATTTAAAAATATATATTTATCAAATTTGGAAAAAAATATATCCATGCACAAAAATTTCAAGTTATAAGTACACACAAAAAATTTGAAAGAAAAAAAAAATTACTATAAAAGGTTTGACATCCCATGCAACTTCAATTTTCAGCATTTTATCAGCAACTAAATTATAGTTTTAATTTATTAAAAACTAGTTTAAAATAAATTTTTATATTTTTTTAAAAAATAAAAACATAAAATATACTAAAAAATACATATTTTACTAGTTTACATCATTTCAAAATTCAATACATATATGCCACTTTTTAGTATTCAAGTTTAAAAATTGGATCAACGTTGGTCGTTTCCTTTATAAAGTGTGACACAACTTTGTGCTTTTACCCAAAAGTTATCCCAAATGAAAATGCGCCAATTTGGGGGAACCACTTGAGGACATAATGAAAAAATTGATCGACAAAAAACTCATCAAGCCTTCTACATTTGAGAATTACCAAGAACTAGATGTCAAACCTCCTTGGTATAATGAGAATCAACTCTACAAATTCCATAAAATAAAAGGCCACACCACAAATAGTTGCATGAGACTCAAAAACATCATCCAAGATCTCATCGATAAGAAAATCATAAACGTGGAACAACCTATGGGAAATCAAGATCTTAACATATATACGAATCTGATGCCGAATCATGGTAACAGATGGAATAAAAATGATCAAGTGAAGGGCAATGTAAATCATGTGTATGAAACAATCGTTACCTCCCTAAATGAAGACTGCATGGTCATCACCATCAAGGGTGCCCATGCTGAAGATTGTGGAGTCACCATAAGAGGCAGCAAAATCACCATCATAGGATCATCCTAATCAAATAGAGTCCCTTCATCTAGATTTGTTCCACATGGCTACAATGTTGTAGATCAACTTAAGAGAAAACTAGCACAAATCTCCATCATGGAGTTGCTAAAAATCTCATCTACCCATAGGAATATCCTTGAAGAAGCATTGGACTCATACATTATCCCCATAGATCTTGATGCAGATTACTTCCAGGCTATGGTTGGAAATATCATTACGCCTAATCTTCTCGAATCATCTGACCAAGATTTCCCCACCCAACCATGTCACAACTATGCACTTCACTTAGAAGCCATAGTACATAAGAGCAAAATCAAAAGGGTTTTGGTGGATGGAGGTGTGAGTTTGAACATCTATTCCCTAAGCCTCATCAAGCAGATGAAAATATCAGAAGATTCTATTGACAAAGGAAAGGGCATCATGATAAGAGCATATGATGACCAAGAAAGAGTGTCTCAGGGCACAATCAAACTCCCTATTCAAATAGGGCTGACTCTCATGGAAACCACTTGTCAGGTCTTGGACCTTTATTTGCCATATAATATCCTCTTGGGACATCCATGGATCCATGTGATGAAGGTCATAGCATCAACCTTCCACCAATGTGTGAAATTTACACATAATGGAAAAGAAGTTACTGTCCATGGAGATCCCAAACCTCTCATATTACAAAAATCTTGAATCAAAGTATTACAAAATCCCCCAAGTGCTAAAAAATGATAAGGGCCCATCCACACCATACATCGATGCTGCCACTCTCATGTCCACTTCTATGACAGAGACACCTGCCACTCCCACCATTCGCACCATTTCTGACATCAAACTTATCATCCAAGAGGACAGTTTTGGAAGCTACAAGCTTCCTAATAATGCTTTTGTGATAGGAGAGTTACCACAATCTCCTAGATCACGTGGGCGTCCACAAGAAAGCCAAACTTCCACATCACAAATGTCTCCTAAAGACTATCCTGAATTCATAAGATGAGGAGACCTTGGCCAGGAGGTTATTGGGGAAGATCCTTCACATATGCTCTATCAAGATGAAAGACTAGTAGTCAATTTACCAATGGATAACCAAAGCAAGGGTCTACAAATGATGCTCGCTATGGGCTATGATAGAAATCAAAGACTGGGAACAAATGATAATGGGCTCATAATACCTATCATGCCAAAGAAGTGACCCATAACAAATCTTGGCCTTGCATGTACCCCTCCGAGAATAACCATACGTGGCCAAACTCCTCTGGTTAGAGCGGTTAATAAACCTCATCAACCAACTATAGTAGAACTATGATTACTAGTATCCACAGGACGTGTTCTAGATAACTATACCTTTGATATAACCGATGTTTGTAGTAGTAGCGATGATGAGGATACCATGACCAATCTACCTAGGCTATTTGAGGATGCCATTCTTTACATTATTAGTACCCTATCCTTTGAAATAGACCATCAAAGACATGAGATCCGTTTAGTATATCCCCAACTGATCGACTATGACCAACGAGGACCATCAGTTCTTGATACATTTAAAAGCAATGAGGTGATCTTAGAATTCATGGGATTGTGGGTTAACATTCCAGATGGGGATCATAAAGTAGGGTTTATAATAGATTTGGACACACATGCCTATTACGGGGAAACAATTGAATCCTTTAGTCACAAAAGTGAAAAACTAAGAATCATATCCAAGTCCCTGAGTGAAAACCACACTGGGGCACTCTCTGACAAGAAAAAAGTAAAAAGAAAGGACATATCCAATGGTGAAAACCTCTCTGAGGCACTCAAGGATGAAGGATTCAATCTCCCTTTAAAATCTATTTATTAGGAAAAGTTAGTAGTCTTGGCCGAAAAATGCAATCTTGTCAACCTAGGAGCAGAGGAGACCCCGAATATCACATTCTATGCAGAATCACTATTATTGGAAAAGTAAGAACTCCTAGCAACATTCCTAAGGGAAAGGAAAATAAACTTCACATGGAGTTATGCTGACATGCCAGGGCTTGACCCAGAGACTATAGTTCATCACTTAGTAGTGTATCTAGAAGCAAAGCCAGTCAAACAAAAGCTTCGAAAAAAGCATCCTCAAATCACTCTATTAGTCAAAAAGGAGCTAAAAAAGCTACTAGATGCAGGATTCATATGACCAATAGATTATCCAAAATGGGTGTCAAATTTGGTACCTATTTCAAAGCCTGATAGAGCCATCAGAATCTGTACGGACTTCATAGATTTGAACAAGGCATGTCCAAAGGATGACTTCTCACTTCCTAACATCGATATGATAGTAGACGTGATAGCAAGACATGAGATGCTATCACTAATGGATGGATTCTCAGGATAAAATCAAATCATGATAGAAAAAGAAGATCAACATAAGACAACTTTTACTTGTCCATGGGGGACCTACTATTGGAACATAATGCCATTTGGCCTAAAAAATGTAGGAGCAACATATGAACGAGCCATGACATTATATTCCATGCCATGATCGATAAAATGGTTGAAGACTATGTTGATCATATCTTAGCTAAATCCAGAAAGAGAAAAGATTACATAGCAACCCTAGGTGCCATCTTTGACAGACTAGAGGAGTACAAAGTCATATTAAATCCCAAGAAGTACATCTTCGACATATAATCTGGTAAATTGCTAGGATATATAGTATCCTTGAGGGGCATCGAGGTGGATCCAGCAAAAGTAAGAGCAATCCTCGAGATGTAGGCACCAAAAATATTGAAACAATTGAGAGGCCTCCAAGGTAGACTCCAATCAATTAGAAGATTCATAGCACAACTGGCAGATAAATAGAACTCATACTCTCTCCTACTCCACAAGGGAGTAGTGTACAAATGGGATACAAAATGAAAAGAGGATTTTAACAAAATCAAGGAATATCTATTGACACCACAAGTCTTAATGCCACCCATCCTAAGAAATCCATTGATCTTATACGTGTCAACAACAGCAGCAGCCCTTGGAGCTCTCCTAGCTCAGCATGATGAAAATGGAATGGAGAGGGCTATCTACTACATCAGAAGGACAATGGTTGGTCATGAGTTAAACTATTCATTTATCAAAAAAACATGTCTCTTAGTAGTGTTTGCATCTCAAAAATTCAAAGGAAAAATAAATCTCATCGCCAAAATAAAGCTCATGTTAGCACACTGGATAAAGTTCATCACCAAAATCGACCCCCTCAAGTATCTATTATCAAATGCAATGCTCACAGGAAGAATGGAAAAATGGGTGATGATATTGTCAGAGTATGACATCGAGTATGTAGAGCAGAAAGCAATTAAGGGCCAAGTTATTGCAGATCAACTAGTAGAAGCACCTATTTATTCTGAGAACCCTCTTGTCTCAGAGTTTCTAGATGAATCCATCTTTAACCTCAATATAGCTGACCATTGGAAACTATACTTTGATGGTTCATACACACAACATGGATTAGGAGCTGGTGTCTTCTTCATCACCCCACAAGGGGATTGCATACCAAGGTCATACAAACTAGCATTTCCTTGCACCAACAACATCACGAAATATGAGGCCTTAACCATAGGTCTTAGGATAGTAGTGAAATGGAACATCATAGCTCTACAAGTGTATGGAGACTCTCAGTTGATCATAAATCAAGTCAATAATGAATATTAGACTAAGGATGAAAGGCTCACTCCATACAAGAAATTGGTGGAGACTTTCAAAGAATCTTTCATTGAAATAACATTTGAGCAGATTCCTAGAACCAACAACACAACAATAGACACCATGGCAACAATTGGATCCCTACTAGACATCCCTCATAACATTCCAAAATATGAATTCTTGATTGAGCAGCTTCTCATGCCTGCACTTGAGGTACTAGAATCAGAATTCATGTGTGAAGTCATTGGTCCTAATGATCCTTGGTATCATGACATCTACACATATCTTCACATAGGAGTTATACCCGTTGACCTGCCATCAACCTAAAATAAACCTTTGTTAAAAAGGCATCCAGATTTATCATCCTAGGTGATACCTTATATCGTAGAAGCATAGAAGGTACCTTACTGCACTGTTTAAATTCTAAGGAGGCATTAACCACTCTAACCAAAGTTCACAATAGTATTTGTGGTACGCACTCGAGTGGGATGACCATAGCTAAGAAACTGCTAAGGATGGGGTATTATTGGCCCATAATGGAACGCTAAGCACATGATCATGCTAGAAAATATCTACAATGTCAATAGCACAGGGATCTCATCCATGCTCTAGCTCAAGAGCTTCAATCCATTGTCACACCATGGCCCTTTTCATAGTGGGGACTCGATCTCATTGGGAAAATCACACCCACCTCATCTAATAGCCACAAATTCATCATAATTGCAATAGAGTACCTTACTAAGTGGGTGGAAGCCATACCCATGACATATATAACTTAGAAGCAGATCTCAAAGTTTATCCTAAACTACCTCATTTGCTACTATGGTGTCCCACAAGCCATTATCTCAGATAATGGGACACCATTTAAGAATTAGGATATTTGCGAATTGTGCAAGAAATTCAAAATCCAACATCACTTCTCCACCCCATACTATCCCCAAGGAAATTGCCCAGCAGAAGCTACAAACAAAACCATTTTGAAAATTCTCAAGAAAATAGTCAATGACACAAGTCGTGATTGGCATCTGTAGCTTAATCCTGCTCTCTGGGCTTATCAAACCAATATCTGCACACCCACTAGCACCACCCCCTTTTCCTTGGTCTACGAATCAGAAGTGATACTCCCCATTGAGATCGAGCTCCCATCCCTCAAGATATCACTGTAAAACCTCATCATGGATGAAGAGTACCAGGTATCAAGACTAAATGAGCTAGAGCTACTAGATGAGAGATGGATAGATGCTTCAAATCACTTGCAAGTCTATTAGAATAGATTCAAAAGGAGCTACAATAAAAAAATTAGAAGCAGGACATTCCAAGTCAGAGAATTGGTCTTAAAAGAGAATCAGAAGAATGTCCCAAACCCAAGAAACAAAGGAAAGTTCAAACCTAATTGGTTAGGACCTTTCGTCATCACGACAAGTTATAAGTCAGGGGCATATCAGTTATCAACACCCAAAAGGGAACCTTTGTAGGAGCCCATGAACAGCTACCATCTCAAAAAAAATATGCCTAACTTTCAAGGTATAGAACAAAAAATCCAAAAAAATTAGAAAATGTCCTAAAAAAATGGTTACCTTGGAGAAAACCTGGCAAACAGGCATCTTGGTGACAGTAAAAAAAAATTAAAATAAAAAGAAAAAAATCCAAAAAAATTAGAAAAAGAATAAAAAGGGTAGTAAAAAGAAAAATCATCCTCTAGTGAAAACTACTTTGGTGGCACTTTGTACAAGTACCTTGGTGAAAACCTGGCAAATAGGCACCTTGCATAAATAAGAACTTTCCATCCACCAGGATCTTTATGGCTTGTTCGGCATCATCCCTCCATTTTGCTTCCATCATCCATCACATTTAGGTCTCCATTGATCACTCATCCACTCACATCTACACCATAGCTTGGTCCTATCTTTGTATCATGATCCCTCCTAGTACTACTTAGCCCATCCTTTAGGTTAGTTTGTCCTACCTTTATTGGAGTAGTCTATTGCATCACATTGGGGGCATGTTCTTATTAGATCAAATTCGTGTATGATCTTAAAAGTCCTCAAATCAGAAAATCCAAAAACATCAATATATCAAAAAAAGTCCAAAAACATCAAAATATCAAAAAATCCCAAAATATCAAAAAATTAGAAAATCCAAAAACATTCAAAACATATCAAAATCCAAAAAATAGGTCAGAAAATTAGTTCAAAAACTCAAAAAACAAGGTCATCTTGTCGGACTACGTCGTCTCTAAGCTTGAAAGTAGGCAAGGTTGATCTTTGATGATACCCCGAGACACTTAGGTCAGTCCTTTAGGAGTCTATCATAATAAACTGACGTCTCATCATGTATATCATCATCTTTAAATCTATCAAGTCGTCAGTCGAACTACGTGGTCTCTGCATGTATAACGTAGGAAAGGCTCATCTGTTGATCAGCCCTCAAGACCCCTAGGATAGTCTTTAGGTTAGTCTCTTGGTCAAAAACTCAGAAAATCCCAAAAACATTGGAAAATCAAAAAATCAAAACATTTATAAAACCTCCAAAATACCAAAAACAACCTCAAAACATTGCAAAACATCAAAAACATCCAAATATTTGAAAAAAATCCTTCCACTTCATCTCACTTACACTTGCAATAAACACCATCCATAATAAACTGATCGTCATCCTCAACCTTTAGTGAAATAGTTAAAAACAAGCCTAGCAGGTTAAAAGTGTAAACTCAAAAAACATCAAAGTCAGTACGTAAACAGGTTGGTCAATTCTTTGTGTTGATAGTCCATCATCCAATCGGTCCCACAATAATCATCTAATAACATCATGTCCTAGGATGAATCCTTCCTACAAGGGGAATTATTTATCAGAAAGAGCACTTTGGATAAACGAAATGACGTGCTTCCATCCACTAACATGTCCTAGGATACATCCTTCCTATAATGGGCATTATCTTTTGGCAATAGTTTCAGTTCCTATCCTTGAAAACACATTCCCTTTTGGTTAGTGGTATTGAAGAACATCAACTTGTTTATTTGCTTTATCTTTTGACTTATCTTATTTGCGCTCATTCCAAGGACCTCTCGATGATATATGAACGAAGGATTTAAAGAGATAGGAATGGGGCAATGATCATTATATTTTTTCTGCTATGCTTGCTGGACATTCTTGTAATATAACCTTGATGAATACTTGCTTTGTTAGGTATGTATGGAAGAGGTCTAGGGAAACTTGTTGACTATTGCATGGATAGGTTTACCTTTCCGTGTTTTGGTCTGAGGTGCCTAAATTTTTTGAAGTGCATCCTAGCAAGGTTTCTATATGTCAAGTGTGAACAAGAATACTCCTATCTGCTTGTCAAATCAAAGTTCATCTCACTAGGCACAATGTCATCCTAGTTTTCTATACCTTAATGCATTGTACCATGTGTGTTATCAAACATAAGAAAATTTGGCCCTTTGAAAATCCCAATTCCTCAACAAGTAATCATCATCATCATCATTTGCATTTGCATCATCTTGTGTCTTGTTGAAATGACTTCTTCTTTTCTTACTAACTATACTAACAAGGTACTATGATAGTTGATCATCATCACCATCATCGTCATCGATCCTGCACCCAAAATCATTAGCATATTGCATAAACATATCATATAGGAAACATATGCATTGCATTTTAATCTTCATATAAATAGGTTATCATAAACATTTTTCATAGATAGGTGCATCTAGGACATTGCATTTCACCCATTACATTGCATCTCATGACATTATATCAATCATCATATAACATTCATTTGCATTTCATAACCATTTCAAATTACCATCTATCATATAAATCATCGCATAGCATCTATGGAAGTATTTCATAATCATTTTTGTATAATCATAAACAATAAATATATAAGCATTTAAATTCATTAGACATACACACTTGCATAACATCATGACATCATATCATCACATTACGTTTATATTACAACATGCATTATCATACCACTTTGCATTAACATACCATTGCATCACATACATTACATCATCATTTAATATGATTAGGATAATAACATTTGTTATTCTAAGCATCGTAAATAAACTATCTCATTTTCATGATATCATGACCATCGCATTCGTATTACATCATCCACATCATCTTATAAATAGCATCATAAATCATTCATTCTACATAAGCATAAATAATTCATTACATACAAAGCATACATCCATCCATAATCATCTCATATATCAACATAATTCACATAACATTTCATGTATATACCATCCATATCACATATCACATCACCATTTGCATCAGCATAAAATAGATCATCATATATATAGCATCATTGCATATCACATTTGCATATCATAGGTTAACATAATATAGATCTATTAGTCATAATCATAGCGCATGCATCATCAGAAATAAATACATCCATAAAGACACCATTGCCAAGCATATAGAAATAAATCATCCATGCATAAAAGAGAACATAGTACATCGTATCAAAATCATCATCAACTCATATATATATCATCAATAATGTCACTGTCATAGTACAAAGAATAAATCAGATCACTATACATATATGTCAATCGGTACAAAATGCCCATCAGGCTATCAAAAATGAGCCCATAAGGCACAAAAAGTATCATATCTCCTCAATCAAGCTCAGTCCCTGTGAATGCTGCCCTCGACCCTATCACCATGACCCTCTCTTGGCTTGTGGTTGGCCTGCTGTGAATACTTTGCGACCCACTTTGCTCTAGGTACGGCCTTGTGATAGGATCGCCGATAATGCTTTGCCTCCCGAATAACATCCCTGTAGGATCGAACTGACACTATACTCTAGGAGGAGGAGGCTGTCATACTCTCTATCAGCTAACTGCAGGCCTAGCTCAATGGCTAGTTGTAGCTTTATAACATGTCTCTGCTGCATGGCCTAATCTCTCTCTGCTCTAAGCTACTCTCTCTCAGCCTACGCCTAATCTCTCTTTGAGGTCACCACCTAAAACTAGGCCTGCAGCTATGTAATCAAGGTGTCCCATGCATCTGCTTGTCTTGCTAGCTTTACCCATGCCTGCACATGAGACTGATCCTCACCGTCAGCTCGTGATGGTGGAATTGGTGGCTCCTGCTACTGATCCTGCATGTGTACATTTCTGTGACCTGGCAGGACTGGTGGATCCTATCGAATCTCAACCCTATGTCCTTGCCCTCGTCCTCTCCCTCTGCCTCTAACTTTGCATGGATCTAAGTAATCACCGGGAATGTTCAGCTGAAGTCGAGGTTAGAACTAGTCCCTGTAGGGATGAGTGGTGCCTGGGTCTGCTAAACCTTGATCATAAGTACATGGTCAGGCTGCCAACTACTGGAAACTATCAACTGCCTCTGAGGTAGGAATGTACTATCCCCATGACACCTATGTCATGCTACGAGTGAAGATGGCTACATAGTCGTCATCAGGCCGATTCTGCGGCTCTCTGAACTAACGCTGCAAGTGCCTGAGTAGGTACCTCTTGATCATGGTATGCTCCCGCCCCTACATATATCGGTCCTTGTAGTAATAAAATAACTGATCAGCATGATCAGCCCATCTAGACCGACCAAGGTACGGTTGCCATGTGAAAACTAGCATATCATCGAAGACTGCCTCCAATAGGGGATCCCGTGCTCACCAATGTGTGTAAAGGACACACCGCCTCTCAATCGTGCCATGAGGGCATTGTCTGCCCCCATCGGAACAAAAATGACACATGGATGTAGCACAGAAATGTGCTCCCATGCCTAGACATGAAGTAAAGTCACTCTAGCCCCTAGCACTCTATCGTCCATGTATACCTACTCATGGAGGTCCTTGTAAAGCGAAGCTAGAAGAACAGGCCCCCATGCAAAATGAACCAGCTTGTCTTGAACCATCTACTCCTAGCAGTACCCCCAGCCAGGACTAAAGTATCACCATTATCTATCTGGGGCAACAAGACCCAAGATAATAGCTACAACCAACTAGTGGTAGGGAGGTGCTATGACCTGGTATCACTCTAGCTCAATCTATCCCTCACAGAAGATGGTGTTTTGTGTGGCAAAGACTCTGCAGTAGGACTCGCGCCCCTCATCCATATCAAAAATCTCCTATTGGCCATGAATCGACAATTGTAGAATGTGCCAAACGTCCTCCAAAGTGATGGTAGGATCACTAGTGGGGAGATGAAATGAGGACATCTCGCTATACCATCTCTCTGCCAGTGCTAACAACATCCCTAAGTGACTGTGCACGGGCATCGCATATGCAATGTGCCACAACCCCGCAACTCTGAGTCGATCCTGGTCCCTTTTGCTCAAGTCTCGCAAGACACTAGCCAAATCTCATGACCAGTGCTCCTGAGAGTAGAGCTCCCTCGCCACATCTTGCATCAAGGAAAGGTCAACAAGTTAAAAAATTTTTGAAAAATTTCTAATTGGGCGCTCCAAAAACTTCCCCAGCAATGCAGTTTGTGATGGCGTCACAGTTTGATTTTACTCAAACTCCAATGCTAGAGCCCAAAAAGAGAAAAACTGCACCGCCGAGGTGCACTTTCCCTTCCAACATCATAGTTTTCATGAAATGGATGACGCCATGTCTCACTTTGTCAAACTGGCCTGCCAAACTCGAGCTCAGCGTTAGAGTTTTTAAACTTTGAACTGCACCGTTGCAGTGCAAAACAACACCGCACAACATAGTTTGAATGTCGAGTGACACTATATAGCACTGCTACAGGTGAGCCGCCCCTTTAAAGCATTAATTAAAGCATTAAATGAAAAGACAAAGCTTGGGTAAGGGTCACATACCGGTGCCTTGATGCCAAGTGGTCGCTAGTATGTTCGAACACACTCAGTGATGTGTAGGGGAAGCTATCGTTTTGCCATACCATCAGAGAGTCAGAGCTCAAATCTCAAGGTTGCTAGCAGAGGTGTGTGAAAATGACTTGAAAGTGACCCCTTGGGCCCCTTTTAAGCCTAAAAATTAGGGTTTTTTCACCCTGTTTGGTTGTCCTATTAAGGTTTTGCACCCCCGAACCACTTTCTGTCTGGTTGAGGCTTGTTTTTCATCATTTTATTGCATTTAAACACATTTTTAGGTTCCCAGAGCCTTTTCAGGACCTATCAGGTACTTTGTCATCTTTTTTTGTGCGATCACCAAAATAAATAAATTTTTTGTCTGATCTCTCGAGGGGGCATTATATTGGCACATTGTCTTCCACCAAGCAGTAGTGGACCAAGTTTTTAAATATCAAAATTTTTTGGCTTTGATCGAAATCATTTATTCTTTGAACCAACACAATGAGTCAATTGCTTCAAAGAGGGGAAAAATGTAGACATGTAAAATATACTAATTGACAATTGTGCATCTGATCCTAACTTATTAACATCGTTTCTTCCTAAATCATCCATCGGTCTAACCATTTAATCAAATCTCCTTATCTGATTAAATTCATCAACTTTTATCCCTTAATTAAATAAGTCATTTTTTCTAATTATGTCACTCTCTCTTGTTAATTAAATCAATCCATCTAATCTAATTGTCCCTATTTAATTAAATAATCAATTTATTTGATTAAATCTTTAAAGTCTATCCATTAAATTAAATAAATTAAAACCTTATTTGATTTAATCTAACACCATCTCTTTTAATTAAGAATCTTTATTTAATTAACCTCTTATCATATGCATCTCTTATTTGATTTAAATAAATCCATAAATTTGAGTCAAATAGGTCACATCACCTAACCTTTCTCATTAAATTAATTAACCCTTGATTAATTTAATCTCATCTCATATCCCATCCTCTAGATAATGTAAGTTGTATCTGAAAATAGATTTAATTCATTTATTAAATCCCTATTTTCCTCACAAGGCATCTTTTGGAATATTCTCACTTTAAATTCAAAAATTCCAAGTCAACATGTACATCCAACAAGGCAATAAATTCATCTTACATGTCATTTTCCTTGAGCCAAGTGGCATTTACTGCATTTTCCCTTCCCTCTTGCATGTTATTTCAACAAATTTGAAATTCAAAATTATGTATTTATTGGCACAAACCCCAAATCTTGCACATCCTACATCCATTCATAGCTTGACAAGTGGCATCATGCTATTGGATGGATGTTAGTCCCAAATTGCTCAAATTTGGACATTCATCCATCTTGGAATTCTATAAATAAAATGCCCATATCCTCATTTCATCATCCACAAAATATGAAAAGTTATTATGCTAAAATATTTAGCCATTTCATCCATAAATCTTGAGCTCTTAGCTAGGTTCTTTGCAAATTTTAGCTTGGAACATTCATCCTCATCAAAAAAAGTGGATCAATCATCATCAACATCTCAATCTTGCATCTTAGGAATTGGGAAAGGGCCAATTTTCACATCAAATTGGCACCAATTCCCCCATGGGATCATGAGTTTGCACATCTAATTAGGATTTAATCTTTGTTTTATCATTTTTATTGTGTTCTTTAACAATTTCTTCCTAGTTTGAATGTTGTAAATGGATTTCATGGGGAATCCTTTTTTTAGCTTGCAATTCCTTGTTTAACTTGTTTACTCATTTTGTTTTGTAGGTAGTAGGAAAAGCATTCGCACATTACTAGAAGAACAGGCCCCCATACGAAAGAAACTGGCCTATTTCAAACCATCCACTCCTAGTAGTACCCCTAGCTGGGACTAAAATATCTCCCTCATCTATTTGGGGCAACAAGACCTGAGATGATAGCTGCAACCACCCAGTGGTAGGGAGGTGCTATGACCCAATATCGCTCTAGCTCAATCTGTCCCTCACAGAAGATGATGTCTCGTGTGGCAAGGACTCTATAGTAGGAATTGCGCCCCTCATCTATATAAAAAATTTCCCATCGGCCATGAATTGGCAATTATAGAATGCACCAAACATCCTCTAGAGTGACGGTAGCCTTGCTAGTGGGGAGATGAAATGAGGACATTTCACTGTGCTACCTCTCTACCAACACTGACAACATCCCTAGGTGAGTGGGCATGTGCGCCGCATATGCAATGTGCCACAACCCCGCAACTCTGAGTCGGTCTTGGTCCCTGTCACTCAAGTCTCGTGATCGGTGCTCCTGAGAGTAGAGCTCCCTTGCCGCATCCTGCATCAAGGAAGGTCAACGTGTTAAAAAAATTTGATCGGGCACTCCAAAAACTTCCCCAGCGGCACAGTTTCTGATGGCATCACAGTTTTTGATGGTGTCACAGTTTGATTTTACTCAAACTCTAATGCTAGAGCACAAAAAGAGAAAAATTGCACTGTCGCGGTGCACTTTCCCTTCCAATGTTACAATTTTCGTGAAATGGGTGATGCTGCATCGCACTTTGTCAAACCAGCCTACCAAACCCAAGCTCAACATCAAAGTTTTTTAACTCTGAACTGCACCGCTATGGAGCAAAATAGCACTGCATGTCATAGTTTAAATGTCGAGCGGTGCTATATAGCACCATTATAGGTGAGCCACCACTTTAAAGCATTAAATGAAAAGATGAAGCTTGGGTAAGGGTCACATACCAGTGCCCTGATGCCAGGTGGCGGCTGGTATGTCCAAACTAGATTAGTGATGTGTAATGGAAGCTATCGTTGTACCATATCACTGGAGTCACAAAGCTCAAATCTCAATGTAGTTAGCGGGGGGTGTGTGAAAATGACTTGAAAATGACCCCTTGGGCCCCTTATAAGCCTAAAAATTAGGGTTTTTTCACACTATTTGGTTGTCCTACTAGGGTTTTGGACCCCTGAACCACTTTTTGTCTAGTTGAGGCTTTTTTTTCATCGTTTTATTGTGTTTAGACACGTTTTTAGCCTCTCGCAGCCTTTTTAGGACATGTCAAGTACTTTTTCATGTATTTTCGTGAGATCACCCAAAAAATTAAAATTTTTATCCGATCTCTCGAGGGGGCATTATATTGGCACATTCTCTTATGCCAGGCAGTAGTGGGGCAAGTTTCTAAATATCAAAAGACTTTGATCAAAATCATTTATTCTTTGAACCAACGCAACGAATGCATTGCTTCAAAGAGGGGAAAAATGTAGACACATAAAATATACTGATTGACAATTATGCGACTGATCCTAATTTACTAACATTGTTTCTTCTTGAATCATCCCTTAGTCTAACCATTTAATCAAATCTCCTTATCTTATTAAATTCATTAACTTTCATCCCTTAATTAAATAAATCAATTTGTCTAATTATGTCACTCTCTCTTGTTAATTAAATCAATCCATCTAATCTAATTATCCCTATTTAATTAAATAATCAATTTATTTGATTAAATCTCTAAATTCTATCCATTAAATTAAATAAATTAAAACCTTATTTGATTTAATCTAACACCATCTCTTTTAATTAAATAAATCAGAATCCTTATTTAGTTAACCACTTATCATATGCCTATTTGATTTAAATAAATCCATAAATTTGAGTCAAATAGGTAACATCACCTAACCTTTCTCATTAAATTAATTAACCATTGATTAGTTTAATCTCATCTCATGTCCCATCCTCTAGATAATGCAAGTTGCACATGAAAATAGATTTAATTCATTTATGAAATTCCTATTTTCCTCACAAGGCATCTTTTGGAATATTCTCTCAATTTGAATTCAACAATTCCAAGTCAACATGTACATCCAACAAGGAAATAAATTCATCTTACATGTCCTTTTCCTTGAGCCAAGTGGCATTTATTGCATTTTCCCTTCCCTTTTGCATGTCATTTTAACAAATTTGAAATTCAAAATTATGCATTTATTGGCACAAACCCCAAATCTTGCACATCCTCGATCCATTCATAGCTTGACAAGTGGCATCATGCCATTGGATGAATGTTAGTCCCACATTGCTCAAATTTGGACATTCATCCATCTTGGAATTCTATAAATAAAATGCTCATATCCTCATTTCATCATCCACAAAATATGCAAAGTTATTATGCTAAAAGATTTAGCCATTTTATCCATAAATCTTAAGCTCTTAGTTAGGTTCTTTGTAGATTTTAGCTTGGAACTTTCATCCTCATCAACAAAAGTGGATCAATCATCATCAACATCTCAATCTTGCATCTTACGAATTGCGAAAGGGCCAATTTTCACATCAAATTGGCACCAATTCCCCCATGGGATCATGAGTTTGCACATCTAATTAGGATTTAATATTTTTTTTATCATTTTCATTGTATTTTTTAACATTTTATTCCTAGCTTGAATGTTGTAAATGGATTTCATGGGGAATCCTTGTTTTAGCTTGCAATTCTTTCTAATTAGTCTAGAAGACCTCTACAGCTTGCTCTTTTAGTTTGTAAAGCTCTTTGATTTTAATTCTACATAGAATAAAGTAAAATCCATTTTATCATCTTATCTCATCACTTGAGCATTTATCCCTAAAGTAGTCGAGGGTTATTCACCCCTCGAGATCATGTCATTTGAAGGGTGTTGAATTTCCTCCTTTACATTTTGGTGAACCTAACATGAACTCATCTTTGCTCTAGAGTCTGCCAAAATTTTATTCTTTTTTTAGAATTTTTTTGGACTGATTGTTGTGATATTATTCTGACCTTCAAAATCCAACCTGGAACTTCCAACCATGTAGTTAAAAGAAGCATTCCAAACTTAGACATAGGTTCAAGATTTTAGTTCAATCCAACCTATCAAGGTCCTAATTTGGAACACTTCACTATGTATATATATCACCTCACTATACGCCTCCTTGCATCTTGTTTTAGGCTAACTCATATTTTGTTTGGTGCTTTAAAACGAATTCATCATTGCGTTGAGGCCTAAAATGAACATGTGTTTTTTGTGTTTCATAATCTCTTATTCAAAGTAATCTCATCTAAAAAGGCCTATGCACTTCTCTCGTGCTTCACGGTGATCTTGAGAACCAAAAGTCTTTTTTATGACGTTAAGTTGCATAAAGTATTGCCTCCACACTTCGATTTGGGTTTAAAACTGAACAAAATCTTTTGCGAGTGTGAGTGGGGGCATTATCATGTATATTCTCTTTCTTTGTTGCCATCAAAGATTGATCAAATTATAGATTTTGTCTTTACTCACTTTTTTTATCCTAGAGGGCATGCCTTGGGGAAAAAGTACTCACCCAAGGAAATGACTCAACTGGTAACACTCTAAACCCAAGAGTATTTCCAACTAGGATCTAAATGCATGGATATTGGAGTAAACACCAATATAACATGGTTGATTCTGACAAGATGGATCTGAAAGGGAACTCTTGGCGTATGGGTCAATCTCCATGAACGGAAAGTCCTTACTAAAACCCATGTGCTAGAATTTTCCAAAATCCTTTAATCTATTTTTTGGCACAAGAATGGTCATTTTGAAGCCACCCCACACTTTTACGATCTTTAGTAGAAATGGAAAACATGCCATGGGAGTTTCATGGGTGTTGATGCTTGGCTGCCCTGTATAAGTGAGTTTCTTGGAGGGGAGCCAGTGGGGTCAAGCATCTAACCATTTGCTAAAGATAAGCATAGCTGGACTTGTCCAAGTGGGGATCTAACAAATACTATCTTACACATCCATAGGGTTTGTACTTGTTCTTATTTGAAAACACAGTGTTTTGATCGAAAATATTTGAAAACAAACACTCAACATGATCCTCAAAATTCCAAACCCTTTAGGAGGCAAATCCCATTGATCAAATTTTCATGTTATTTCTTTCCCTTGGGATTACATCCTTAGAGGTTTCTAAGCACTTGAATTTACATCTCAGTTTTCCCACTAAAGTTAAACAATAGCTAACCCTTGCCTTAAATTCATCAAAGTTTCACATAATATACCTTGTGAAATGAGACAAAGTTGAGACATTGGACACTCAATTTGAAAGCTAATCAAGAGTGTGTTTGTGGTAAAAAGAATCCATTAAGCAAAGATTAAATACAATTGGACCCCACACATGTGTCTCCAATGATTTGACGCAAAATCAAGATCAAGAAACCAAAGGTGAAATCCCTTAGTCTGAAATCCCATCAAGAAAATCTCTCTATGTTATACGAAGTCAGACAAAGACTACTTTTCAACTTTTAAAAAAAGGCTTCAAGGAATAATCCCGGTTTGTATTCATTTTATTACTATCAAAACCCAAATCTTTTCAGAGAGTTTGGACATCTTGTTTAGAGAAAAGATTGTACTTCAATACCTAGGTCTAGGAAAACAAAGTGTCTTTTTAGGTTCATCTTAGGATCAAATCAAATCAAAACCTTTTTCATTCGTCCCTCAAACCATCAAAATGAACATCATCTCACAATCACCTTTTTGAAAATCTTGAAATCATCCTTAATACTAGGCTTTTTTTGGCAAAATAAAAAATCATTAAAATCATTGAGACTAAATCCTTGAAAACATTATCAAAATCACCTTTGGCTAGGTATGTGTAGATGCATCCTTTTGCATATTCTTAGTCAAAATCATCTTATTTAGCTTAGTATATGTAGATGAATCCTTCATCATATGCTAAGTGAAACTATCATCTTGTTTGGATAGGTGTGGGTAGATCCATCCTTCTCCACGCACATATTCAAATTATCATCCTTTGGTCAAATCTATCCCTTAGATAATCATCCAAACATCTTAGGGTCTATTTTTTCAAAATCCAAATAAAAATCAAAATAAATCAAGGACAAATCCCAAAATCAAAATCCGCAACATATCTGAAAGTCCCAAAAGCCTAGTATCTCCTTCAATATTTACCAAAAGATCATAACATCCACATCATTCATCTTTTACATCATCATCATATCATCTGTTGATATGCAAGCTATCCTAAAAATTTTCACTTTGGGGCATAAAATAAAGATCAATCCAAATAAATCAAGAGATTCATCTCCCATTCTTAAAAATTGATCCTTGTTTTATGGTTCAAACTAGATATCAAAACAAGAAGAGCATGGAAGCCTACAAATACATATGAGAAGAATAAGGAATATTTGGTTGCTAAGGGGTATTCTTAGGTGGAGGGAATTCACTATGGTGAGATATTCTCTCATGTTGCAAAGCTAACATTTATCAAATTCAAGTTATCACTTGTAGGAACATATGATCTAAAAGTGGAACAAATACATGTGAAGACAATATTCCTTCCTAGTGTCTTGGAGGAAGAAATTTATATGTCACAACTAGAGAATTTTCTGGTTAAAAGTAAAGGACATCTAGTATGTAAGTTGAATTTTTTTTTGTATTGTCCTAAGTAGTCTCTTAGAATGTGGTACCAAAAGTTTCACACCTATGTGTTCTCATTAATACTTTTGAGATATAAATCTTAACCATTGTGTGTATTACAAATGTGATAATGGTTCTATTCTTATAATTTTTTAATCCTTATGTGATATGTTTTTATTAGGAATGATAGAATCATGACATCAAATTAGAAGTCTCAGTTGTCAACAAAGTTTAAGATGAAATAGTTAGGTGTAGCTACATATATTTTAGGGATGAATATTAGAAAATCTAAAGATAAAAGAAAGCTTTGGCTAAGCAATAATGATTATGTGAACTTAGTGTTGGAGAGATTCAACATGACAGATTACAGATAGTTAGTTATTCCTATAATATAGGGGACAAAGCCTTTTGTAAAGGATTGCACAAAATATCCTATTGAGATGGAGGACATGACTACAATATGTAAGTGTTGTTGATAGTTTAATGTATACTATGGTGTGTACTAGGCCAAACATTTCCCAAGTAATGGGAGTCCTTAATTAATTTATGGTTACTCTTAGATGAATACTTTGGGATGCAATAGAGAGAATGTTCATAAAATTGTGGGGTACCTTTAAGTATTCCCTATGTTTTCAGGGTTATCCTATTGGATCTCAAAATTTATTGAGTATTCATGGATATGTGGATTAATTTGGGAAAGTGACATTGACAACAAAAGATCCAACAATGGTTGTGTTCATGATGTATGGTGGTACTATCCTTTGGATGAGTAAGAAATAAGTTGTAGTCAATTTTTCCATTACAAAAGAATAGTACATGGCAGCTACTCATGCTTGCAAGGAATCCATTTTTCTTAAGATATCATGTTCTAATATTATTTTTGATCTAAGACAGATTAATATCTATTTTGATAGTCAAATTATCATTTTCTTAGCAAAGAATCCTACTTTCCATGCCAAAATAAAGAATATTGATGTTCAACTTCATTTTCTTTGTGATATGGTACAATATGTGAAGGTGAATATGGATAAGTTCAAAACTTTGGTGAATGCAAACACACTTACAAAACTAGTGAGCATAGAGAATTTCATGTGGTATCTCATTTTCATGGGCCTTGGGACCCTAAGCAGTTGCTTACAAATGACCCTTGATAAGTCTCTCAAATGTGGGATATGTTGGGAGTAAGGTATCTCAACCTTTGATTAATGACCTTTAATTTATTGTTATTTTATATTATATAATTATTTCCCAAGTTTATTGCCTGCCAAATTAGATTTCATTCTTCAAGACCTACCAGTGAGGTGGCATCCTACATGGAAGATGCATGTGTATAGGTGCCTTGCATGTTGAGTGAGTTAATTTTTAGGAGACATGTGTTGTATTTAGAAAAATCTATAATTTAGTGGTTTTAAATATGACAACATGTCATAAAAAACTCATTTTTGCAACATGGGATTTCATTACGAAAACTTTTGGCACCCTCTCTTTATCTTATATTGTTATAAATACTTGATGCCTTCATTAAAGCTCCAATATGACAGGTTGAAGAATTGCTTGGATGTCATTGTTCTTCTAAATTTACTTCAAATTCTTGTTGTAGTGTGAAACTCCAAAAGAGCATTACTCTAATATTGTATTGTAATTATTGTTGTTGTTGATAATATAATCTAGCTACATGTTTAGAGTGTCGGTTTTTCTCATAATTTTTTCCCACATAAATTAGAATGTTATGGCTTTCATTGTTTATCTACTTTAACATATTTTGAATATGCATCTTTCTGTAATTGTAACTATTCAAGGTGTTAAAATAATTTTTTACAACTCTCCCCTACTTAGATTAGTGTAGGAAGCATATTCCATGAACTTTGATTCCCTTAACAATAGGAAACCCTACCATAGTAATATTCAAATAGGATTTCATGTGCAAAAGATAGAAGGAAAAAGAAGAAGTAGGGCATGCAGTGACACAATTAACAAGGGTGGAGAAAAGAATCAAGATAGAAAACTAACCTATTACTATAAAAGGTTTTACACCCATTGTGAAAATCATGGAAGTCAATAAAAATCCCAACACCATAGAGGGTGGTGCAATTCGTGAGACAATGTAAATATTGAGAAGTGAAAAATCATCCTTCACTAAGGCACATGAACTAGAAGTGGTGATAAGGAGTGGCATCTTGAGCTTGAGCATGATTTTATGTTGATTTGGAAGTTAACTAACACCTTAAATTTTTGGTCTAATGAAAAATTTATATCTTGTATTAGAACCTGAACCCAAGTTCAATTACTCTAAGTTATGTGAAAGTATGATATTGGACTAATAAACACACCTCTTGGAGTTGATCTTGTAAACTAGTCACCACTCTTAGTCTAGGCAAAGATGTTGTAATGGATGTTTATTGACACCTATAAGTTTTGTTGTAATGGAAAATGTATACAAAGTGTATAATTCCTAGAAGAGTCATCTGCATTTCTATGATGAAAACAAGCATACCTATCTATAGAAAAATCTATGTAGAATACATCGAGAGATATCATTCCTAAGGTACCTATTCTACTTATATATGTCAAATTTATTAAAAATTAGGCACCTTGAGAAGGATACGTCTTGGCACCTTTTACATTTTTTATAGCGATAGGTACACTAGTAGCATCCATAAATGCAACAAGTAAAATGAATAATTAGCCATCATAGATTAATGAAGAAATATTGACTTCATTTCATTAAAAATAGAGGAATACGTATACATAAGTTAAAAATGACTGAAGAAATCAACTTTATTTTAGTAATAATCAAGGACGAATATGTATAAGTTAAAAATAGAAAGAAAGTGTCATATAGCATTACAAATCCATATACCCCAAGTGACTCCTCAAGTGATTCTTCTAAATGGCCTTGTCTATGTATCCCTTTAAGGGAATAAAAGGTTTCATATTTCATATACATAATTTTTCAATATCCATTCAGTTATTTTCTAAGAACTTTATTCTTTCTTTTCCATCTTTATGGTTAGAAAATTGTTTTAGATTTTTACCTTTTCCTAGTGGTCATTTGTAAATAATTAAAATATTCCCAGTTCCTCGAATGAATTGGCATAAGATATAATCACAAATTTCAACCATGTTCTTCCTTTTTGTCCTATGTTAATCATGGCCTTTTAAAGAGTCAAACCATTAGATTTATGGATTCTCAATACCCAAGCCATTCATAAGGATAGTTGGATTGTGTGCCCCCTTTGTACTGGATCAATTAGAATTATATCTGGAGTTTTATCTTCAAATGGTATCACTAAGTAACTAGCAAGCTCTAGGTCATAACATATGTTGGTGTTGTAGTCTTAGGTTCATATATTATATTTTAAATTTAATTGAGAGCTCAATTTACATGAAATTCTTCTATCAAATATATTGGAGTTTAACAAGACCCTTTCATCCTTTGTGATTAGTTACTCCACATCATGTTCATCTTTTTTACCTACTTATATGTGTTCATGCTATCTAGTTCATTCTAATACTGTGCAACAAGGCATTTCACTTAATACAATTTTGTTATGTCATAACAATCCACATTATCATTTCTAAAAAGACAAATGAACATTATTGTCAAATTATTCATATTTTTTTTGTCTAGGCGAAAATTGGTTTTTGTCACTAGTAACTTTCAATCATCAATAAAATTGACAAATTATTTGCTTGTCAATGGTTTCTCCCTATTGTCTAAAAACATTATCCAATGTAAAAACTACTTTGAATTCTTCCCATTGAAATTTTGCATGTCTATAACTATCAACTGGTGGTTTGTCAATGACTGGATCTAACGCTTCAAAATCTTCAACCAAAATTATAGATTTACAATATTTGAGCAAATTGGTTAGTATTACATGAGTGTTTTTTATTAATACACATATTTAATAGTAATGAAGTAAATGTGGTAAAAAGGAAAATAAAGTTTAATGTGAAACTAAAATCATAAATATATTGTTAAAGCTAATGTTTTGTGCTATCTAGAAATGTATGATGATGTCCAAATTCTATGTTCTATGGCACATTTTGTGCAATGAAACTCATTTCATCAATTAATATCTATTTCATGTGGTGAACCTCTTCCTAGAAGTTTCTAAGTCTTGGTCCTTTAAATTGAGCAAAAATAATGATTGAGATTTAGAGTTGTGAATGGATTATTGATGCTTTGATATTGATTGTTGTGGCTCAAGTTGGTAAAATAATAGAAGTGAATAATTCCTTAATAATTTCAGATCTCCAAGATCTCGACATATGGCATCTATTAGATATGATTTCCCTATTATTGTTTTTCCTTTAATTATCATGTACAATGCCAATGTTTCTTGACTATGATTATTATTTGTTATAATTATATCAAGTGCATTTTTCTATCCCCGAGAATGTGTTAGCCCCATTTTTTGCCACGGAAATTTTAAAGATTCCCTCGCCAAGGTGTCAGTAAAAGCTGTGTTTGTTTGTGCACAGCTGTCTTTTCTCTCCATGCTTCTGAATCAAATATAAATATCGGCTGAGAATTTCAAGCCACACTGCTTTCCGTTGTAAAATCCTAAAATGCTGCAACCTATGTTTACCCCTAAGCAACTATTGTCTATACGAGCTAGATAGATTGGTTTCAAGAGAAGGGCAGTAAAGGAAAACTTAATGGATCCTTGTTTTCCTCAGTGCTAATCACTAATGGGTTTCATTGCTTCATCACAAATAAAGTTGGCAGGATCTTTTGTGGCAATATGTTGATAATTCGCAGCGCAGTGCTGCATTTCAATCACACAAATGTTACACCAATTTCAAAAATTTGTTTACTCCGCGATAGCATATTGCAGCTGTTACACGAACACCTATCTTTATGCGCAGAAAACAACAGAAAGAACCAACTGAAAGAAACTGAGCCGTTCTCCGGTTTGGAGTGATTTGAGCATATCAGGAAGAGTCTAGCCGTGATCTGTCACAAGCACTGTTAAAGTCTGAACTCTTGACCCTCGAGTCACATAATGAAGAATGTAATTAAGTGGTCAAAGCTATGCATTTGGGAGAATTTCGCTTGGGACTTAGGTAAGCTAATGCTACATCTTGACAGCATAGCGGACTCTTCTTTAACATTTGTACAAGTTGGAGGAAGAGAGAAATCATATGAATATGAACGAAACAAAGTAAAAGTTCGGGCTGTAAAATAGTTTGTAATGTTCCACATGTGGAGGGTTTCTATCCATAGGCAGCTTGTTAACCAGGCATGCACAGAGATTTAAGTCCTCCGATCCACATCGCCCTCCATTATAGGCGTCACGCAAAGTGACTGAATGCTTGCAAAGCCAGGTTAACAAGATCGAAGGCTTATCGTTTTACTTGATCATCCCGCCCCGAAGCTGCATAGTCATACGGTATTCACAAGGGAGGCTGCAAACCTGTTCAAGTCTTCACGTTGCACTCAAAGACAATATGGAGAGCAATTAAATTCAGAAGATTGCTAAACACCTTGTCGATTATGCAGTGCCGAGTTTAAGTTATTTGGAATAACAGTGTCTCAATGGCCGTCATCATGCGAAGGATCGGGCATATACTTGTTGGAGGATATGGAGGTTCTCAAAAGCTCATTCTTGCCCGCCACAACATTTATAATCATGCAAATTGAATTATTGAAAGCTTAGCGGCATATCACACTTGGTTAGGAAACTACCAGCGGTGCCCAAAGTGGTTATAGAAACCGCAAAAAGTACCGCCAACAATAGTGGAGCCCCATAGGAGTTACAAAACTCTATGATTTCTCCTCCAAACAAATTTAAAGGCATAGACTGGGCAGAGTGCTCCGACTGCCGACAGCATCGATGTAGTTGAGTTCTTCAAGTGGTGAAGATACTGCCTGAACAAGTGTTTTGCTTACAGCTATAAATTTTTTGTCGGGCCCTCTCTTCCGTGAAAAACATTCACGTGTTTTTTTGTCGGGCAGCAACTCTGTGTTGAAGAAAATATATTTTTTAAGTTTTAATTTTTACTGTGAAAATTCCTCTGCCTCTTGCCTTCACGCGGTATCAGAGCAAGTTCGATTATCAGAGTTAATTTTATCAAAGTAGATTATCTGGGTAAATTTGAAAAATGGTAGCAAGCACAAGCTTGACAAACCCACAAATTCCACAGTTTAATGGGAAGAATTATGAGTACTGGTCAATTACCATGAAAGCACTATTTAGCTCACAAGATATATGAGATTTAGTTGAAAATGGATTTCCAGAGCCAACAGATGCAGTAGCATACAATGCTTTAACACAAGCAGAGAAAGACTTATTAAAAGACACAAGGAAGAAAGACTCAAAGGCTTTATTTTATCTGTTACAAGTTGTACATAAGAGCATTTTTTCAAGTATTTCAGTAGCAACAAAGTCCAAACAAGCATGGGACATACTTCAAACAGTCTATCAAGGCATGGCAAAAGTTTAAACAGCAAAGCTACAAATGCTGAGAAGAGATTTTGAAACAATATGTATGAAGGACAATGAATCTGTAGATTCATTCTACACCCAAGTTATTGGAGTGGTTAATCAAATTAGGTCTCATGGAGAGAATCTAGAAGATACCAGAGTTGTTGAAAAGATTTTAAGGAGTTTGCCCACAAAATTTCTACCGGTTGTAGTTGCTATAGAGGAGACAAAGAATCTCTCACAGTTCTCAGTTGATGAGCTATATGCATCTCTAATTTCTTATGAACACAGGCTAAAAAGGTCAGCAGATACATCACTAGAGCATGCTTTCAAAACTCAGGCTTCAGTCAGTCAAGGAAGAGGCAGAGGTAGATCAAGAGGAAGAGGAAGAAACTCTTACAGAGGTGAAAGATACAATTTATCAAACTCAAGTGGAAGAGGCAGCAATCAAGGCTCAAGCCAAAACCTACGTAATCTCTACCGCCTACAAAATCAAAGGTATGATAACTTAAGTTCAATGTCACTACAAGTAAAAAGAGGGCATTATATGAATAAGTGTAGAAAGAAGCAAAGATAATAACAGATAAAAATTTTCAAGAGAAGGTCAAAAATCAGAATTGTATAAGAGCACAATGTTTTTAGCTTGTACGCTCTCGCATAGTGATATAGATATATTGTCCAAACATAACATAATGAGTGTAGGGCAACTGGTTCAAAAAGGTATAGAGTAACCTTCAAGAATGGTCTGTGCATAATTTTAGGCAAATACCCAAGCAACCAGCTTATTGCAAAAGTTAGAATGACAAATAATAAAATATTTCCCTTAAAGATAAGTCCAGATTTGAATATAAATTATGCTTAAGCACAACACTTAATGAATTCACAAGTGGGTAGAGAAGAAACTATAGCAGTAGTGCAGACAATCTTTCAAGCTAAGATAAAAGATGAAAATTGGTTATGGCACCTGAGATTTGGGCATCTCAACTTTGGAGGTTTAAATTTACTTCATAGGAAAGGCATAATCAAAGAACTACCTTTAATAGAAAAACCAGAAAGGGTATGTGAAGAGTGCATTTTAGCAAAACAACATAGAGAATCATTTCCAGCAAGAAAGTCAAGTAGACCAAAATCCCCTTTGGAAATTATACATTCAGATTTGTGTGGACCTATGCAAACACCTTCAATAGGTGGTAGTTTTTATTTTCTGACATTCATTGATGATTATTCAAGAAAAACATGGGTTTATTTTCTAAAGCAGAAAAATGAAGTGTTTGATTTATTTCATCAGTTCAAGAATTTGGTTGAAAAACAAAGTGGTTATCATATCAAAGTGTTGAGAACAGATAGAGGTGGTGAATATATTTCTAAAGAATTTTTTAATTTTTGTAAAAATCATGGAATTCACAAGCAGTTCACAACTAGATACACACCTCAGCAAAATGGAGTAGCTGAAAGAAAAAACAAAACAATCATGGAAATGGCTAGAAGCATGTTGAAAGCCAAACATTTGTCAAATGAATATTGGGCAGAAGCAATATCTTGTGCAGCCTATATAATGAATAGCTATCCAACAAAAAGTGTCATGAATATGGTACCTGAAGAAGCATGGACAGGAAGAAAACAAAGTGTTACTCACATGAGAGTATTTGGATGTGTAGCATATACACATGTGCCTGATGAATTGAGAAGGAAGCTAGATAACAAAGGAGAAAAATGTATATTCGTTGGATACAGTGAAGAATCCAAAGCTTATAAACTCTATAATCTAACAACAAAGAAAGTTATAATCAGCAGAGATGTACAATTTGTAGAAGATGAAGCATGCGATGGAAGCATAGAGAAGAAAGTCAATATTTCAGCTAGTATATCTCAAGAGGAGAATGAAGTTCCAGCATCAACAAATATTCCAGCTATTGTGACTCCTTCTACTCCCATTCAAGCTCAACACAGTAGTCCACAAGTGACACCAGCATTGACTATAAGAACAGCCTCATGCATTTAAGGTAGCAGTCCAACAAGAGGACAACAAACACTATCAACAGCAAAACCATTGGGTCCACATTCCACAAGTTCAAGTGATATGTCAAATCCTACATTGGCAAGTTTGAGAAGACAAAAAATAAGAAGCATAAGAGATATATATGAGCAAAATGAAGGTGAGAATAATTCAGATCAAATTTTTTTTTTACATTTTATTCTCAAATAGAAGGTCCAGTTCATTTTGAAAATGCAGTTAAAGATGATAAATGGGTAAGTGCTATGGATGAAGAGATTGAAGCAATTGAAAAGAATCAGACATGGGATCTTGTCAGTCTTCCAAAAGACAAAGATGTCATTGGAGTGAAATGGGTTTATAAAACCAAATTGAATGAAAAAGATGAAGTTCAGAAGCTTAAAGCAAGATTGGTTGTAAAGGGCTATTCACAACAGCCTGGAATTGATTATAATGAGACATTTGCACCTGTAACACGATTGGATACTATAAGGATGATTTTAGCATTAGCAGCTCAGAATAAGTGGATTGTATCTCAAATGGATGTGAAGTCAGCTTTTTTAAATGGTTATTTAGAAGAAGTTTATGTGGATCAGCCACCTGGGTATGAAATTCTGGGTCAAGAAGACAAAGTTTACAAATTGAAAAAGGCACTGTATAGATTGAAGTAAGCCCCAAGAGCTTGGTACAGCAGAATAGACAGTTATCTTTTGCTAAATGGATTTAATAGATGTAGCAGTGAGCCCACACTGTATACAAAAATCAATTAAGAAGGTGAAATACTAATAGTATGCTTATATGTTGATGATTTAATCTTCACTGGAAATTTGTCAATTGATCTATTCAAGGAAGATATGAAGAAAGAATTTGAAATGACAGACTTAGGTCTGATGAAGTATTTTTTGGGCATTGAAGTGAATCAAAATGAAAATGGTATTTTTATTTCACAATCAAAATATACAAATGACATTTTGAAAAGGTTTAATATGATAAAGTGCAAACCAGCACCAACACCTACAGTGACAGGTCTGAAACTAAGCAAGGATGATAGAGGGTCTAATGTTGATCCAACTTTGTTTAAGAGGCTTGTTGGAAGTCTCATGGATCTCATAGCCATAAGGCCAGATATTATGTATGGAGTAAGTTTGATTTCTAGGTTTATGGAAACACCAAAAAATGCCCATTGGAAAGCTAGGAAGAGAATTTTAAGGTATGTAAGTGGAACAATGAATTTTGGTATTAAGTATTCAAGTTCATATGAGTTCAAACTTATAGGATACACAGACAGTGACTGTGCTGACAGCATTAATGACAGAAAAAGCATGTCTGGTTATATATTTAATTTTGGGACTGGAGTTGTCTCATGGTCTTCAAAGAAGCAGCCAAGAGTCTGTCTTTCATCAACTGAAGCAAAATATGTGGCAGCCACAAGTGCAGCATGTTAGGTAGTCTGGATGAAATTTTTTTTGAAAGAATTGCAAAATGAACAAATGGAGGCAAAAAAATTTACTGTGATAACAATTCAGCCATAGCTCTTTCGAAAAATCCAGTCTTTCATAAGAGAAGCAAGCATATTGATACCAGGTATCATTTTATCAGGGAATTAATTAACAATGGTGACATATTTTTAGAATTTTGCAGATCAGAAGAGTAAAGTGCAGATATTTTCACAAAGGCACTGGGAAGAGATAATTTCATCTTTCAAAGAAACAGATTGGGTATGGTGGAAATTTCGTAATATGGGAATAGATATTTAAGTTGTAATATTATTGTAAGGGATATCTTATTAAATGTGTTTTGACAGGGAAAAGTTAGTTAGGTAATTTATAATAATTTTTTTGTCGGGCACTCTCTTCCATGAAAAACATTCACGTGTTTTTTTACCTATCGTTAATCATATACAGTCACTAGATGGCTATGTTCTGTTAAATCCTCGACTACAGCACTACTACATTGAGGGGCTTTTTAAGACGATAATTTAAGACAAAATACTAATTTTGTCTTAAATATATTTAAGTTATATTTATCTATTTATGTTTTCTTAACTTAAGACAATAGAAATTAAATATATTTAAGTTTTTTTTTTTTTTTTTACATTGTCTCAAATTAAGACAATATAAATTAAATATATTTAAGTTTTATTTTTTATTTTACATTGTCTCCAATTAAGACAATAGAAATATTTAAATTTTTTTAATATACATTTTAAATTAAATCACATAAAATTTATTAAAATTAAATCAAATCAAATCAAAATTATCTATATTTAAATTAGAAATTGATTTTTTACCTTTCATTTTATTTTTTAGTTTTTTAAGTTTAATCTCACTTGTGATTTTTAATATAAAAGTTAAAATTTTAGTTTTAACAGTTTTAATACAGTTTATTTTTAGTTTTACTATTTTATTTGAAGTACAATTTTACTTTCAAATTAATGTTACTATTGTTTGCAATATATTAATTATATTTTTTAAGTACATTTTTTAAAATTTTAATTCTATTATTTAATTATTTATTCTCAATAAGTTTATTATTTAATATTTTTTAAAAATTATTTGTTTAAATGGATATTTTAATTTTGCATTTCCTTTATAGTATGATTTAACTTTGAAATTTATTTTACATATTTACTTATATTTATGAAATTACAAACTACAATTAAAAGTTATTAGAAATAATTTAATTTATAATTATTCATGTTATTAAATTTTAATTATTTTAAAATTATTTGTTTAAATGGATATTGTAATTTTGCATTTCCTTTATAGTATGATTTAACTTTGAAATTTATTTTACATATTTATTTATGCTTATGAAATTACAAATTATAATTAAAAGTTATTAGAAATAATTTAATTTATAATTATTCATTTTATTTTTATCCTAATTTATATAATAAAATAAATTTCAAACTTAAAATCTAAATTAAACGTTATTGAGAGAGAGGGAGACTAACTTTTGATTAGTTGATTCATGCCAATAATCCAAGGATTACATGTGTCCCTAGGGAGTTATGCTCAACGTACCACATGTGTCATTTGATTAAGGATATGATAATTCACTCAAACCTCTTTTTAGAGTAACGTATTGCACAATTAAGATAGAGAAGATATAAAGAGGAAAAGTGAGAAAAGAGAAAGAAAAGAAGAGAGAGAGAGAGGGTGGGAAAGATAAAAATGATGGATATAGATAGGGAGAGGAGATAAAAAAGAAAGAGAAAAAAAAGACAGAGATAAAGATAAATAGAGATCTATGAGACAAAGAGGAGACAAAGAGATATAGAGAGATAGAAGAGAGATAGAGATATAGAGATAGAGATAGAGGTAGAGATACTAGACCAATAAATAGGGAGAGAGAGGGGGAGAAAGAGGAGATAGAGAGAGAGAGAATATATATATTTATAGATATAAGTACCAAGGGAGAGAGATAAAGAGATAGATAAAGAGAAATAGGAGACAAAGATATATAGAAGTAGAGAGAGGGGGAGATAAATAGGGACAATAAAGCAGTAAGGTAGAGAGATAGAGAGAGAGAGGAAGAGAGAATGTAAGAAAAATATAAAGAGAAATATGAGAGAGATACAAAGAGAGAAATTGAGAGATAATGAGAAACATAGAGATTGAGAGGGAGACATAGATAGAAAGAGTGTCTCTCTCTTTCTCTTCCCATCTTTATACATATATCTTCTCATCTCTACCTCTCTTTATATATAACTCCCTATCTCTATCTTTCTATCCTTCCAATGCTTCCTCTCTCATTCTCTCCCTCTTCCCTTTCCTCTCTCCTTCCATCTCTCTTTCTCTCTCTTCCCCCTCCATTTTTCCCACTACCTATCTCTCTATCTCTCCCTCTTTTGAGATCTCTATCTCTCCCTATCACTTCCTCTTTGTATATCTCTATTTTATCT